>JANQBM010000006.1:12930631-12949677 GCA_025594535.1 Erythroxylum domingense
ATAGTGACAATTTAATTGTGAAAGAAACTAAATTGCCACAATTACTATTGTATTAGTGACAAAAATATAAATCATCACAGATTATCCAAACAATAGTGTCAATAAATTGTCTTGTCACACAAAAGCTCGGATTTGTAACGAAATAACAGTTAGTCACAAAAAAATTGTCACTAAATGTCTTAACTCTTGTAGTGATAATAAGATAAAAGATTACATTATCTAGGAATAATTATCCATATCTACGAAGATCTCCTCTATTTTCAGATGATCCTTTCACATGATCTTTATCTCTTAAAGATAACGTCCATCCACTGTGATCTTATCTACCACATCATCTAAGATCTCTTCATCTCTAATCGTTGACGATGAGTCATCCAAGATAATAGCACATTGGTCCATCCTATGCTAACCCATGCCAACTCTATTATCCATGATCCATCCACTTGAGCACATTCTAAATCCTTATTTCATCAATAACTTAGCCTTAGTCAAGTTAGCTCGTACAAAGTCCGAAACTCTCCCAAAATTCACACTATGCTTGATCTAACATGCTAAGTCACTTTGGAGCTTTCGCATGCCACTGCTATGCGCATGAACCTGCTAACTTTTCACTTGAAGTTCGTCTCAAGCCTTCTTTTGGTCTCGCATATGAAACTTGCATCTCGTTGAAGATTTCCATCGCTATGCACCAATGCATGCCAACATTTGACATTGCCCCTTCTCGTCCTTCACTCCTTGCAAGTTTTTGCCTTGTTTCGTTGTTCCGCATGTCGAACATTGATCAAGGCTCGCCAATGCCCACATGATTTTGCTATCTCATACTTAGGGGTCTAACACTAGGCTTCTTTTCTATTAATTAAAGTATAGTCTTCTTTATATGGCATTTGTTGTATATTTAAACTATCATGTATACCAATTAAATTGAATAATGATATGGTTCCATATCTCATGGAAAATTTTAAAATTAACATTTAAATGTAGAAAAATATTATGTAATGTTTAAAGTTCAAAAGATACGATAAGTTAAATTAAAGAAAGCCCTCATATATTTAACTCTTAAAAACTGATGCTTTAAGTCCTTCTAATGAAATAAAGTTCTAATTCTTTCAAAAATTTCCGCATGGTGGGGTTCTACGTATACTAAATAATTTACAATTGAAATATTGAATGCTTCGGTTGGTGGAGAAAATGAACTTTCTTCTCATTTAAAAACATGCATATATCTGTTTTCTGTTCAAACTAATATATACATAAACACAACTGAGAGCACGTGTTTGACTATCTTTTCAGAAGAAAATAAACACAACTGAGAGCACGTGTTTGACTATCTTTTCGGATGAAGAAAAATATTAACGGAAGTATGCTAAGGAGATATATATAGTGCATACATTTCCAAAGATAGACAGAGGAGCATATTATTAAAAGGCCATGATAGTTATCCAATTCCAAGTGTAGAGAACTTGTGCTCCTGGATTTAACTAAATATGAAGATAGGATAGTCCTCGTTGGTATACATAGAGAGTCTTTTTCGAATGTGCATAACATGCAAAGGACTCACTAATATTTGCTCAAGACTTGCACCTCCATTTTGGTTTTTTAAACTAACCGAGTGTTGGATACCAGATTCAAATGAAATCGCAGTATATCGAGGGTTCCTTCTTCAACTCACTATTTGGGTTACAATAAGAGAAGTTTCCTTTATAATTTCCAAACGATAAGATTAGCCAACTAACATCTCTTTTTTGTCTTTCAATTTCCAAAAGCACATCTAAGAAACCAAGAGAGAAGTATTACCCAACTTTATTTTTGTTCTCTATCTTTACATCAATTGATCTCCGTATTTTTATAAAAGACTATTTTCGTGGATTGAACTTGTGATATTATGTTTAAGAAAAATAAAATGTACCAGTTAGTCCAAGCCAATTCTTACACAACGTAACTTTTTATAAAAATAAAAGCTTGAAATATATTTTTGGTGTATAACAAGTGTCCCACAGGGAATGTCTTCCGTAAAAATGTTAGTCAAATAATTCGGGTTACAATTTTTTGACTTTTTGTCAGGTTAGGCTTCACTGGACTGCCTATTTCTCATTTCTTAATTGAAATCCACCGTACCTATATTCCTATCTTTTGTTATACGTATTTCATAAGAACCAATTGAAGTTCATTTCATCATCAAGTCAACAATCATCCTTTGAAAGGCCTTAGTACGATTAACTAATTACTTCGTGATAGTATCGGCCATCTTTTCAAAAATATCAAATGGACAAGAAATCCTGACAGCGTCCCAAAAAGACAACCAGTCCTGCATGAATTTAGTTTAGAGAAATGCTTGACGTCTGTTTGACAGATTTCATATGGTAGACGTCATTAATCAATCAAAAAATAATAATTTTAGACAAACTTAAAACTAAAATATCAAAATTATTATGTAATTTCATTGAATTTATAATCCATTATATAGATATATATACATATACACACAAGTGTTCTACTATCTGCATGGCTTTTTGAAATGAAATAATTATTTTTAATTAATTACGATACTTTGTCCTTAATTTCAATAATTTAGGATAAACTATATCAAAATGCAAAGTTGCAATTAGTAAGAATTTTATTTTTAATATATTTTATTTATCTTTCACGTAAAAACAACATCAATTTTATTATATTATAACATATTAAGGATTATAATTTTTGGCATAAAATTTATAATTTAAATTTTACAAAAAAAACCTTTCATTGTTTTTCTTCAAACAAGAAATATTCATAATTTTTGGCAAATATTTATGTGTTTAAATTATGATATTTAATGTGTCACATTTGATAGAAATTGATCATGTTTTACTTTGTTAAAATTTTATCTATCAAAGACAAAGTTTAAATTAGAAGTGTAGGTGCCTTGCAATTTAACATGGTATACCCATAAACTTCCTAGTAATTGACTAAAAAAAGATACTATAGTTTCTATAATATTGAATCATTAATATATATCAAATTACCCACGCACTATGTGTAAAAGTCCTTTTCGCACGTATGCACCCAATATGATTTTATACGGCGAAATGAAATAGAAAGGAATTGTACCTGTAAAGATTGTTTACAAATTGTGCAAGTTAATTTTGTGAATCAAGCCAAGTCTACGAGGCATTTTGGTTTCGCTGGAATCCTGATGGATTTGTAACATGTAGAGTGAACCATATTACGTGTTTCATATCGTTCATGAAACGGAAATAAATGAAGGAAATGCAAAATATTTGATTTCAATTTCATTTGAACTTCTAAGGTAATTTTTGAAGACGAAACAAGCTTCAATTTTAGGACTTTCATGAGAATCCTTCATTGGTACGTAGTTAACGTCTTTCTACAATTTTTTCAAAATATAAGCTCTCTTAATGGGTCAGAGAATTTATATGCTTATAAATGAAATATGAGCAATTGCATGAGACCTTAACTTTTATATATAGCTTTTATATCGGATTTCTCTAATACAAGCCATCTGGATCCATTTTTCCTCATGAAATTTAACACATTAATTTAGATCATTTATTGAGTCACTTTATTATCTTTATCCAGATAAAATTACGTAACTTAATTGATAAATTATTGAAAAACAAAAAATGTTATTAAATATTATGCAACATTATAGGAAATGTCCAAAATATCTATCAGGATGACGAACTATTTTCTTGATAAAATGCTCCATCTAACTAATGAATAGGTTTAACTTTGGTCATTCTCTATATTGACGGCTCCACTCTAAGAATCTCAATTGAAACAATCTGAGCTCGAACTGAGCAAACCTGAAAACTAAGCTAGCTTGTATCTTATTATAGTCAAAGAGTGTCTAAAAATTAAAAAGTAATACACTAGTCTCTGTAGTGCAAAGAGCATATTAATTTTTTCCTTTAATTTAATAATCTATTTTTTATTTTGTTTGTCAAAAAGAAGTGCTTAATGTTTGTTTATTTTGGATTCTCCTCTTTTATGCTCTCACAATCCTTAATCTTTCAGAGAGAAGTTACCAAGCCGCTCTATCAACCACTTATATTTATAGTAAATCAAGTATCCACTTAAAGTAAACTTGTTTAATTTAGTAGTAAAAGATGAGTAATTAGCAGTAATTAAATAATTTTAGCCAGTGTCACAAAAGACAAAAAATTAACATGCTAATTATGAAATTGTAGGTTCACTGTCTTTTTTTAAAAACTTTTTGAATGGCCTCTGATGATTTCAAAAGTCATTAATTAGCACTAGCGTTAAAAAGAAGAATCTAAGTGGGACCGATTCTTAATTTCACTACGCTTTTTCACTTTTGAGCAACCAAAAAGATCATTTGAACTTTCAAACAACCATGTCATGTTACTATCACAACTGCATCGTGTATCCTATCGAACCTTTTTCATCCGAAAGTTACTTTGTCCAATATTAGACTGCAAGAACAGTTGCTTTCAGAAGACATAAAAAACACAGGAACACAATCACCGAACTTACTTCCAAAAACTTAACTTTCAGTTCACATGGAGCCACAAATTCCTTCACATGACAAAAAACAACTTCAATTCAATTGTGATTAGGACAAGGCAATCAGTTTCATCACGTTATTAGAGAGCTCGTCCTTTACCACTAAGCTGTGTCTTGGACGTCTCATGTTGTCTGAATGTATAATTTGTCAACAAAAGAAACGTCTTTCAGGTGACAAAGAAGAATCCTTGCTTCCAGCCTTAAAAGCTTCTAAGATTATCATAAGATTATTAAAGAAGGAGAGAGCTAATACATTGGCTTTAGGCCACATTTTAAATCAATCTGTTTCCTTTGAGTTGGTAGGTGGCTGTAAGTGAAGAGAGAATAGTATGACTAATAATATTATGGGAAAGCTTATTCCATGCATATTAGGAAATGTAAAGGTGTATTATCTTGCCTATGTGGAGGATACTAATTGGGCACTAGTTTTGTTGATCAAGTCAAGATTCGCAGACATACGTGTGTATTAGGACCAAATTAAGTGGTGGTCCAATCTAATACTTTTGTATATATGCGTATTCCAATCGGCTTCTAGTTTATCATCTTCATATTGTTCAATAATTGGCCTTTTCTGCATCTTTTTACCCACTCCGTGGTGGTTTGGTCATGGATTTAAGTTCTTTCTGTTATGGTAGTCTCTTTTGTCAATTGAAAATGTTCATGTGATAAACTATTTTTAACCAAACACATTATTATCTAAGCAGATCATTAGAACCAACAGGAGTCTCACTGGTAGGAAGGTAGAAGAAGCATTCATTACGGTTCAAATTTTGTTGATGTAAGAAATGATGATTTCTACTATACGATAAAAATACTACTATCGTTTAAGAATTATTGTTTAATATGATATTAATTATTAAATTAATACTTCAGGATCATACAGTATAACATTTTGATTTTTTAATTTGCTGACAATAAAAAATTTTAGAATATTAAATGTCGTATTGTATCTAGATGAAGAACCCATAGAACTTGTTCTACTATTTTCCAAGTTTTGTGCATCTTGTTCTTTTTAATATACCAAAAATATGATAAAATTAGAGAAATACAATCCCCCTACATTCATAATTTTATAGATTAAAATACTTATGGTGAATGCATGAGATAACTGATAGTTTTAACTGCTTTGTTTTCTATGTGAATTAAACAAATACAGTCACCGCCTGTATTTTGTAGATTGAAATACTTGTGCTATCTATAGAAGTAGTAATTCAAGTTTTACAAGGCCGGTACTACAAAGAAAATCCCAGTCTATCTTCTTCTTCTTCTATTCTTGTTCATGTCATAGCAAATTTGGAATTGCCACAATTAGCTCTCAGTCGACACTAATCCCTATTTAATTTCTATGTTTTTCAATTTAATAAACTGCATATATATACTTATATATCTTGAGTTATCTTCTTTCTTTTACAAAGTTTTTCATTCAGAATAATGTTTCTCTATCGAGTATATGAAAAAAAAAAAGAGCCTCTTCTGGGGCGAAGGCTACTCCATGGATTGCCTCCTTAACCAAGAAAAGTAGTCCCGCCATACTTGTTTCAAGTTTTTCTAAATTGTTTTTGGCATCGAACAGACGTGATACCCTTCGATTATCTATTGAGTTAAAAGTTCACTATTTTCTATCAATGATATAGCCCCTATTCATACTAATATCTGCTCGCATAGAAAAAAAGAAGGATGATTGACGCATTAAATCAAAACTATTCCAAAATTCGATTGTTGCACCATCAGAAACTAGAAAAGATTAACAAGAATACGCTAAAAGATTAAATAGGAGCCGTATATTTACGATCAGAAGTGGTCCATATACTCTTTGAAAAGATGCTTTTGGCAAGGATATTAGAGAATAGAGGTTGGCAAATTGATAAGTGAAAGAGTAGTCGTTTACCCTTAAGATGGCATCAACCAACTTATTCCAATTACAAAGACATAACACATTACACTAGAGAGGAAGGCCATGTACTTAATTCTCTACAACTAATTCACCTTTTCCAAACAAGTTAAAATTAGATAGCAGAGACATCGTCGCAAGATTTTGCAAAGCCGTGTTAACGCCCATCGGAGTTTCTGTGAGATTAGGAATTATGTCCTGCAGAAGTTACCGTAAGAAATTAGACATGACTGATCACGTTTCCAAAACCGGAGAAATTGAGAGACCATTTTGTAACAAATAACATAAGTCTTATTATGTATTTTTGATCGTACATGAAAAGATAAAAATGAAGGAAATGAGGAATATTTGATTTCGATTCTATTTTAAGTTTTGTAGCAGTTTCTGCGGCTAAAACAATTCAAATCTTTCAGGACCTTTACGAGAATCGTTCACTAACACGTGATTAATGTCTTTTTATAATTTTCTCAAATTGCAAGTGCTTTTAATAGGTTAGAGAATCCGTATATTTATACGAATGATATGAGTAACTTCAGGAGACTTAACTTTTATATATGACTTCTGTATCGGGCTTTCTTATCATAGGCCTGATATGAGTCCGATTCATACTAAGCGAGATTCATTTTTCTCATAGATATCGACCAATTGATTTAGATCATTTATTGAACCATTTTATTATCTTTATTTGGATCAAATTACGTAATTTAAATGAAAAGTTATTGAAAAAAATCAAAAAATGCAATTAAATGTTATCCAACTTTATGGGAAAAGTCTAAAAAGTCCAACACGTTTGTCCTTCTAAGATTGGCAAATACATATGCTTACAATCATGACATCCCTAAGTGGCTATACCTTATCTGGATTATTTGAAGACCATAACGACAATATTTGACTGATTTAATGATTCTCTTATACTCTTTCCACTTAAAATGGAATGAATAATTAGGGAACCATATTCTCAAACAATAAGGATGGAGAGGAGCCATCACAAGGAGAATCTTGATTCAGAGGTGGTCTTTTAAAGAGAAAAAAAATGCGTTTAATATGCATTTGCTACTCTCCTATATATAGACTGTGGAGGAACAACACAAGAGAGGCATAACGATAACGGTTCATTGAGTAAATATTCCTATCTCTCCCTCATTCTTCTTTCTTGCTACTTCAGAAAGGAGCTGTTTAACAAGGCAGGGGCATAGTATAGTAAATTTTGAGAACAGAAGACATGAAGGTAATTTGATAGTTTCATTCGTTTATCTTTTGCGTCCTTTTTATTTTCTATTGGGGCCATTTTCTGGAAAGCATTTCCCCACATCAGCTTTTAGCTTTAAGAGCAGCATCTGTTTTTACTTTTCTTAACGTAATTTAAGGAAGAGTTTACCATAAATATGATCGAACCATAATGGGGTAATCTACTAATAGTTGTTGGTTATCTCTGACCAACCTCTAGTTGGTTCTCCTGCGTCTTTATCTTGACTAGAAAAAGAGGGTTTTCAGATAGTTCATGGTAAATTAGACTTGACTTGACTTTTCTTTCCTTTTTAACTTCAATGTGATTGAAGTTGACAATTCGTCTAAAATTTTGGTGTCAATGTTTTAGTTTGTAGAGAATTTGAATTAAGCAACTAATTCCAAAAAATAGGTCATTGTGAGCTCAGGTAAAACTTAATTTGGCTTATTGCTTTTCTCGTAATCATGCGATTGTCATTAAAAATCACCTGATTCCCCGAGACCAGGTTCTTATACTTATCCTGTCGCTAATGGAGCAACAAAAAAGGTGAGATACTAAAGCTTATATATATATATATATATAGGTAAAGAATCTTAATTTTACTATCAATCAAAGCAACAGTAAACCTTGGGGTCTCCTTTTATTCTTTGATGACAATAAATAAAGAAGTAGGGAGCTTGTGAAAAACAAAAGTCGATGACTATGAGTTTCAACCAATATTCCAATTTAGTGAAAAGAAAGGTTTTGTCCGCGGAGAAGAGATAATGTCTGGTATTTGGTTTTCTAGAAGCAAAAGAACGTATTGTCTATGACTGTACCAAACTTTACCTGCTATCTCAACTATTTCTTTCCTCTATGACATGCGGGAGGGAGCGCACAGAACAGTAGGGACTAGGGAGGGGTGAGCCGGGAGTGGAGTGGGATTTACATTCACTAAGATGGCAGCACGTGGCCTCTGCATTCCTCATGGCTCCGTTATATATACACCGCTCCCATGCTCACATATACTATCCCTCTCTTCATTAATCTCACTTCTTTTATTGTGTTGAAGCAGAAGCACCGAAAAAGAGGAAAAAGTCGACAAAAAAATTAAAGTATAATCTGAATCCATTTGGGTTTGGTCATTCTTGGGAGGTGTAGTATCAGTTACTGAGAATTTAAGAACTAACCAACAACTCTTAACTAAGACACTTAGCATCACTTTCTTCAATTCTCCTGCTCCTGCTCCGTCCATCTGTTTACTTTTACTTCTCTGTTGTTTCTTCAACTCGTAAGAAGATGGCGGAAAACCAAATCTCCAAGAACAACCTTCGTCCCCACCAACCCTTCGGTGTCGACGTCCAACAACAACAGCAAGCTAGCTCCAAATGGTTCGACGACGATGGCAAACCCAAGCGAACTGGTACACCATCCAAACCTCTCCATTCATCGAATACCAATCTTGATTATCTGTTTTTGGTGGTGATTCTGATTCTTTCTTCTTCTTCTTTATTTTTTTTTTCCTAATGTCGTTTGTTTGCTTGACCAGGAACTGTTTGGACTGCAAGTGCTCATATCATAACAGCTGTGATTGGCTCTGGAGTCTTGTCCTTGGCTTGGGCCACCGCTCAGCTTGGTTGGATCGCTGGTCCAGCAGTCATGTTCTTGTTCTCTTTCGTCACTTACTACACTTCTGCTCTGCTCTCTGCTTGTTACCGTTCAGGTGATCCTGTTAATGGCAAGAGGAATTATACTTACATGGACGCTGTTCGAACCAATCTCGGTGATTTTTCAGTTCTCTACAAGAGTGTTTATGCCAAGACTTGTGTTTTTCCGAGAGATTTTTTCTCAGCTGTTGTTCTTTATGCATTTTCAGGTAGTGGGTATGTGAAAATATGCGGGATGGTTCAGTATGTAAATCTTTTTGGAGTTGCCATTGGTTACACCATAGCGTCGTCTATAAGCATGATGTGAGTCCTTTATCTTTGAAGAGTTCCGCTTTCGGTTATTGTTTCTGTGGGCTAATGATCCTTTTGGGATTATGATGAAACAGGGCAATCAAAAGGTCTAATTGTTTCCACAAAAGCGGCGGCAAGAACCCATGTCGCATGAATGCCAACCCTTATATGATCGCGTTTGGCATTGTGGAGATCATTTTCTCTCAAATTCCTGACTTCGATCAACTATGGTGGCTATCCATTGTCGCTGCAGTCATGTCCTTCACTTACTCAATCATTGGTCTCGGACTTGGCGTAGCTAAAGTTGCAGAAACTGGCAAAATCAGGGGAAGCCTGACGGGAATAAGCATTGACACTGTGACGCAAACCCAGAAAATATGGAGGAGTTTCCAAGCACTTGGTGATATAGCTTTCGCCTATTCTTACTCCATCATTCTCATTGAGATCCAGGTATAAAAACACACTTCTGATCGTAAAGTTTTCCTCCTTACATGCATAGATTGATGTGTCCTACTTCTAATCTCAGGACACGATCAAGTCCCCTCCATCGGAAGCCAAAACAATAAAGAAAGCAACACTGATCAGTGTCGCAGTCACAACATTTTTCTACATGCTCTGTGGCTGCTTTGGATATGCAGCTTTCGGGGACATGTCTCCTGGAAATCTTCTCACTGGTTTTGGATTCTATAACCCATATTGGCTACTTGACATAGCCAATGCAGCCATAGTAATTCATCTTGTTGGTGCGTACCAAGTCTACTGCCAACCACTCTTCGCCTTCATTGAAAAAGAGGCAGTGAGAAGATTCCCAGATAGTGAGTTCATTGCCAAAGAAATCAAAATCCCTATTCCTGGTTTTCGCCCTTACAAGCTCAACCTCTTCAGATTGGTGTGGAGGACAATTTTTGTGATCATTACAACTGTGGTTTCAATGCTTCTCCCCTTTTTCAATGACATTGTTGGTCTTCTTGGAGCACTGGGATTTTGGCCATTGACAGTCTACTTTCCAGTTGAGATGTACATTGCTCAGAAGAAGATACCAAAGTGGAGCACAAGATGGCTATGCCTTCAAATCCTAAGCGCTGCTTGTTTCGTTATCACCATAGCTGCAGCTGCTGGCTCTGTTGCCGGTGTTATTAGCGATGTGAAGTCCATCAAGCCATTCCAGACCACTTACTAGATCAACAGCGAACAAAGATAAGGAACCAACAACTAGGAATTTTTAGTTATTGTCAATGTTCATAACCACCAATGAACTGGTCAAGTTATTTTATTCTGATGTAGCCTTTTGGTATTTCATTTTCTTCGTAGCTTCTTCAAGGAAAAAGGAAAGGCTGGACCATGTCTGTAATGTAACCAAAATCAAAGAAAAAGACAATCCCCTGTCGGTATCCCAGATTGATCTTTTTAATTTCCAATACAAATTGAAAAGTATATGCATAACGTTTTCTCCTTCTATATAAATAAGTTCGCTTCCTACGGAGTGAGAAAACGGTTGATCTCATCATCATCCATATTCAAAATACTTGATTAATTTGACCTAGAATATCGATAAGAATTAAAAAATCTAGAATAAGGTACATACATGGATAACAAAAACACAACAATCTAAAGTTGGGTAATTTAGTTCTTGTCTTATGATATAGTTATCTACTGTTTATCCTTTATAATAAACTAAAGTGTGGGATACCACTTTACACACCTATGGTCCGTTATAGGCAGTGACACAAGAAAACTATGACCCTTTTCTGGTTAACCCTCTCAGCTAAGGCTAACTCTCCTCTCAAACCACTACACTGGTTGATGACATCGACTAACCAAAGTTAGATTGGAAGTGTGTTTACTACGTATCTGTTCCAATTATCGGAGTCTTAATGCCCTCAACGCCTTTCCCTCGGCTTACACGAGACTTAGTGCTCTCGCCTCTTAGGAACCCTACTTCACTCACACACTCTTAGTCGTCATTCTCCGTTAATGCTTCTGACAAATAACAAGGCAGCGAAATTAGAAGCAACAATTCTCCAAATTGTCATAGATTTTTTGATACATAGGATCCTTATACAAGGCAAGTGTAGAGCATATTCATCCTGCAATCTTTAAGCAAGGAAGGGATTAATTTCAGGGAAGAGAAGTGTTTAGAAGAGATGGGTGAAGAAAGAACTCTTCATTTTCTGATAAGATATACAAACACTCTCTCATAACTAAGCTTGTTTACAATGAAACACAAACCCTATTTATATAGGCAAAGTGAGGGACACAAACGTAAACTATCCTAGAGACATAATGATCAAAGCTTTAACAAAAGCATACCTAACCTTATCTCTAAGGAATCTACTTGACAAAAGTAAAGCTAATAATTCACCTACGTTAGGAAAAGTAAACAACTTTTACAAAAGTCCTAAAGTAAACAGTACAAAAGTATCTACTTTGTACAATGATGATAAGACGGAATCTTCAATAGTTGGTGAGAATGACATGTGGGTCCTATCATTAAGCTTTCTCATAATGTCAGGGACAGATCAAGGCTTTCCGTCAGTTCCATTTCTCTGTCAACTTGAGCAATGAGATCTTCAATATTTGTCATGGTCCAATTTGAAGGCCATGGTGTTGTGACAAAGTCAGAATCTTGGGCTGGATCAGTAGATGGACTTGTAATAGTAGTAAAAACAAGGTGATTTAGATCACCTGCTTGGATATGGATCACATTATCTTCTACAGAAGTCCATTGGGTTGGTGATGGAGTCTGAATACGTTCAATTAGAGAAAAATCACCATAATATGGTCCAAGAGAAGTGCACAGGTTGGAATATGCCACATCATTGATTTGATTAAGCTGGTCGAGCAATGTATATAGTTCAACTAATAGAGATGTTTAGCTAGCTGACCAAGAAGTAGTAACACGCCATTGCTGAAGATGGTTAAAAGTGCACATCTGTCCAGTGGTGCTCATCACATAAGGTCTATGGAGAAGATAAATGACAAAGATATCTTTGTTCTACAGAGATTGTTCCCATAAGTGATGACAATCTAAAATGTTGGCCATACCAGTCCGCCATTTTTGCAAATGTTGAAACCATTCTAAAAATGTCCATAAAAGAGACCTAGACTCAGAAGGATCTGAAAGATGTCTATACAGGTGTAATGGTGAGAAAGCAATGGAACAAGCATATAATGCTGTCATAGCCCAAAGATGCCTTAATGTGTAATCATCAATATCATCGAACAGATGATATATCATCTTGTATAGAGAAGTAGGATCAAAGAAACCAGGGCTAGGAATAATATCCTCCTTGACTAAAACAAGATGTAAATAATAAAAAAGGCTTTATGGTAATAAAGGATAAAGATCTTTTACACATAAAGGTGGTCGATCAAACAAAGGAAGAAACTCTCTGCGGTATCTAGCAAAACGAGGAAATTCCATTAGCCAAAATAATGGAATAAGGAGTTGAAGAGTAGAAGAGAAGAATAAAAGTTACTTTGAAGGTCTAGAGAGAGAATCTGCAATGAGATTTTAATGACCTTTCAAGTGTTTAATGGTGAATTTATAGGAAGAGAACCACTCTTGCCAATGCAAAAGTTGATGGCTTGGAATCTTTTTGCCAGTTTGTTCGAGTATTTTGGGGAATAAAGTATTATCCATTTTAATGACAAAATGAAAAGGAGTGAGGTAAATAGAGAAATTTTCTATACCTCTTTTTACTTTAAGAATCTCCTTGTATGAGATATGATAGTGACATTCAGATTGGCTGAAAAATCCATTAGCATGTCCACAATAATAACGTCAGTCATTGATTTCTTCGAGAAGAACTGCTCCCTAGTGTTCATCACTAGCATCGGTTTGTAGGATTCTTTGTCCTTTTTTAGGAATCTTTAGAGGTGAAGGATCCTTGCAAATCTTTTTCAGATGTTGAATAGCTGTAGTCTGTTCTTTTCCCCATACTGGTGGATTCTTACATAAGAGCTTAGATAAGCTTAATGTATAGGCTGCCACATGTGGAATGAAATCTCTGATGTAATTGACAATCCTGACGAATTGTTGAATTTGTTTGACGGTGAGATTTTCATTAGGAAATTGCAATAATTCTTTTGCAATATACGGGCCTGGCTGATAGAATCCATCCTTGAATTGCATTACAAGAAATTTAATTTTTGTTGTACCAATAGTGCTTTTCAAGGCCGAAAGCATAATATCATACTGTTGTGTAAGGTCTAAAAACTGTTGAAGAAGGGCCTGATGTTCCTCATGGGTCTTTGTGAACAGTAAGATGTTATCGATGTAAATCAATACACTGTTAAGGATAGGCTTGTAGATTTTAGTAATGGCTTTTTGAAATAGTGATGGAGCGACTTTGAGTCCAAATGGCATCATAGTCCATTGGTACTGAGCATTGGGAATGCAGAATGTAGTATTGTAACGTTCTTTAGGGTGAATACCTAGTTGCCAAAATCCTGCTTTAAAATCAAACTTTGAAAAAATAACAGCTTCCTTGAGAAATAGTATTTGAGTACTAATCTTTGGTAGAGGAAACTTATAATCTTGCAGGAATGCATTAAGAGGCTTTTAGTCTATCACTAAACGTTTCTTTCCACATTTCTGCTCTGACCGTTTATTGGCATAGAACACTTGGCAAGCCCAATCCGACTTTGTGGGCTCGATCAATCCTTGCTGCAATAGAATAGAGCACTCATCTTGTGCTAACTATAAATCATCAAGATTCATTCCTGGATGTGTGGCTTTCATAGGATTGATATCCTCATTCGTCTTAAATGGTAGACTAATGAAAAAGTCTGAGTTTTTCCACAGAGGATTAGGATGAGTAAATTGTGCATGAGAGTTTGGACAATAGCTCAACAGTTTATCTCGCAGTCTAATGTAACATGTAGGAACCTTTGTAAGTTCAAACACATTTTTTATGTCAGTGTAGGGACTCATAAGGTTTCGATACCTGAGGCCTGTGTGTAATATCTGTAGATGTTTGGCTTGGTAGTAATATCCATGCCAATCAGAAAATTTGGGCCTGGTAACTTGCTTCCAAGTACTTTAGTCCAAACTGTACACTGAGAAAAGAAGCGGATGCTAATTCTGCTTCTTGATTGTAACCCAATCTTAAAAGAATTCCCATCAGTTGTAGTGAAATATTCGTCATGAGAACTCTATGCTTCTGTTGGTAGGATATTGGGCTTCATGATCCTACGACTAGAACTAGTATTCATAAACCCAATGACTTTAATGGGTCGATCATATTTATCCTGCTGAAAAATCTGAATCTGGACGTAAGGTCGAACTGGAGTACGATTTATTTTCATACATGCTTGCTGTAACATGTAGAGAGAATCACCACTGATAGAGGCAGATGATTGTGATGATACGTCTTCATCTGTTGAAATAGAAACAGCAAACTGAGTTTCACTGTCCTCACTAGATTGATCCTCAAGTAATTCTTCAATGTGACTTTAAGGATGAATGGGCAAAATTTTTTTACGTTTTTCCAAGAACTTGGCATCTTTCTTGATTGCCTTTGGACAGTTGTTAGCATAGTAATCTAAGCTACCACAGACAAAACACCTAGGCTTTCCCATGCATCGATGTGAAGACTTTTTGAAGAACCTCATACGTGTGTACTTTTTGTTTATGTTCTTCTGTTTGAAGTTTTGCTTCCAAGGCTTCTTGCCTTCCTTCCTTCTGTGGAACTTTCTACTATGAAAGGAGACTTGAGATTGATGAGCTTTCTTGCTGCTATGACACTTGCAAGTCTATTTATCTTTGCATTTTATTTGGAGATGAGGCTGCTTACATGCCTTCTTTAGAACTGGACCTCCTTTAAGGATATTCTTGAACAAAGTATGCTGATCATATAACTTGTCAAGAGAAGCTATAGAAAGCTGTTAGATTTATCCAAGAGATATTGTTGACATGTCTCTCTGTAGAGAAGCTATGGTCCTTTATAGTTCTGGTTGTATTTCATTTGGAAGGGATGAGATAAAAGTATATCGCAAATTAACATCATTCCATCCATTCAAGAGATAATACCTTTCCGTCATGCGCTTATAATGCTTTTGAAGATCTCTCTTATCAAGAGAACAAAATTTTATCTTGAAATATTCTTGACAGATCTGCTTGTCAATCAACTGGAAGTCACCAATAAATTCCTTATGAATTATGCTAAGTAATGCTCCAGCAGTTGTAACTTGTATATACTGAAGTCGTTGATACTCACTAACACTTTGCCACCATTCTAGCAAAGTACCAGTAAATCTGGATGTAAATTCAGAAAAAATATCCGAAAGAGGATGATTAGGTCTGGTCATTTGTAAATCAATCCAAGCACGGAACTCATGAAGTCTATCTCGCCATTTCTTCGGAGGTAGATCATCAAAAGTAAACCAAGGTCCTGAAGTAGGCTTGGTTGTATTATGTTGTGCATTCGGCTATGCAGCTGTCGTAGCTGGTGTTTCTTGAGGTGTTGGTTCAGATCTGAAAGGTTTAGTACCTAAGGATTCAACTTCACTGATTTCTGGTTCTTCAGCATATTGAGGCATAGTCAGTAGAACATTAGATAACTCAGAAAGATCAGCAAGATTAGCTGATGAATTAGTCGATGGTGAACTGACTAGCTCATGTGATGACTCTAATGGTTGTTCTTCTAAAGCGGTGAAACTTTGTTCATCTGAACAACTAGATGGTGTTGCAGAGACCTCAGATGTATTGCTTTTCGCATCAGTTTTCTCTAATTGAGAACTAGAATTATCTGCAAGAGGCTGAGATGTCAGAGTAGCTATATACTCAGTCTATTTAGCTTTATCCTTCCCAAGATAAGAGGTGGAAGGATGTACTGGTGCTGGTGGTGGAGACTCTAGAGGAGTTTGAATCCTTAACAGCTTTCTCCATTATTCTTCTGGCTCAAAAGGTGTATAAGAAGATGGTGCTTCTGGAACCTTTGAAGAATGATCAGAAACTCGATGTTTACACACACGATTAGATGTTGACTTTGACTTTGACTTTGATCGTCGTGGTTTTTTCGGAGTTTTCTGAGGATGAATACACTGTCTAATCAAAGGGTAATTGAACTTGAATACCTTTGAGTAGTCATCTTCTTCTAGATACCGTTGATACATAGGTGTAGGATATAATGGCTGAAGAGTAGAAAACTCTGTAGAAGATGAACCATATATCTGTTGTGATTGAGAAACATGCATGTCTGCTTCCATTTGATGTACAATCCTTTGTATCTCTTGTATCTTTCTAACTTTCAAGTCGAATTTTGGCCCTATGTATTGGACTGAGATGTATTGTTTGAGTTCAGCATCAAGACGCTGAATTTAAGCTTTATAAGATTGATACATCTTTTGTATCTGTTCCGTAACAGAATTGACTTTACGATGCGTAGCAGTGTTTTGTTGACTAATTCCTTCCAGCTTGGAATCAATCCTTCTCATAACTCTGTTCTGTGCTACTGTATTAGATGTCTGCCAGTTTAACACTTTATCACTAGAATTTAACATTGGAGTTCCTTGTGAAGTTATTCCTGATGCTCTGATATATGGGTTGAAGATAACCCGCTGTGATTCATCAGTGCTACTGGATAATTGAGGAAAGTTATCCTCATCTAGTAATACCATCATGCAAGGTACAGGAGTAGGAGTTGTAATAAGAATTGTTTGATGCAATCTGCACGATCTACCAGTAGATCTGCAGGCATCTGACTTTAGACTTGGAGACGACCAGAGAAGGCAAGCACTTAAATTTGGGCTTTGATTTCTTCTTCCTTCTTTGTTGATATCTTGGATCATCGTCATCTGAGTCTAACTCTGAGTTGAGACAGATCTCACAATCTGGTTCGCACATGGATGGGTCGACATCCCATACAAAGTGTCCACGATGATGACATACATATACTGGATCTCCATTGGATTTGAAATAATGAATAGGAGGACCGTTTTTACCTTCAGTATAAGAGAATACGAACTGGATCTTAAGGTTTGTTGCCCCAGTTGATAGATCTAGTAGATCTTGTACTTCAATGGGCTGTATCATCAGGATTGAGCTTGATGTAGAAGGACCAGGCGTGTCATCGCTAGGTCTGGTGTAGATGGATTTGACCAAGCCATCTCTCAGTGTCTTCAAAATTGGAGGAGTTGTTGTATGAAAAGAATGTTGGAGAGGCGCATGGAATACCTTCTGGTAGCTGGTAATCCATTTAATAGGCATCAACTTTTCAAGCTCATGTGCAGGTAATTGCTTCGGGATCTGAATGATTGTTGTCTAATTATTGGCAACATCAGCAACTATGTAGAGAGCATCCGAAGTAGAGTTGGGAAAGTTTATGTCCAACGTATGATTCTGCACACAATAGATCATCTGGTGATGTAAAATAGCCATGATGACTGTAGGATCTTGATCTGCTCCAGTGATCTGGATATGAACTTGTAGACGTTTAGATAACATAGGATCATTTAATTTGATGTTAAAATCAGGTGCTATGGTCAATATCACACTCCCTTTATCAAGAGTTGTCAGCAGGGTACCAATAAGAGCATTTTGGTACGTTGTGTAGGCAGTGTCCAAGAGAGATATCCTGGCTGTAGCAGGAATACCTTTTCTTCCATGTAGGGTAAGAACAAGGCGTATAGCTCCAACATGAAGATGTGTATGATTCTGTTTCCTCCATATGGTGATCAGCTCCTTAGGGATTTCAAGCTTTACATGTTGTTCTACTGTTGTAGATCTGAGACCGCACTGTTCCAATTTGGAACTTTGAATGATTTCCTTCACACGAGGTCTATTAGTAGATAGCACACTCCTAATACTTCTCGTCCAAGAACGGTCACGAGAATATATGCTGTAAGGGCTTAACAAAGGTAAAGAAGACTCACAAACGCGGTTTTCTAAGGGCACATGGGTAATTTCAACAAGATTTTCTATTTTGTTTGATAAAACATGCTTCACACTTCTAGGCAAACTAGCTAAGGACAAACTAGACGATAAATGTACTGGATCTTCAGAAATTTCCATAGTTCTTATACGACTCTCTTCTTTTTTTTTGGACTTCTCCCTTAATCTTGAAATATTTCCCCCCAGGCAAAGATGCGAAGGTAGTTTTGCTGGAACCCCTCCCTGGGCGGATCCACGGCCCGACGTTATACGTGACATCTGGACTCGTGGCCCACGGGGGAGGAATTTCCCACCAGTAGTACTTAAAACGAACAAATTTATTTAATTTACCTCCGTACATAAATTGAGATAAATCATAACAAAAAAATAAATAAGTGTTGACCCCGGAAAAAATACATGGTGGGATCGTAAGATGAGCATATACATTAATATAAGATAATTAGGAACAAAAATTTCAGAAAAATATTTAATACACAATTTAATAGATAACAAAGATTTAATTAAAATAGCTAATAAAGAATTTTATAAGATTTGAATTTTTTTGTAGGGTAACAATATTATCCCCCTATT
>JANQBM010000006.1:12949777-12967263 GCA_025594535.1 Erythroxylum domingense
TTATAATTTATACCTAATCGCAACAAAAATAATAAAATTAATCCCCAACATATAGTAAGAAGAAAATCGGGGTCCAACAAGTTTCCAAGTACCTTACGAGCAGTAGTAAGATACTAAGCAAGAAGTAGAATTACTTCAAGGGGTACGTAGGTGTATTCAACATTACTGACTCTACCTGACCAAGATGGGGTGGAAGTTGTAACCGAAGCTTGGAAAGAAATTTGACAAATGGTTATTTAGGTAGAACATCGAATATCTGATCCGTCGAAGAGACAACACAACACCCACTGGAGTTCCTTGTTTACAATCAAGTCACAAACCATTTAATCTCAATATAAACGCAGCTTTGAAGATTAGGCAACAGTCTTTCGTTTACTCGATTTCAAGCAAGTAAATTATTGCCAAGAAAAATAAGAAATCCTCCTTCCATCTGAACATCTACCCTACTGTGTATCATTAAGGGTAGCTAATTAATAAGTGACCATTTGTTGATAAAAAAACTCATAAAAATTGTAACTTGTAAATGCTACAAGAGTCATTTAAGTACTTAAAAATATATAGTTGCTGGTTGATCTATGAACTGATACAAGTTGTTAACTGAAAAGAAGTTATCTAGTCTAGTTAGTGTGACGTATTATAAATTACTATAAACTTGCCGATATTTGGTAATTTTTTGAGAATTCCAAATCGTACCTCCATACTTTGAAAAGGAAACATCGAATGCCATTGGCATAACACACATTTTACAAGTCCGAATTTTTATTTTGTATAAAATTTTGGAGATATAGGACTTTTTTTTGAAAAGTTAAATTGAATTAACAAACGAAAGAAATACAAAACGTTCAGTTCTGCCATTAGTAACATCTAAGAGAGAGAAAAACTCATCCCTACATAAGACTAAACGGTGCCGTATGAAACAACATTAAATGACTTCATTGTAGATCTAAAAAAAAACAATGCATAACATCTCCTTTAGGGTAAAACCGTTTCTTCCATCTTCGTGTGGCTCCAAAAGCTTCCCAATTAGGTTAAGAGTCTTGAGGCTCTCTTCAACTCACTCTTCTGTCAGTAGCTATCATGATAATGGATCCTACCTTGTGCTTGTTTTCCCTTTAATTTTGATCAATAGAGTCTCTGATTAGAGTTCTTCTATAGGCGATCTGCTTAAGTTCTTCTGATCAAGAGCACTGCCTATGTTTTAGTACCGGTGGTTATAAGCGACTGAGGGACTATAAAGACATAGGAGATCATCCTCCTTAGGTAAAGAAAGTGCTTCTATGAATACGGTTGTTCTGATTTTCACCTTTTAAAAGTGAACTTTTATAAAGAACAAGATCTGAATTTGTTTCCTCTCTCCGCTGCTGGTTCTTAGGGTGTTCCTCTGTGAGCTTCTGATGGTACTTCTAAAAAAAGACGCACTGGAATATGCTACTTCCATTCGACACAGTTTTGCATTAATTAATTCTGAAAGGATTACAGGTGCGATCTTCCTTCTTCCATCTTTCTTTCTTTCGATATTTACATTACCCCATCTGCATATCATTAGTTAGTTCTCCAGGATACTGCTAGATTAAGGCAAATTGCTTCTGACTTGGTGGAACAGAGGATTTTCTCTTTGATTCCACCAATTAGGGATTTGAGTACCTCATTCCTTATGCATACCTTATATTGAAACCTCCTGTTGTTTCTTTCTCGCCATATCTCTTTAATGGAGGAGTCGAAAGAGATAATATATATATACTCATTATATTTAGGAGTGTGGCTTAGTTTCAAAAGTCACTCAATGGCTTCTGTGAAGGTTGTACCTACATTAGAAATAAAATTTAATGCCTTAATCCTCTCCCATATGAACTATGAGTAGGGACATTTGAAGAAAAGATGATCCTTTGGCTCTAGCTCTACCTCACATAACACACAGTCTGCATTGATAGACATGAAGTGATTTCTATCTATGGTACTTAATCTGTTTAGCACCAAAAACCATAGTAGGATAGACTTGCTAGGCATTAGTGATTTGAGCCATACTATAGGAAACCAAGCCTGTCCTGAGTTGTTGTGATTCTTTCACTTGCTAAAATTTGTTGATTTGAAGGTGTTTGGTGGCAGATTGAGACACTGGAAATAGCCCTCCCTTTGTAGGTTCGGACGATAATTAGGAGTCAGATAGTGTATCTCAATATGAAAGTTCCATTGACTTCCTAATAGGATAGAGCTTACCTTCGCATTGATAGGAACATCATGCCATAGTTGAAGAGCCTATGGGTGTCTGATTAAGGGACCTTGACCTATCTAATTGTCAAACCAGAAGTAAGCTTTTTCTCCATTTCCAGCCTTATAAGAGACTATTGGTTAGACCATAGGTCTAAGCTTCAATAGCTGGGACAAGGGCCATAAGTAGGAAGGTTTAATAGGAATAGACCTTTTATATATAGGACTTTTGAGATAAAATAAGACCTTTTACATATAGTAAAACTTCTATGCAGAGAAAATGATTTAGTATGCCTAAATCTTGTAGTGAAAATTCTGTAGATAACTTGGTAATAATTGAATCAATGAATATCTGTAATAATCACATCATCATCATATGCTAATAAAAAGCAGCAAAAACCATCTTTGTCATAAATAAAAATTGATGAATCATGATGGCCAGCAAATCCAAGTGAAATAAGAGAATTACTCAAACGTTGAAACTATAATCGAAGAGCCTGGTTAAGAACATATAGTAACATTTAATTTTTTTTTTGAAAAATGAAGACTTAATTAAGCCATAAAAAGTTAAAAAGCAAATGTTTTATAAGAGACTCCCAAGAAGAGAGTGTGCAAACACATGATTTTACCAAGCTATAAGGCATTACAAAATTTGCAAATACAAAAAATTAGTTACATCTCCAAATGTCAATACAAGTTGATCCTTATCTAAGTTTGTCATATAAGGTAATTATGTGAATTCTATTAGCATTAACTAGCTCTTCTTGGAATCCAACCGTGATCGAATCACAGACACAGTAGAAAACAAAACTTTTACGGATTCTAAGCGGATCCCGATAATTGAATAAACTTGAATAAAACATAAAATGATTTAGAAATTGTACCTTGTTCGTTTTTCTGTTGAAAAGCCTTTGAAAAACTTTTCCCGGTTGATTAATCATAATTTGTTCAAATATCCAGCCTCTGACGGTATCAATAGAGCAATTCTCGAAAATATTTTTAAGAGGAAGAAGACAAGTGCTAGCTTCTAAAGTTGTTCTTCTCTTTTTAAATAGAAAAATCATAAAGGTCTTTAGTTAAAATTAAATTTCTTTAATTATAATTAAAATCAAATTGTAATTATAATTAATTTATTAAAATCAAATATCTCATATTTGATTCCTAAAGTTTCTCAAACTTTATAATTAAATACTTAATTAAATTGATTTTTCTTCCATAAATTTCTCTTTGATGTATAACCTATTAGGTTCCTAATAAATTGGTAATGATTATAAATTACAATTCTAATTCACAATTAGAATTAGACAAATTAAAAGTTTTTTAATTTATCTTTAATTCTCGAATTAAACAATTCATAATTATAAATCATGATTGACTTCTAACAACATGTCATGATTACCTAAATATTAGGAATGTCAAAGTGATTGACTTAACCTGTCCATGCATGGCTATGGAGTATAATTTAATCATTTCATCATTCAATATTCTAATTGGACAGAGTATGGATACAATGTCTACTCTTATCATCCGATCATGCTCATTCTTGCTAATTAGTAATTGATTTATAGTTGAAAATTGAAAACTTCTTTTCAAATGTCAATTCACTTTGGCCAGAAAATCTCATTAATGATTACTAATCAAGAACAGTAGAATATTTTCTATAATTATTTTAGAGCGACGAATCCTATATTAACTAACTCAACTATCTACATATGGTTCATATTGTATCCAATTACTACAGACTGAATTATCCTAGGATGATTCATAAGTAGCATCAAAGCATAGTAATTCTCACACTAGATACCTTGGTAATCTCAAGTTTGAGCATCAATTATGCAACCATCATTATGAGACAATCCATTAACACATAAGTATTATTCCATATGGAATTCTTATAATCGGGTCAGTTCATTGACTTATTCTCTAATAATCACCTACAAATTAGTTTAAGTATCTCTATACTTTAATTTATAAGATCAATTACTTTCTTCGTAAGAAAGAAACATAATGTGTGCTAGTTTTACTATTTTAACAATATCCTATCTTGATTAAACTACAACTAGGAACATTTAGAAATAATACATAAGTGTAAATTGATTATCATAATTGTAATCTCATCATAATTTTAATTACACAATAATTATTCCAAGGATTTTACCTTTAATATTAAAACATAAAATATTAATTAAATTAATACACAAAGATAAATAAAGCATTTTTATTAATTCAAAATAATGTCATATATTACTTTGCATCCAATTGATTGACTGTAAGAGCATAAACTAACAATCTCCCACTTGTACTAAAGCCAATCCCTTTTGAATATAATACTATATCCATCTATATGTCGATCATATCTCTTTTGAGACAATGACTTAGTAAGAGGATTTGCTAGATTCTCTTGAGTGGGAAATCGCTCCAATGCTATGTCTTTTCGCTCCACTATCTCCCTAATCAAGTGAAACTTCCTAATTTGGACTGTTGATGAGACCTGGGTTCCTTTGAGCAATAGCACCATTGTTTTCACAATACAATAGTATGGACTTAACAATATTAGGAACCACTCCAAGTTTAATGATGAACTTCTTGATCCAAACTGCTTCCTTTGCCGCTTCTAACACTGAAATGTACTATGCTTCGATCGTTTAATCTGTAATGGTTGGTTGTTTGGAACTCTTCCAACTTACTGCACCATCATTTAGAATGAAGATGTACCCTGAATGTGATCTACTATCATTGTGATCTGACTAGAAACTACCATTTAAATATCCTTGAACTCTCAGTTCATCTCCTCCATAGACCAAGAAAACATCTTTAGTTCTTCTTAAGTACTTTAAGATATTTTTCATAGCTATCTAGTGACCCTCATTAGGATTAGATTGAAACCTGCTCGTTATGCTCAAATCATAAGAAACATCTAGTCTAGTAGATAGCATCGCATATATGATTGATCCAATTGCCAAATCATATAAAATATAATCCATTTTATCTCTCTCCTTTTGTGTCTTTGGACACATACTCTGTGAGAGAGAAATCATACACGATATGGGTAAGAATCCTCTCTTGGAATTCTCTATGCTAAACCTCTTTAGCACTTTTATCTATGTACGTGGATTGTGACAATCCAAGCAACCTTTTTGATCTAGCGCTATAGATCTTTATTCCCAGAATAATTGCTGCATCTCCCATATCCTTTATAGAGAAGTTCTTAGATAACTAGATCTTTACAGACTGTAGCAGTAGTATGTCGTTTCCAATTAGCAATATGTCATCCATATATAGTACCAAGAAAATGACTACACTCCCGCTAACCTTCTTATAGACACATGGTTCATCCATATTTTTTGATAAAATTAAACTCTTTGATTGTCTCATCAAAATGGATATTCCAACTCCGTGACGCTTTCTTAAGTCCATAAATGGACCTTTGCAACTTGCATACTTGATTAGAAATCTCTCGGATTAAAAACCTTCAGGTTGTATCATATACACATTCTCCTGTAAATTCTCATTGAGAAATGCAGTTTTGACACCCATCTGCTAAATTTCATAACCATGATATGCAGCTATGACTGACAAGATCCTGATGGATTTTAGCATAGCTACTGGCAAAATGGTTTCATCAAAATCAGCTCCTTGTTTTTTTGTAACCTTTATCCATTAATCTTACTTTGTACATATGTACATTACCATCCATGTCAATTTTTCTCTTAAAAACCCACTTGCATCTAATAGGTACAATATCGATAGTTGTATCAACCAAAGTTTATACTTCGTTAGTGTACATGGATTCTATTTTAGATCTCATAACTTCTTGCCATTTTAAAGAATCAATATCAAACATAGCTTCTTTAAAAGTAGTAGGCTTATCATGTATGAGTGATACATTACCCTTTTCTTGCTCAATATGTAGATCTAATCTAGTGGGAGGACTACGTATCCTACTAGTTTGTCATAGACTATATGTCTCTTAAACTCTCAGTTGTACATCACATGTATCAACTTGAGGTCCTTGTTCCATTTTGATGTGAATTTGTGGCTCTTGAACTTTTCTAAGTTCAACCTCACTCCCACTACTTTCTTTGAGAATAAATTATCTTTATAAGAATGTAGCATGTCTTGAGACAAACACCTTTTGCTCAATAGGATGACAAAATTGATAACTGAAATTCTCTTTTGGATACCCCATAAATTTGCATTTATCTAATTTAGCTTGAAGTTTATCATATATAGCTCGCTTCACATCCCCAAATCTTTAAGTGCGATAATTCAGGTCTTTTATCAGTCCATATCTTATATGGTGTCTTATCAACCAATTTAGATGGAACTTTATTTAGAAGATATATTGTGGTTTCAATTGCATATTCCCAAAATGACATAGGAAGGACTGTATGACTCATCATGAAACGTATCATATCTAATAAATAGTGTATGATTTCTCCTCTCAGAAACCTCATTATGTTGTGGAGTTGCAAGAGAAGATCATTGTGAGAAAATCCCATTATCTTTTAAGTAACCAAGAAACTCGTGTCTAAATATTCACCACCTCGATCTGATTTAAGTGTCTTAATACTTTTTTCAGTGTGTTTCTTTACCTCTAGTCTAAAGTCTTTGAACTTTTTAAATGATTCAAACTTTTGTTTCATTAAGTACAAATAACAATATCTATAATGGTCATCTGTGAATGTAATGAAATACAAAAATCCACCTTTAGCATTTGTGGACATAAGCCCGCATACATATGAATGTATTAATTCTAGTAATTCACTAGCACGTCGTCCCTCTCCTTTGAAGGGTAGTTTGGTCATCTTTCCCAATAAACAAGATTCACAAGTTTCACATGATTCATAATCAAAAGGATTCAAATATCTTTCTTTGTGTAATTTTGTGATTCTAGTTTCATTGATATGACCTAACCTACAATGCCATAAATAAGATGGAATTTGGTTACTTGATTTCTTTTCTTACTATTTACGTTAAGAATTGGCCTTTCAAGATCTAACTCATACAAACCATTTGTAAGTAATCCAGATCCAGGATAAACATCATTTTATAAAAAGAACAACTGTTATCCTTAATTACAAAGGCAAATCCATTCAAATCCAAATAAGAAATAGAAGTGATATTTTTTGTAATAACAGGAACATAATAACAATTATCAAGTTCTAATACAAGGCCAGAAGGCAAAGTTAAATTACAAGTTCCTACAGCTAATGCAGTAACTCTTTCTCCATTGCCAACTCGCAGGTCAACTTCGCCTTTCTTTAATGATCTACTCCTAGTTAACATCTACATGTTATTACATATATGAGAACCATAACCAGTATCTAATACCCAAGAATGTGGAATGGAAGTAGAAAGATTGATCTCAATCATAAACATACCTGAAGAGACAGCTTCCTAAAGCTTCTTATCTTTCAGGTTAGCAAGATAAGATGGGCAGTTCCTTTTCCAATGTTTGTTGACTTCACAATGAAAACATATGCCCTTATCATTTCTCTTCTTCTTGACACCTCCTTTGGCCTTTACTACATTAGTAGAAACCTTCTGTTTCTTATTATTATTCTTCTTAAAGCCCTTTTTCTTGCTTTTAGAAGAACCGAAAACAAGTAAAGAATTGGGTTCCTTCTTAAGGCACCCTTCCACAGTCTTAAGCATGTTTAACAGTTCAAGCAATATCATGTCCTTTTGGTTAATGTTGAAGTTCATGACAAATTGTGAAAAGCTCGAACTTAGAGATAGCAGCATCATATCAACGCTTTACTAGTGGTTCATGACAAAACCGAATTAGGCCAATTTTCCAATATACCTAATCATCTTCAGCACATGAAGGTTAACTGAAGATCCTTCTGTCATCTTGCATTGAAACAGTGCCTTGAAGATTTGATAAACATTGCCTTAAAGAAAAGTATTATAAACGTTAATATGTGGGTAAAATCAATGAAAAAGGTTAAGAATCAACTTGGTTATTCCTAAAGAATAATTTTACGGGTATAGTAATTATCAAAGAAATTGGCTAAAGCAAGTTGTTGAATCTAAGTGTCTTTGCCACTTTAATGTTTGTAATTTGACAAATACGTCTCAATATGCATAATAATAGCAAGTTTTAGAATCATTTTACTACATATGATAACACATATGTAAGAAGGAAAGAGCTTAAAATTTTTTAAAATTTTGCTCTTAGGCTCAAAATCTCATGAAAAATATGGTTATTATGTGTGTAAATAATATGCAATATCATTCAATTTGAATGTTTCAGTGATTACTAAAAACATGACTTAGAGAACTAATTTTATTCTAACCATCATCCTTTTTGTACCAATTCAAATCAATATTCAACAATGAAACATAGTATTCATGGACAAATTTCAACCAATTTAAAATTTCATTTAAAAGAATTTTATAATCAAAATCATAATAAGCTTAAAGAAACTGTTAAACATTCACTAAACCCATCCTCACACTTGCAATTGTACATTGTCCCTAATGACGCAATATAAGCATATATGAAAATGATTTTTTTGGTACTTGCCTAATTGTGATGATTTTTTATTTCAAATCCATCCAATGTTAACTATATCCTTGTAAAATATAAGAAATAGGAAACATGAAAATAAAATAAAATAAAATAAGATCTATCCTAATTCATAGGTTGCTTCCCATGCAGCGCTTGATTAACGTCATTATCTCGTCGTAACCTGCAAGTTTACCCTCATTATAGGTCTATGATAAGTGGTTTACTTCCACCTGTTTCTCCATATGGGAGTTTTGTAGCTTATAAGTAAGCCACCTGTTGCAAGATAATAACAAGGACATAATTTATCAAATTAGTAAAATCAATTAACTGTAGTGATGCCCTTTTTAATAACAAAATGTTAATGAAATAAGGAATAACAAAACTCCCTGAATCTTTAGTTAATGCAAGTAGTTTTCCTTAGATGAAATGGGAACCCTCCGTACTTAAGGTGGCTATCAATGATGCTTCAATAGTTTCCTTACTTAGTTCCTTTACCAATTCTTCCTCAACATCTCTGTGCACTCTTCTTCTTCTTCCTGGACAGAGGTGTCTAGCTTATTTTCTTCTATTATCTCTAGCCACTTCTCTACTTCCCCTTCTTAGATAAAGACCTCATCTTCTTCATTGTTGTCTTCTTCTGGAAGCTTATTTCCACTCCTAAGGGTGATCGCCATTTCAAATTCTTTAGGATCTATTTCACTAGGTCTAGGCAAACTCCTTTGTTGTTCATTATATAATTTCTTTGCCAATTGATAGATTCGATTCACCATATTCTATATGCGATCCTTTGTTCCATAATGCCTCATATTTAATTCTTTAACAAATTTAGCCATCATATCTTTCAAAGCAGTAGTTTCCTCCTCATCTTCTTGAAATGTATCTTCATTCATGGAATCAACTGTTGTCTCTTCTTCACTCTGAGACGTTTGGAACCTTAGATAATATGAAGTATTATGCTTATCATATACAGGTGAAGAAAGTCTCTCATCTAATTCATGTTGACTAGCAAGTCTCTCGACAAGGCATTCCATTAGTTTATCTATAATACTTTCGTATTGTTGCTTTTGTTTTACGTATTCAATTGGAGCATAGTCATTCCATTCGTATGCATAAGGTTTACTCCATTCTAAATTATAAGTGTTCTTATATGATGGGCCTTAAGGTTGATTGTACATGTTTGGTTGCTCTCATATATACGTCAGTGCTTGAAATTCATGATTGTAAGAATTATTCACACAAATGTTACAACACTGTATAGACATCATTTGAGCTTCTAAAAACATGCAAGGAAATACTCCTTCTAATTCAATGATGTTTCATATTGTGAAGACGTATCCTAGCTCCCATAATAATACTGTATACTCCATCTTTTCATTATGAGTTGTGGCTACGACAAAGAATCTTAAATCCTATAATAAACTACAAAATCAAGATCAAGTAGAGAAATTAAAAAGATATTTAACTTCATAAACCATAATACAATACAATAAAACTAAAATAAAATAAAATACAGAAAATGATGACTAAAATAATAGCATTCAAGAGTTCCTAATATCAAAGTCCCTGACAAAGACACAAAAAACTTGGTTGACTTTTTCTAAGTGTGTCAACATTATTTTACCACAAATGCATGACATAGTTGTAGCCAGTATCGACAAGTACGGATCGATCTCACAAAGAAAATGAATACTAATAATTACAGTTATCCTATTATCCAGCCTACAAAATTGGGTTTGATTTTAAATTTAAAAGAAAATGAAACTAAAACAAGTAAAACAAATGGGCAACGAGATTGAATTAGAGAATTAAGGAAGCACTTAGTAAACTATCGATATCAAAAAATTAGTATCTAGATTTGAATCCCCCAAAACCCTTAAAATATTGATCTTTTATTATGCAATTATTTTATTGATCCATTGGATCGTGGAGATTCCTACGGTATGCTAATAGCTGACTTTGAGTCTAATATGAATTAATCCTAAGGTTTTTAATCGAATTACTCAGGTTAAAGTAGGATTGCTTTACCAATTTACGAATCCCTCAATTAGGTTTGATCTTAATCCGAAAGATTTATGTTATCCTATCCCTAGGGTTGTAATCAACTCCTTCCAAATTGGATTTATCAATCTCTATAAAAGAAATCGGACTAGAATCTAATAGTCTGGATCTATTAGAACATATATAAAACACGTAATTGAATTGTAATTGATCAATCTAAACCAATTACATTAATAAAAGAATCAAAACATGTTAAAGTATGAACATAGGGTTTTTCTAACCTAAACATTAACAAGATGTTTAGTTGCACATGATATAAAATAAAAGCAAACATAAACTGAAAGAAAAATAAATAAAAATAGATGGTTCATAATTTTGAATCTCTCTTTCAGTTCTATCAAAATTTCTTGCAAGGTAGAGGATTGATCTTACATTCCATTAGATCTTTTGATTATTTCTTCATACTTTCCACTTCTCTGGATCAATATCATCACTTCTAGATGTTATCCGTATCTGGAATTGTCTCCAAAAGATTGCTCTCTCAATTTATCTACAAAACATCTTTTATAGTAAATTATATGGTTTTTGCCGATGCATAGGATAATGCACGGTTGTATATAACCAAAATCTCTGAAAATTGCAAATCTGCATAGCCTTGGAGAAATGCATAGGCTGACGCATGGCTGTGCATCCCTTCTATGCTTTGAATATTTGTTTTATGTCATTTTTCTTCGAAATTATTCTCCTTTAAGTCTATGAGGGAAATTGTACTATGTAAACACACTTGAAGCGAATTAAATACCAAACATATGATAAAAGTATAATTTATCAAGCAAAAAAATAGCCAATATAAGGTATAAATATGATCAATTATGCATTTATCAAACATCCCCACAGTTATGTTTTGCATATCCTCAAGAAAACTATAATCAAAATTATAAATATTAAAACATCAATCCATCATCAATCTCAATCTGTCCATTCATACTATACATCATCATATCATATTGAATCAAATTAACATACAATTAGAGTGAAGATATCATACAATTAACTTCCTAAGCAATAATAATAATAATCACATCAATAATTGCTTTGAAATCAAAAGCATAAAATTTTTCACCCTTACTAAGATTTCACTCATTGCGCCCAAGTGTCTAGGGTGAAAAGTATCAAAACTCTTAATTAATGCGTAGAAAAATTCTTACCATAGGCCTGTGATAAAGTCACATCTCTGCCACATATGTATAAACTCGAAGAACAAATCAAAAGGTCTTATAAGGTTGTAATGGGGCTTAGGTATGGTATGGTTGAGATAATAAAAAAAGGTTGATTTGAGGGAAATTTACTAGAAAGAACATTACATGAAACTTTTTCACAATACACATAAGTCCTTTCATTACAAACTAATGGAACTATGTATTTATTCTTTTTTCACATATACAAATATGCTCGATTGTTTTTCTTTTTCTTTCTCTTTCTTTTTTTACAATAATTTCGAGCATTCATCATGTACCACAATTAAATAAATATTAGACCATCTAAAAATTAAAAGTAGAATTCATGATTTCGAATTCTTCATATATAGAGGATAAATCAAAAGAAAGTGAAAAAATAAGCCAAGAACAGAAAAGAAGAAGACAAAAGAAAAGCAAATAATGTAAATAACCTTTAGGGTTCAAATCAATACAAAAGGTCTTCAAAGAAAAATATGATAAACGTTATATATGGGTAAAATCAATGACAAATGCTAAGACGCAACTTGGTTATTCCTAAAGGTAAATTTAAGGGTGCGGTAATTTTCAAAGAAATAGGCTTAAACAAGTTGTTTAATTTAAATGCCTTCATCATGTCAATGCTTTTAATTTAACAAATATGGTCTCAATATGCATAATAAAAGCAAGTTCTAGAATCACCCTACTACACATAGAAAACACATATGAAAAAAAAAAGCTTAAATTTTTTATTTGCTCTTTTAGGCTCAAAAACTAAAAATAAAGGGTTTTATGTGTGTAAATAATATACAATATCGTTCAACTTGATCATCTCAATGATTACAAAAAATATGACTTAGAAATTTAACTTTATTCAAACCATCATCCTTTTGCACACCAAATCAATCAATATTCAACAATAAAACATAGTATTGATAGATATATTCAATCAATATCAATTAATAAGATTCATAATCAAAATTATAATAAGCTTAAAAAATATTTAAAAATTAATAAGCTTAATAAAGAATCGGTAAAAATTCATTGATCCCCATACTTAAAGTTATACATTGTCTCCAAGGTACACAATACAGGTATAGATAAAAGTGAGAGTTTTTTAGTGCTTTCCTGATTGTAACGATTTCCTAATTTCATATCCATCTAATAGTGAACTAAATCCTTGCAAAATATAAAAGAAAGGATAGAAAAAAATAAAGATAACTCCTATATTAAGACACGAAATAGAACCAAAATGAAATAAAATTGAAACTTATCCTAATTCATGGGTTGCCTGCCATGTAATGTTTCTTTAATGTCTTTATCTTGATGTAACTTTTACGCTTAACTTCATCCTGGATTAATAATTAGTGGCTTGCTTCCACCCTTTTCTCTATAAAGTGGTTTGATAGCCTATAAATAAGCCACATGTTTTAGGATGAAAAAAAAGACATGATGTATTAAGTTTGTAAAACAAAATAACTATAGTAATGCCTTTTTAAATAACAAACTGTTAATAAAATGAGGGACAATGAAACTTTTTAAATCATCGGCTAACTCAAATAGTTTGTCTTGAGGAAGTGGGTTCATATTTAAGGTCACTACTGACGCATCATAAGTAGTTTCCTTAGTTCCTCCATTAGTTTTTCCTCTTAGTTCCTCCGCTAGTTCTTCCTCAACTACCTTTGTCCATTCTTCTTCTTCTTCTTCATAGACAAAGGTTTTTAGGTTATCTTCTTTAATTACCTTTGGCGACTCCTTAACTTTTCCTTCTTAGATGAAGGTTTCTTCGGGAATCTCTTCTTGAAATATCTCTTCATCCATAAAATCAACCGTCGTCTTTTCTTCACTCTGCTATGTTAATAGGCTCAAATAATATTCTGCATTATGCTCAAGATATTTAGGTGAAGAAACCCTTTCTTTGGATTCGTGTCGGCTAGCTTTAAGTTTGGCAATGTATTCTATTAATTTATCTATGATATTTGCTTCCTCTTCCTCTTCCTCTTCTTCTTCTATTGGGAACTTTTCTTTACTGCTGAAGGTGATTGCCATTCCACATTTTGTAGGGTCTGCTTCAATAGAACTAGCAAAGTCCCTTACATCTCATCAACTATTATCATCACCAATTGATCCATCCGATTCACCAAATTTTGTAGCGTCTCTTCCCAATGCCTCATGATTGATTCTTGGATAAAATCGACCATCATGCCTTCCAGAGTTAGGATGTTTGGTGCTGTAAATATCCAGAGCGTACTTGTTCCATCCATAAGCATAGGAGTTGCTCCATTTTAAATGGTATCTATTCTCATATAACGTACCTTGAAGTTAATTGTACGTGTTTGGTCACTCCCGTATATATGTTAGTGCTCAACATTCATGATTGTAGTGATAACTTCGACCAATGTCATAACATAGCCTAAATACTGGTTGAGCCTCTGAAAACATGTCTTAACAACTATTTCTCCCACGTGGTGATGTTGAAGATTGTGAAAATATATCCCGACTTCTATAAAAGTGTTGTCTACTGCATCATTCCTTTGTGAGTTATGGCTATAACAATAAATCTTAAATCCTATAATAAACCAAAAACTCAAGATCAAGTACAGAAATTCAAAAGATAGTTAAATGAATAAGCCACAAATACAATATATTAAGAAATAAGTATAAAAACTCAATTAAGAAAAAAAAATAAAATAAAAAAATTAAGAAAAGTGGCTAGAGTAATAAAATAAAGCTTTTCCTAATATCACTACCCTTGACAACGACGCCAAAAACTTGATTGACCTATTTATGAGTGTCAATATTGTAAGAATCACAAGTGCATGACCTAGCAGTAATTAGTACCATAAGTACTGATCGTTCCCATAAGAACAATGATTACTAGTAATTGCCTTTTTTCTATTATCTAGCCTACGGATTTATTTTGTATTTTAATACAGAAAAATAAAACTAAAGCAAATAAAATAAATAGGCAACGATATTAAATAAAGAATTAAGGAAACACTGAGAAAATTATCGATATCATAAAATTAGTATTTTGGTTTCGAATCCCCCTAAACCTTTAACATATTGATATTTTATTGTGTAATTGTTTCAAACCAACGTAAATAAAATAATATGTAACGATATTAATCAGAGAATTAAAGAAACACTAATAAAATTATCGATATCAAAAAATTAGTATCTAGGTTTCGAATCCCCCTAAACCCTTAATAGATTGATCTTTTATTATGAAATTGTTTCACTAATTTGTTGGACTATGAAGATCCCTATGGTATGCTAGTACCTGACCTTGAGTGTTAAAGTTTATAGGATTGCTTTACTGATTTATGAATTCCTCTATTAGATTTGACCCTAATTTAGAAGAATTATGTCATCCTATCTCTAAGGCTGCAATAAACTCCTTCCAATTATGGTAGATCTATTTAAACCTAGGATTTCTCAATCTTCACTATGAAATCAAATTAAGATATAGTATTCTCAGATCTATTAGAAGATATACTAAACACGTAATCGAATCACAATATATCAATTAACCTAATTGTATTAATAAAAGAATCAAAACATATTAAAGTATCAACACAGGGTTCATATAATATAAACATTAACAAGACGATTAGTTACACATTATCGAACACAAATCAAACAAGCACTAAAAGAAGATTGAATTTAAAACAATGGTTAATAATTTTATATCTCTCTAATTGTCTTCTATTGAATACTTTGACGATGTAGAGGTTTGATCTTATATTTCGATAGACCTTTTGATGAATTCCTTAAGTTTTTCACTTCTCTAAATCAAAATCGACCGTTAAGAATGTTCTCCACTTCTAGAATTGCCTCACTCCATCTGCTCCCCCTTTAAGTCTCTGTTCACGTCCTTTTCTATGAAATTATAAGTTTTTGGTCAATGCACTGTCTTGTGCATAACTATGCATCAAACCGTGCAACACCAAATTCTCTGCAAATCATAAAATTGCCCGGCCTTGGAGATATGCATTGGCTTATGCACGACCATGCATCCCTTCTGTACATCAAGTATTCATTTTATACTGTGTTTTTGTTCAAATTCTTCTCCTTTAAGTCCGTGAAGGAAATTATATTCTATAAACACACTTGGAAGGCATTAAGTACCAAATATACGATCAAAGTATAAAATATCAAACAAAAATGCATCAAATATGATCAATTATGCATCTATCAAAAAGCATTTTAATTTATCTTATTTTTTATGGAGAAATTAGAAAACCTATGATTAATTCACATAAACTTACACTAAAAGAAAATCACGTAATAGCGTCAGAATATTTTCGACAGAAACTAATCCGTCGCCACTTACCGACAGAAAGTACATATTCCGTCGACAAATAGAGTGTTTTATCGACGGAAAATACATCCATCGAAAATACTATAGGAAAAACTTTCGTGCAAAATCTCCGACAGAAAATAGCGACGCCAAACGTCACGATGACAGGAAAAAATGCGGGAATCGTTACCGCAATTAAACTGCTTCGCCGATTTATCGACAGGAAACCTACCGTCAATATTTGGCTTTCCTTTACTGACAGACGTACATTCCGTCGCTATATCTTGAAGCAATATACCGACAGACATGCTTTTTTATCGGTAAATTGTTTACAGATGTCGTCGTGTCGGTGAAGAAGAGACGATACATCGACGACATAAAGTTTCCATCGGTAACTGTCGGCATCTTTGTCGACCATTCGTTGATATAACCCTAGTATACCGACGGAACGTCTAATGTCCGTCGGTAACTATTTTTGTGAACAAATATTTCCGACGAAACTAATATTCTGCCGGTACAGTTGCCGACAGTTACCGACGGGCAGATGATATTCCATCGGTAACTGTCAGCAGCAAAACCTAGTTTGCATTTTTCTGTCAGTATTTGAGTTTCTACCATAATAAAAATGTTGCGCTTTTACCGACGGAATGGTCTTGTCCGTCGGTAAATATCGACGAACACGTATTCTGGGAACCTAGATTATCGACGGAATGTTTTGTTCCGTCGATAATCCAACGCCTATAAGTCGCGCCCCCTTCCCTCCCCTCCCCTCGCGCCTTCATTTCTCTTCTTTCCTTACGGTTCAAAGTTTTCCGACTCCTTCTCTCGCGTTTTCCGATCGTGTTTCGATTATTGTCTTACTCATCGTGCATTGTTTGAGGTAAACTCTCTTATAAGTGTATTATTTTACAAAAAAAGCATGTTTTTAGTGTTAAACGTGAGTGTTTGGTTAGGTTGAGATTATATATATTGCGTATAAAGTGTTCGATAAAATGCCTTTTATGATATTTGAAATGTTTTTTGTGATTTTTGTTTTAATTTGAGAATTTGAATATGTAATTTTGATAAAATATTTAGTGCAAAGTTTTAATTTATCAAAATTAACATTTAATTGTGAATTTATTGTATATATGAATATTGGCTTTAATTATTAATAATTATTTATTATTATTATTAATAATAAGTATTAATAGAATTAGTATTATTATTAATAAGTATTAATTATGAATAATAAGTATTAATATAA
>JANQBM010000006.1:12982090-13009731 GCA_025594535.1 Erythroxylum domingense
CTCCATTATCTTAGGTTATGTGTCGGAATGACCTACGGGCGTCCCGATGCGTATCCTAGGGTAATGGGGTGTTACATATGTATTGGAAAACACTTTCATATGTATTTAGAGTGAACTTGAATTGATGCTTGGATTGACGAGAAATAGCCTAATGTGCTTGGATAAAGATGTGCTTAATTATGCTTTGAAATGAGTTAGTATCGGATTAAAAGCATTAATTGCCTTAGAAAATGCAAAAGAAAAGCTAATGTGAATAGTAAGGAAGTAACCATGTGAGAAATTTAATGGTTGAGTTCTATAGCTTAAATGGAGTGGTATAGTGATTTATACACTTATGTGATGTATATAATTATGAATTTTATGTAGTAAATTTTCATCGTATGTCTTTTTTATGTATAAAGGCTCGGGAGCTGTGAATCAAGGAGCTCATATACCTTCTTTTGAGGTGAGTTGGGGAAACCATATTTCTCAAATAGAATTAGAACATCCTAAGATGTGTATAACGACTTGTATGTGAATTTTGAACCTAGGCAATGTATGGTAGAATTGAATTTCCAATGGAGGCTAATGGGCCTATGTATTTAAGAAACAATATTGTTTTGAATATCGTTTTACACTTTGAGTGCAAAAGATAACGTTTATTGCATGAAATAATGTTTTGAAATTTACATATGCATAATCGAGTCATATATGCCGCATGTATGTATTCTCTTTAGCTTAGAGCCATAACAAGGTTTCATTTTATCGATTGGACCGATAAATAAAGGCATAGTGCCTTACTTGATTTTATTCTTAAAATTTGAATATGTTTTGTTTTATGATTGGTGAGGTAACGATTGGCCAGTCGTGTGCTAGGCACGACTGGTTAAACGACCCCCATATCTTTGATGTTGGTACATAAAAGTTGGGTCCTCGTATCTACACCTTTCTGTTGGACTCGTGAGTGATTCCACACCTAGTTTCTTGACACCGACGAGGTCATCACCTAGGGTCATGACACTCTTGTCGACTGTAGTCCGGACTCACCACGGATGAAGTCGAGCCAACACCAAGGATCGGTGGGTGTGCGCGCTAGTTTGGCCCACTAGTGGTGTCACACATGATTGTTTTGGCATAACCTGATATTTGTTTTTTTGACGAGATTTGATTTACACATATGATGTTTTTATGCTTTTGTGTACTGGAACTGGAACCTATGTTCACCCGATGAGTGATTAATAGGCTAGGCCTATATGGTTCCTAGCTAGTATACGATGAATCATAGGCTAGGCCTATGTGATTTTGTGTGATGTATGTTCACTTTGTAGGTTATTTATACCGTCTTGGTGTGCATCTAGTTCTAAGAGTGAGATATGTTTTTTTTGCTCACTGAGTACATAATATACTAACCCCCTCCGCTTTCCAACCATGCAGGTGAATATAGTGAGCTTGAAACTTTATGAGGATTGTGCGGTCTTTTGAAGTTTTTGGGACATTACCGCACATGTGAATATAGTGGCTCATGAAATGTCTTCTTTGGGATGGTTATGTAAATGTGCTTTGCAATTTTATAAATTTGACTCTTGACTATTTTATCATTGTAAAAGACCTAATGTATGAACTTTGATACTGTTGTTGAGGTTGCTTTGAGTGGACTTTAAAGTCCTTCAGTTGTGGTAAAATTTTTGGTGTGAATATGGAAGTGTCTTTAAAGTTGTTTGCAAGTTTTGGGATATTTAAAATACAACTGATGTGCTGCCTAAATTTTTTTTAAATAAAATAAAAAGGGAAAGACATTCAGTTAGCCTTGCATAGTCGGATTAAGGACACCGTTAGTGTCCTTAGCCTGGGTATTCGGCGGTTCTCATAGGCTCGATGTGGTACCAAGTTGTGACCTATTTCCTTAAAAGTCACATGGGGGAGACGTTGGCATTGACAAATGACTCCTATAACTTTGTAGTTCAAATTATTGTCGACTTTACATTTATGTTAGCTAGTTAATACTAATATTTTAAAAACCGAATTGATCATCGAAGCGATCGAAGGAAAAGTTTAAGGTTTAGAGATTCAACCAGTAGTGAACCATTTTAAAACTAGTATATAATAAATAAGAAGTAAAACTTATAAGAATTAGGAAAATGTAAAATATTTTATTGAAATAAACATACATCAATGTCTATTATTATATAATGAACTAATAGTAAATAAATATGATTTTAATATAAAACGTAAAATATCAATGAAAATCAAAATTGTATTTCTGAAGGAGGTTGCGTCTCATCATCGTCAAGCGCTCCAAATTCTCTAATGCTATTTAAAGATTCGTAAACTACGTTTTCGTCCAAAGTGTCTGCATCAACTTCTTCTGTTGCATTAAAATAAATTACAAATTAGCAATGTATGAAATTATTCTCAATTGTAAACTTGTAATACAGTATAATTTTAACTTAAATATGATTAAATAAGATTTGGACTGACCATCAGTAGATATTCTTAATTCATTCATTGTGACAAATGTATTTTCTTCATAAATCATCTTTTCAAGTTCATTATAATTAAGACCAGGAGATGGTTCTTCTTCTTCGATCCAAAAATCAATATGTTCAATATAATCAATGTCAACTGGATCATATGTTCTCTTCTTACTAAGCGCTCTGAACACATAATAGAGAAATTATAAAGTCAATAATAAAAATAAAATTATTGAAATAAAAACTAAACTATAATATACCTGTTCTTCATTCTCAAATTATAAGTAACATAAACAAGGTCATTACTTTGATGTTCTAAATGATTTCGCTTCTTTGTATGAATACGTTTAAAAACACTCCAATTAATTTCACTACCTGATGCAGAAGCTATTTGACTGAGTAACCTAATAGTGAGTTTTCTTAATGTTGGAGCACTGTCACTGAATAATCTCTACCACTTATCTGTATTTAAAATTAATAGTTATGATAAAAATATATATTAGTAATAAGTAAATAATGAATTAAAAGCATAAAACTTACCTAGCTACATTTTCTTCATCATAAGTTCTCTCTTTATTGATGATCTAGCAAAACTCTCTAAACTTTCACGATACAATTTAATTTCATTTATCACTTGTGATTTCCCTTCACTAGAGAAAATACTTTTGCATTCAATCACATCAAACAAACCACCAATAATATTAATTGTACGTGCTTCTCCACTATATAAGCAATAAGGATTGAGAAAATAAGCTACTAAGTGGAACCTTTGTGTAAGATGCTTATCCCATCGTCGATCAATAATATCTATATAAGGCTTGTACATTTTCTCCTTCCCTTTAAAAAGATTTATAATTGTTTTGTGAGCTCTATACATACCATCATATATATACCTTAAAGATGGCTTCTCATCTGAATCAACAATCCTTAATAGCCTTATAAGCGGAGCCACAATCTTCACAATGATCAAGCAAGCATCCCAAAATTTATTATCTAGAATAATAGCACAACTTCTTTTCCTTTTTCACTCTTTAATAATTTATGACTTGAAAAATGTTTACTTGTCACTAAAATTTGAAGTAATTGCTTATGTTAATAAACACTTTTCAAAGTTTGCAAACCTGGTAGTAGCGGGATGCACAATCTCAACCCAATCTTCTTGTGTTCTTAACCAAGAAAAAAATGTGACATGATTATACACAAAAATTGTGACCTTAGATACACGTGAAGCAAGACTAGAAATATGATGACCAATATGTTTTAAAATAAGATTTATACAATGAGCAGCACATGGAGACCAATAAATGTATTTGATGAAGTTTGCTTAATTTTCTTATAAAGTTTAACTAGCATTCCAATGATGGTGATGATATGTATTGTTGTGTATACCCAAAGGAAACCTACAATATATTCAATGTATGTGCTTCCTGTCTGAATTTATTAATTAGTGAGTATTTATATGTTTGTAGTTATTAGTTTTTACTCTTAAGCTTCTTCTGTTACCTTGTTCATTGGTGTAAATTTCTCTAAATGAAGTGAACAAGTCACTTTCCATTTAGGTGCTTTGGATCTTGACTTGGAGTTATTCGAGATAAGTCTTTTGACCTTAATGATACCAGTATAGAGGCTGAAAAGGCAAACTATAAGGAGTGGGAAAGGTCTAATAGGTCATGTTTGAACGTTATGCGAATGACAATTGCCAACAATATTAAGTTTACTCTTATTAACCCTGAAAATCATAATGCTAAAGATTTTCTTAACCTTGTCGAAGATAAGTCCTGTTCTACTAATAAGGCACTTGTAGGGACACTTATGACTGAACTCACAATCATGAAGTTTGATGGATCAAAGAGTATACAACAATATATCTTTGATATGACTAATATTGTAGCAAGACTTAAAACATTAGGTATAACTGTAGATGACTCCTTCTTAGTGCAATTTATCATGAACTCACTTCCTAATGAATATGGACTTTTCCACATCAATTATAACACATTAAATGATAAATAGAATATTTATGAATTGTACAGTAAGCTTATTCAGGAGAAAGCAAGATTAAAGAAACAAGGAGTTCATTTTATTAACCTAATGGGTCAAGGAGTTGAAAAGAAACTCAAAACCAGAGACCAAGAATTTTAAAAAGAAATGACCTACTAAAGTTCCACAGGTTTTTGATAGTAAATAGAAGGGAAAAAAGTTAGATAAATTCCACTTCTGTATTAAAGAAGGACATTATCAGAAAGATTACCTAAAATGTAAGGCTTGGTTTTAAAAGAAAGGTATACATTATGTTTCTATATGCTTTCAATCAAATTTATATGAAGTTCCTTCTAATACTTGGTGGTTTGATTCTGGTGCTACTACTCATGTTTCAATATTATGTAGAGGTTTCTTACAATCCAAACCATAAGCCCAATTAGCAACTTTCTGTTTATAGGAACCAAATAAAGGCCTCAGTTGAAGGTGTAGAGACTTACAGGATAACATTAAATACGGGGTTTCACTTGGATCTAATGAACACTCTCTATGTACATTTCTAAAGATTTAATTTTCATTTTTATAGTTGATGCTAGTGGATATACCTTTAAGGGTGGACATGGTTGTTTCAATTTGTATAAGAATAATTCCTTTTTTGGTTATGGAATGCTTATGGATGGTTTATATAAATTGAAACTTGATGTTATTTTTTTCCGAATCCCTATTTATTATTAATCATAATGTTGGAATGAAACGTAGTTTGGTGAATAAACATTCTGCTTACTTATGGCATAAACATATGGGTCATATATCCACAGAAAGGTTAGAAAGATTAGTAAAGAATGATATTCCACTGAATCTAGATTTTACTGATCTTAGCTTATATGTGGATTGCATTAAAGGCAAGCAAATCAAACATGGTAAGAAAGGAGCTACGAGAAGCAGTCAACTTTTTGAAATAATACACACCAATACTTATGGACCTTTTGACACTCCATCCTTTGATGGAGAAAAATACTTGATCATTTTTATAGATGATTTTTTACAATATGGATATATCTATTTGTTGCATGAAAAATCTCATGTTGTAAAAACCCTAGAGGTATTTGTAAAAAAGGTTAAGAGGCAATTAGATAAAAAACTAAAAATTATAAGATCAGATAGAGGTGGTGAGTATTATGGAAAGTATGATGAATTTGGACAATATCCTAGTTCGTTTGTAAAGTTCATCAAAATTCATGGCATATATGCACAGTAAACTATACTAGGCTCATTGCAATAAAACGATGTATTAGAAAGGCGAAATAGAACATTAACAGATATGGTTAGGATTATAATGGGTAATTCCTCATTACTTAAAAATTTATGGATGTATGCATTTAAAATTGCTATATATATGTTAAATAGGGTTCCTAGTAAGGCAGTTTCAAAACTCCTTTGAAGTTATGGACTAGAAGAAAACCTAGTTTAAGACACTTGCTTGTTTGGGGTTGTCTAGTAGAAGAACATATCTATAATCTACATAAAAGAAAGTTGGATTCTCAAACAATTATTAGTTACTTTATAAGTTGCCCAAAGAAATCCAAAAGGTACAGATTTTACTATCCAAACCATAGTTCTAGAATTATTGAAACTGTCAATGCCAAATTTTTATAGAATGGTGAGGTTAGTGGGAGTGTTGAAAATCAAGTTGATAATATTAATGAAATAAGGGTTAATGTTACATTACCTTTAAATGTTCTTAAACCCGCAACTACAACAAATGTTGTTCTTGCTTTGGAAGATCAAAATAATCAAGAACAACATTTGGCTAATGAAGAAGCACCTCATGAAGAACCTAACTTACCACCAACTCATACAAATGAACTAGTTGGCATATCTTTAAATAAACTTGTAAGGGCTAGAAGGCCAACTATTTTTTATGATTATGTGGTTTATTTACAAGAGTCAAATTATGGTTATGGCATTGATAATAATCCTGTTTCATTTTTAGAAGGCATAGGTAGTGATAAGTCTGGAAAATGGATTCATGTTATGACGGAAGAGTTGAAATCAATGGCTCAAAAAAGTTTCTAGGATCTTGTAAACTTGCCAAAAGATTCTAAACGAGTTGGTCGTAAATGGGTCTTTAAGACCAAATGTGGCTCGAATGCAATGTTAAAAGATACAAAGCTAGACTTATTGCTAAAGGTTACAATTAGAAAGATAACATTGATTATAAATAGAATTTTTCACTGCCTCAAAGAAAGATTCATTGAGACTAATTTTAGCATTAGTGGCCCAATTTGATTTGGAGCTACATTAGATGGATGTGAAAACAACCTTTCTGAATGGGATCTTGAGGAGGGAGTCTATATAGGTCAACTTGAAGGTTTTTCCATTGAAGGTAAAGAAAGTATGGTTTCACTACAAGAAAATGGGTGTTTAGCGATAGAAGTTACCAACAGAATGTGAATTTTTCCGTCGATAAGCGAATTTGCTGACGAAAATTACCAACAACATGAGTCTTCATAGAAACAGTTGTCGGTAATATTTATCAAAATAATAGAAATATTCTATCAACAATTTACCAATGAGCAATTTTTTCCCTCGCTAAATATAACGATGAAATTTTTAAGTCTGTTGGTACAGTTTATCGGCAGACAAAGTATTGAAAATCCATCGGAACATTTAAAGACAGTAAGTTATATTCCATCGGTAAATTTAGTGATGGTCAAGTTATTGAAGTTTCATCGAAAAATTTAGCGACGATAAGTTTTTCCGTCGTTAAATAATTTACTAACGAAATGTTCTTATTCTGTCGGTAAATGGTAAATTTAATACTAAATTTACCGATGATATGATAATTTCGTCAATAAATACATCGATATTATTTTTTATTTTCATGCATTTAAGTTGTAAATTTAATTTTGATAGGTAATCTTATGATTGATATTTAATTTATACAATTATCTGGTGATAACATATTGAACTTTTTCTACATTTAATTTATCTAAATAGTAAGTTGACTGATAATATAAAGTAAAAATTATCTTAATTGATAATCAAAAATTATTATCTACAACAATAAATGTGTAATTAATATAAAATGACTTGAGAGTAGCAAAACTAAGCTATGTAGTTAGTGAAGGCAGATAGTCTGACTACTGTGATGGGGTGCTGCCCCTCCCCTTCAACTCATCCATCTCATTACAGAGTTGGGCTATGTACTCTATTGACTGTTACAACTGAGTTGCCAGCATCTGTACTGTGCTCTTAAACTTAACGACTCTCTCATTGGATGCTAACCGCCTATCATATGCAGTTGTACTGGACGTGGAGGATTGCGAATAGAATGTGTTCACAAATGAACCTAAGTCGAAATTCCTTCCAGGACGGTCCCTACCACCCACTGCATCAAGATATGCCTGACTCTCATCAACGGTTTTAGAGTGTTGAGATTGTTTTTGAATGCTTTCTTATATTTGGTCATATCAAAAGGCAATGTTTATGTTAATAAGTGATAATTATTAAGAATTAATATTAAGCATAAATTTTACATTCATTAAGTTATCTACAGCGGGTATTGACAAAGGTCACATCATCACGCTTTTTAGTATGTGTGTGCAAAAAAAGTTGATGGGGTGTAGACGTCCTGCCTATAGACTTTTCCTGCATTAGAATAAAATATTATAAGTGAACTACAATTTTAAAAAATTTTGACAAAGTTTTCTCTATTTTTATGATATTTATCCCCTATTGAACAAAGAAAGTAACTCAACAACACAACCATATATGACACCAGACATTTATAACATTATCATTCTCTATACACATATACTTTCATTCCAAAATTCACGTATCAAATTAAATTGAAATATATCTAAGTAAAAAAATTAGAATATAAAGGTAAAGTATAGATCCTTACAAGTTTCTCTGAATCCTCCTGGTGAGTAATAGATCCTCAAGCGTGTACAGGAAGCCTATCTTCCCCCGATTCTCTATATCTGCTGACAGAATTGCGCTATGAAATAGATATTGCCTTAGGTGATATCCAATACTGCTGTCAACGACTCCATATTTCTTCAGATATATATAGAGGTTGTACACCAGTCTTGTGTAGCGCCAAAAAAGTATCTATAACGTGTACGAGCTCGCCTCTCCTAGACTTTATAAATTATCATATCAAATTTGGAATCCCAAACAAATTCTTTCCAGAAAAAAAGGATAAACATATTGTAAGTACTTATAACCTACAATATTTATCTAATTAATGTATAAAATTAATTAGATAAAAAATAGAAAAGAATATATTTTTTGTACCTCAAACTCCTGATAATAAAAATCCTTTGTCACCTGAGAAACATTCTTCCATATATAACCTTCAAGATCAATCTTCACCTTGAACTTAGATGTCATGTTTCTTGAACACGTTCTAGACGGAACCAACCTAATATATTATCAATTTTAGATCATTTTCAAATTAAAACTTATAACTTCAATATAAACCTATGATGTTATCTTGTATGTATTTTCATTAACAGATTATTGACTATTGTGATGCACGTTCTTCCATCTACTCCCTTAGCTCTATTCTGGAGGTTGCCTTCTTCATCCACAATGTTTACCCCTGATATCTCTGTTGATATAGGGGTGGGCTGCTGGATGGTTTAACAATAAGTACAAAAGGTGATGCCTCATCTGGATGTGTAGTGGTTAGAGGTACAACACTTAATTCTATAGTAGCTACAATATGTGATCCTTCACATTGAAAGTACTAGCTCCAAATCGTGGCAACCGATAACCTTGGCTGCATCATATCGTGTTTTCTCTTTGTTAGCATATTTTTAACCTAAAATTCAAATTTTATTGAATATTTTAGTAATAAAACAATATCAATTGAACATATAACAATATATTGTTGATGCAATAATATATTTATTCAAATAATAATCTATTACAAATACAAATTAATCATTATCATGATCACTTAATTTTAAATCAAAGTCATCATCATCTTCTTTTTCTGAAGAATTAGAATCAAACTCGGGCTCTTCTTTAGATCTCTCACCCTCCTCATCCTCTCCAGTAAAAATTTCAACATATTCACTATTTGGATTATTCAAATGTTCATTCTCTTCATATGTAACATATACATTTATTTCATAAACATCTTCCTGAAACTCTTAACTTTCAATTTTTTTATTTTCTCCTTTTCCAAGTAATTCAAAAATACCTTTAGGTTTTACTTTATAAATGGCCAACTAATCTAACTTATCTTATCGTAAGCCAAAAAAGGGACATAATACACCTGGATCACATGCATCACCAATACGAAAGGTTCAAATTGTCTAAATCTTCTTTGTTGGTTGAATTCAACTAAACTTTATCGGCTGTGCACTTTGTTACCAACATTAGAAGTTAGATCAAGCTAGTCACACTTAAATATCACACTCTGCTTTATAGGTAATGCAAGGTACTCAATTTTAAGTATCTCAATAATTTTACCACAGTAATCTATTAATTTTCCTTGTATGCAAACCCTACTATTTACTATGACCATAATATTCTACATGAAATTTATATCCATTAACGAAATACACCAGATACGATTTAACAATTTGCAAAGGTCCTTTCGTAAGATCACATATGAACTTGTTCTCTATTAGACTTTACGAGGCCTACAAAAAAATTTCATATTAAATAGTATAATGTCATTTGAACACTTTGATTTGACAATTCAATCATTTCAATAATTGTAAATGAAAACTTACATATTTCTCAAACCATCAAGGAAAGGGTCTTTCAACTTCTTTATTAATATCATCTTGTGTTTTTTTAGGCATTAGCTCGTTTAACCATTCCTTATATAATCTAAATACATTATTATGTATTTTAGTTATGAACAACAATAACTTCGAAAACCCACAAAATCAATTTGGAAATCAACTTCAACTTACTGCACAAAAGGTTGAACCTCTTGACTGTTTAATAAAAAGTAACCATGGGCAGCCTCTATTCCTTCCTTTGTTAACATTCGTTTTGTTGACTGTGCACATATTCATCCAGGATATGTAAAACTCGATAAGTTACCATCAACATCACTTGTTTATTCCCCATAGTCATTATGAGGAATTTTTCTTTCTCTTGTGTGCATATGTGACTCAAAATAATGTGAATAAAATGTACTTACTTTGTCCACTAAATAAGCATTACATATTGAACCTTCAACTCTAGCCTTGTTTTTGACATGTTTCTTCAAGTGATGCAAATGCCTACATTACAAATATCTATTGATATACAATTTTGTGATTAAAACATGCTATAAATATAATTTAAATATTTACTATAATTAACTCTTAAATGGATATATCTATCGATATTGAACTGGACTAGCAAGTTTAGCCCATGTACTAAATGCACGGGTAGATGCTCTATATAATCAAAGAAGCTTAGAGAGAAAATCCCTTCAAATTTACACAAGATTACTGGAATTTCCCTTTCTAATTTTTCCATTTCAACCAACTTTATTTCAAATAATATTAAGCTTTTGAAAAACAAATTTAATTCTGTTATAGTGTCCCAAACCTTATCCAGTAGCAACTCGCGAAATGTAATTGAAATTAGCCTTTGCATAAACACATAACAATAATGACTTTTCATTCCATATAATTTGTACTTCCACATGTCCATACACCTTGCCAAGTTTAAAACATATCCATCGAAAAACTTTAGACTTTTCAACCATTTACACAAAATTTCCTTTTGTTTTTTGTTTAAAGTGTAAAATGCTTTCAAATATTTACTAGTGCAAAGATCTTTATCTAACTCATTACTTCTATAAAAATACTTCAAATCAACTCGTGATTTCGCATTTTCCTTTGTCCTCCCTTTAATGTTCATTATGGTATTGAAAAAATTATCAAAAATATTTTTTCTATATGCATCGCATCTAGATTATGATTTATCAACTTAGTTTTCTAATATTGAAAATCCCAAAAAATGCTTCACTTTCTCTAACCAAAGTTTTTACTATACTTGTATTAACTTCATCAACTTCAAGTTCTGTAACTTTCAGCAACACTAATTCATCAATCTCCTACACACCAACTTTATGAGGGGGAGGAGGTGTTTGTACCATCCTATTCTTAATGAAATTTTGTTTATTGCGTCTAAATGGATAGTTTGGAGGAAGAAATTTCATGTGGTTGTCAAACCAAGATGTTTTAGCCTCACTTGGAAGATAAAATTGACAAGCCAATTTCCTTGCCATGCTCCATCCAGAAAGCATAGCACACCCTAAAAAATCACTAATATTCTATATCAACGCTGCTATTAACACAATTTTATTTAAGAGACAAATCATATGTCTCCACACCATATTCCTAAAGGTAATGCAATTCAAATACCAATAGTTATAAGAATACGTCAATTTTATGCTTTAGATTTCTAAGCCCTGACACAATCACTATCAAGAACATATATGCCTCATTCATACACATCCATGGAGGCAAATTATAAGGAGTAATTATGATTGGCCATGATGAATATTATTGCTCGGATTGACCAAAAGGTTGGAATCCATCCGTCAACAATCCCAACCTAAAATTTTGACTTTCAACTAAACTTATAATGGGTGTAATTGAAATGTTTCCATGTCAGTGCATCTGAGGGATGACTCATTATTCCATCTTCCTTTTCATGTTTATTATGCCATCTCATATGAGATGTAGTAACATCAGAGGCATATAGTCTTTGAAATTTCGGAGTTATTGGGAAATAATACATTTGCTTACAAGGTACTAATTTATGTTTCACAGTACGCTTTCTAAGTTTAAATATAGATTGATCACAAAATTTGCACTCTTGTAATTCCATATCATCTCCCTAAAACAACTTACATCCTATTTGCAACAATCAATATTTTCAACTAGCAAACCAAGACCCCTAATAAGTTTCTTTATATTGTAAAAATTATTAATCATTGTATGATCAGGAGGCAATGATTCATTATACCAACTAAAAATTTTATCAAAACTTTGATCAGAGATATGTTCTTCAGACTTTATATTCAATATTCAAGCAATTAAAGACAATTGAGTCATAATCTCACAATTTGGTCATAATTCTTAGTCAGCTGATTATAGTAAGTCAAAAAAACTATTTTGCATGTGGGTTTAATTCTTCTTGAATATTTTCTATATTTTTCTTAAAGGTATAACTAGCTACATCATAAACCATTTAGATGTAAAGATTTTTAGTTACACCCGCATTATTTGTTCGAAATCCATTCCCCCCTTCAAACTCATCAATATTTATTAACGAGTTTACTTCATTATAAGCATACAACGCCAAACTTTACTATAAGCATTAACACTTAAAACTCTAACAATCAAATATCTGTATAATGTCAACAAAAGCATTAACATTTGTTATCCTTTCGTTGGGCTTTACCATCTATAGTAATATAGGGATTCTAGGATCCACCCATAATGTCATAACATATAGCTTTTCTAGGTGTAGGTACACATAATTAAAATAAGACTCCACATAATTCTAAGCCAAGTTTTGTATAATTATCACCATTCTCATATATATCATATCTAAATATTCATATGTCTCATATTCATCAAATTTCTTAAATCATGCACATTTAAAATCTATTTCTCGTATTTTACACACATTTTTTGCTCAACTCAATTTCAATATTTATAGATATATATTACTCAACCACAAAACTTCTACAATCTTAACTTATTTAAAAAGCAACATAATTTATTAATTTTATTCAAAGTCATATAAGAAATTTCGTAAATAAGAAACAACATAGAAATAAAAAAAATAGAAGAAACCTGAGATTGTATTATGAAAACTTGAAAACCTTTAAAAGGAACTTGAGAGAGAATGGGGAGAGATAAGCACAACTCTATGCACTTTTGAAACTTTAAAAATTTATTTAGGGTCAATTTAGGAGAGTTACTTGCTTTAAAAGCTTGATCCAACTACTTAAAACGTATTTGAAAGGTCAAAGCAAGTAGGTGACTACTTTAATTCTTGGTTACTAAAACAACCATGACATACCTTACATATCTTAGAATCTAATGAGTTATAACCCTAAGAAAGCTAAACACATAAAGCTAAAACTTTTATGTTTTATACTTCTTAAAAATGTTACTCTAACTATATGAAAAACACCAAAAAAAAAAAAAGCCACCACAACATAGTCCCAAAAATGTGCTTACAATATTTAGGCTTATCAACTCTGAAACATACCCTAAATTGAACCACACTAATTAAAAATCTAAAAATACTTAGAAAGACACCAAAACAATATATGAAACATTGAGAAACATTTAGCATATAACATGTAAAGGAGAATTACTAACTCTACAAATTAAGTATACAAAAGCCAAAAATCTAAGATGTTACAATTCTTGTGAACTATGAAATTCCCATAAAATTTTCACCGTTCGACTAATATTATGAAGAGCCTAATATGTGTAATCGAATTTGAATTGACTTTTATTTAAAGCTTAATCTTCTTATAGTTATAAAGGATGGTAGACAATAATATGGTTTGGATCATAAATATATTTCCTTAGCATTGACACAAATATAAACACCATGAAAATATTAAGTGCAGTAGTAAGACCAAGTGACATGTTTAATTAGTCATATGAATCCAAATTAGATTTATTGTTTCAAATTATATAAGTTTACATAACATGCAACTAATACATTATTTTTACTAACATAATTACCAATAATATCTACAAGAGCAAAGTCCTTTCCTAAAATATGAAATCGATAATCCATAAGTTCATTTGTGTGATTTTATCTAAATTTTGGTTATAAAAGATATATGTAGATGGTGCAAGTAATTAAATTCACTTAACATCACATGATTACATAAGTGATTTTATTTGAATTTTGGTTATAAAAGATAGACATAGATGGTTCAAGTAATTAAATTCACTTAACATCACACGATTATATGAGTGCTTCTAAATCTACAATTATAAAAGATAGGCATAGATGGTGCATATTATATATAAATATGAACCTACTATAACTAATAATCCAGGATGCAATTCCTTACACCACAATTCTAACACACAACACATGTAAATTCCATAGTTGTTTTATTCATCGATAGGCATACATATTTAGCTTAAAGTGTTATCCGATCTCTATAATTCAACTCAATAACAATGTGTAATAAGAGTATCTCACGTCAGGTATAACTATTATTATCTTAATATCGGAACGAGTCAGGAAACACTTCAACTCCCTATATAAGAAAAAGAGAGTTTAGAAATATAACTAGGAAGGTGTACATTCATGAAACAAACAACTACAACCTACCTATACATGTATATAATACTTAATTCATTAACTTTATAAAAATATTAAATGCAGTAGTAAGACCAAATGACATAGTTAATTAGTTATATGAATCCAAATTAGATTCTTTGTTTCAAATTATGCAAGCAATTGTCCTAATTATAGTATTATACAAATTAAAAAAGTAGTTTGTAGTAATTATATAAGCACTCCCATAATTCATATGTAATCTATTTATACTTAAAATATCCTAAAACATTCATTAAAAACAATAATAACCATTTAATGGCTAGGACAGTAGCAATGGTCAATTGATTCTATTACAAACTTATGGTACATGTTATTAAAAGATCAATATGAGGAAACATATAGGAATAAAGTGTATTGAACCTTGAATCATTCAAAAAAATACAAAAAATTAAAATATATTATAAAATATTAACAAAGACAGAAATACTAGTAAACTAAATATGCATTATAATCTAAAAAAGAAATAATTATGACTAATAGAAACAGGAAAAGTCAACAATCTTACTTGCTAAAGAAAACAGATGTTCTTAATCATAGGAAGCTTATTTCATTACCTTAAAATTTTCCTATAGAAACAAATTCAATTATGAAAAACCAAGAACATCAATTTAAAATAACAAAGTAACTTTTAGAGGGAAGAATAATAGTAACTCTAACCTTTTAGATAGAAAAATTAAATGATACATTTTCAAACAGGGTGGCTTTTCTAAGTTAGAGACTAAATTATATGGATTAAGTTATTATTTGAAAGGTTTTTTAGATTAAACTAAATTGATTAAGAATTGAATGCAAGTATTTGAATGCCTAACTAGTTGATGAATAATACAATTGAGTAGAAAATCGATAACCTTGATTTCTCTAATATATTTGTTTCATTTCCTTAAAATTGTCACCTATTTAAGTTAAGAGTGATTGAAATTGATTTGCTTGAGGACAAGCAAAAGTGTAAGCATGGGATTATTTAATTTGCATGAATTTTAAAGTATTTTGCTTCATTTTCATGTAAAATTACCTTATTTTAATTAACTTATATTTGTTTTCATATAATTACAATAAATTAACTATAAGATGAAATTATTTAAGAATTAGAGGCTATTTTAAGTAAAAATATGAAGAAGATTATAGTTCTCGAAGGAACATGGTTGGCCTAAGTGTTCCTATCTATGCCCATGTACCAACTCATGTCTTATATGGATTAAGTGAAATAAGAGACAAGAGCTAGAATAGGGGTTGAAAAGAGATTGTTGTGAAATTGAAGAAATTTTATTATGCAATAGGTCCTGAGCCATAGTTGTGCTAAAAATCATATGATAATTATAAGAGAAATAATATGATCCATAATATAGGGACACGATTATGGTAGAAATCATACATTAATTTCAAAAGAAATAAGAGGATACTTGGCCTAAGGACACGAGCATGCCAAAGACTTTATCCCTTCCATAAAAGAAAAATAGATCTATGACATAGGACATGTGTCAAAAGGTACATACATAAATGTCAAATATCCTAATTTTTAGATAACTTTTAGAGACTAATATTTAAACACACCATTTACTCTATAATTTTAGGGTTAGAAATCTAAAGGTTTGAAACCCTTAAGGGACCAACTCTAAGGTCATTTTAATTAAAAAAATCAAGATCAAGATACCATGTCAACATATTGATCTATTGGTAAAATAAGGATTTTTATATAAATCTATTTTTATTACCTTTTCCTTATTTTTGTCTATTGCTTTCATTGTTTTGACTATAATTCATAGCTAAACACTTTTATATGATAAATAAAGAAAATTCTAGTTTTTATTTTTCTACAGATTGATGCATTTTAATTTATTAATTAAGATATAATTATGTGAATTGTCTTTTATTAATCTTAATGTATGATTTAGTTATGCTAGCAACTAAATTTGATTTTTAATTCGCTTATGGATGCCTCAAGAGAGCCTACTTATGAATGGACTCTAGGTCAGGTAATATGAGTTAAACAAGATACTTGAGAGGGACCTATGTAATCTTTTTGGTGTTAAGATGAGACCTTCAATGGATTTTATAGATTTTAGTGTATTTACAGGGGTGTTAGATTGGTATAGATATAAAGCAGATGTTTGTATCTCGAGAGTAGAGAGAATGTAGTTTCAATATATAGGAGAACCTATCAATCCAATTTAACATATCCATTCTAGGTTAATTGAATCGTAAAATAAAAATTCATAATAAGGGAAGTACTTGTCTAAAATTTGATATTATATGAAATTCTCTTTTGGTTAATTGTCTTACTAATTTTCTAATCTACCTATTTAGGTTTTATTTTATTTCATATTACTTTAATCAAAATCCGTAAAATCCATTCTTTTATTTATTTACTAGTTAGTAGTTTTAGGTTTTCTAATCCATAACATTTCTTTGAGGGATTAAATTCTACTTACCACTATATTTCTTGCTAACGAAAGGTACAATTGCCTTTCTTATAGGTAATAGATACCTAATACGAAAATTTATAACTAGATAGAGAAAATAATGATCCATTAATATGTATATTTACCACAAATAAATGAAAAATATATTTTGTAAAGCATGTAATCTTATAAAACACATTTACCATAAATTACATAAAAGTATATTTTGTAAAGCATGAAATCTTATAAAACATAATAAAGAAAACTACCTACCAATGTTTATGATACTAAAGGTTTGCATTACAACTTAATATTTCACAAAAGTTTTAAATAAGCCCATGTCCTTACCTATGATGCCATTTTTTGAAAGAAATAAAATATTTATATTTCATTGATAAGAACAAAAAAACCATCAAATGATACATCGATAGTTATAAAATCCCCAAAAATCATGAGGTTAAGACCTCGGTCTAGTGGGATTTAATATAACTTAAGCCTAAACAATACTCATACCAAAATAAGCTCCAAAAGCATCCAATTGCTTGAGGATTTGTCAAATGGTGAGAAAGTTTAGAGTCACTAGACACCCAATCTTTCCAATGTTTACTCAATGATGGGTATCTGTTATTTGTAGGGATACATATGAACCTTCACCTTCTTAGAGAATATTTAATAGTTCTTCACCTTCTTAGACAAATTATCAACCAAATTACAATATAATGTTCAAATCATCAATTTCGAAAGCACAATATAATGTTCAAATTCTTTACAAAATCACAATATCAAGTTCAAATGCTCTTCCAAATCATAACATAATATTTAAATTATTAATGAAATTATAATATAATGTTTATATCCTCAACCAAATCACAACTCAATGCTCAAACACAATTCAATTTGTTGTTGATTCACCATTATCAAATTGAGATTTTGTTAGAGTTAATTTTTCCCTTATTTTGACCATTTATATCAAGATGTTATAATTTTGATTGAAAATCTTTTTTCTCTCAAAAGTTGCTTTCTCCTTATATCAAGAAGCTATAATTTCTGTCTTTAATTATGTGTTCTTATCTCCTAACCAAAACTTTGCTTTTAAATAAGAAAACTAATGATTGTCAATGTATTATAAAAATAAAATCTAACTACAACAAATGTTTGTTCTATAATATAAGTATATTGCATTCCAAAAATATCAATGTATGGGTTTTGTACCTCAATCGATGATTAAACCAGTACCTTAACCTAGTAAAAAAAATAAACCGATGATTACCTATAAATTAATCCTCAAACAAAAACCCAAATGATCAAAGAAATATACAAAACCCAGTAAAAAACAAAGCCCACTTACCTCAATCGATGATTAAAAGATGGACGTAAAAGGAAAAAGATGGACACAGAAGGAAGAAGATGGATGGAGAGAAGGGAACTGAAGCATCGATAAACGGCGACGACGATAAAGAACTCGTGATAGAAGAGAAAACTAAAGAGAAGAGAAAACTAAAGAGAGGAGAAAATGAGCATCGACAAGGGGGGTTGCGTTTTGTGGGTAGGTTAAACGCTTAACCAAAACAATATCGATTTCATTTTATTACAAACGTTGAAACTGAAGCTAATGACAACGTTTAGGTTTTAATTTTACTGACTGAATAAATCTTCCATCAATAAATCACTAACATAATCCAGTCCTATTGGTACACCCCAATGCTTATTTATGCTACCAAGCATTCCGACAAAGTTACCGACGGAAATAGCTATTCAGTTGCTATATTCCGTTAGAAAATTTACCGATATAATTTTCCTCCATCTTTACTAACAAAAATTTTGTCACTCACTAAATGTAATTTTTTTTACAATGTTACTGACGGGAATTGATTTTTTGTCGTTAACTTCCTACGGTATTTTTACCATTAGTAATATTCCTTCGGTAATTTGTAATTTTCTTATAGTGTGTGTAAATTGAAGAAGTCAACATATGGACTTAAACAAGCTTCCAAGCAATTATACGTTAAGTTCAATAATACCATTACTTATTTTGATTTTGAGGAAATTACTATTGATCAATGTATTTACCAGAAGATTAGTGAGATTAAGTTCATATTTCTAGTTCTATATGTTGATGACATTTTACTTATTGCTAATGACTTGGGTTTGTTGCATAAGATTGAAGAATTTGTTTATAAGAATTTTTAAATGAAAGATATAGGAGAGGCATCCTATTTGATTAGAATTTCAGTATTCTGTAAGAGATCAGAAGGTTTATATGGATTGTCTCAGAAAGCCTATATTGAGAAAATTCTTGAGAAATTTAACATGAGCAAATACTCAATAGGTATAGTCCTTATTCAAAAGAAAGATAAGTTTAGCCTTATGCAATGTCCAAAGAACGATGTGGAACATAAGGAAATGGAAATAATTCCATTTGACAAAGCAAAATCATTGTTAGTAATTAACTGAATAATATTTTTTAGCCCTACTTCATTCACAAATTCATTAAATATCTCAAAGAAAGTATCAGTATTTCTAACAAGGGCAGATACATCAACTGAATTCAGAAACATTATGTCATTTGCAGAATAAACCACAAAACTAATATTAAGCTCTTGTCTCCTATTTGTCCAACTATCACACATGATTAAACACCTAAAAGTAGCCCAATTCACTCTTCTTTCTGCCAAAAAACTTTTAATTTGAAAAACTGAGCAACTTAAAAGTTTACCTCTTAAGTCATCAATCTAATGAGCTTTGTATCTCAGACCGTAAGAGGCTATTACATCCACTATAGGTTGGTAATAATAAGATTGAGAAGCATTATTGTGAGTTGTATCTTTTGATTGCATTGCGCTACGAATTGAAGGTTGGGCTTCAAGAGTTGTTTGCGGTACAAAAAAACTAGTCACTTACCTTTTTCCTTTCCTCACATTAGGTTCAGGTGTAACATTCACTTCTTTCTGGGCCTGAGATGGAACACTATCACTACCACTACCACTACCACTACCACTACCACTACCACTACCATCTTCAACATTTCCACAATCACCCGAAAACTAACATTTCCTGAAGTGGTTTGATAAAGAGTACATGAACTTCCTTCTATTTATCTGTAAAAATAAATGAATGCATATATCAAACATAACAAAAAACGCATAATTTTATTACACAATACGTATGTCCATCTTATATATTATAGCGCATTTTGTATGATTACATCATACACAATTTAATTTCATCAATTCACTATAAGTCAAAAACTAACAATTCAATTATTCAAAATACATAATTATGTAAATCATACATAAACAATTTTCATTTTCAACAATTCCATTTCTAACAATTTCAATTTAAAGTTTCAAACATCACAAAATATATATAAATAATTTCCATTTCAAACAACCACTGTCACAAATCATACATAAACAATTTCTATTTCCAACAATTTCGAACAATTCCAATTCAAACATCATAAAACATACATAAACAATATCCATTTCTAACAGTTTCATTTCTAACAGTTCCCAACAATTTCGATTCAACCATTACAAAACATACATAAACAATTTCCATTTCTAGCAATTTCCACTTCCAACAATTCCATTTCTAACAATTTCAATTCAAAGTTTCAAACATTACAAAACATACATAAACAATTTCCATTTCAAACAATCACTGTCACAAAACATATATAAATAATTTCCATTTTCAACAATCACAAAACATACATAAATAATTATTATTTCTAACTATTTTTATCAATTTCTATTTCCAATAATCACAAAACATACACAAAATAATTTTCATTTCCAACAATCTATAAAACATACATAAATAATTTTCATTTCCAACAATCTCTAAACATAGATAAACAAATTCCATTTTCAACATTTTCAATAATTTCCATTTCCAATAATCACAAAACATACATAAGACAATTTTCATTTCTAACAATCACAAAACATATATAAAAATTTACCATTTCTAACATTTTTCACCAATTTTCATTTCCAATAATCACAAAACATACATAGACAATTTCCATTTCCAACAATTTTCAACAATTTCAATTCAATCATTACAAAACATACATAAACAATATCCATTTCCAACAATTTCGAAATTTGCAATCAATAGTCAATACTTTTAATAAACTTGTAACAATTATAAAGTTAATACAATAATTATGTAATTTAAAATTGTTGACAATAATTAAAAGTCAAACCATAGATTCAATCTATCTAATCTTAGGAAACTCACACATCTTCACCTTCCTACTAATAGCTCTAAAGTATAAGAAAGAGTTATTAAAAAAATTGTTTAATCATGATTAAAATGTGTTACTCAATGCATATAACGTTTACTTTTTTGTAAACTTATAATTTTATTGGGCAACAAACAAAGTCGATGTTAATCATGTTTTACTAAAATTTATTTAGATTCTAATTTTTTTTAATAATTCTAAGTCTAATATTTTAAATGGCTTAAACTTCATAACTTAATTGTAAAAGTAGTTACAATAAATATTTTAATTTTAATCTCGTATAAATAAAGATGTAATTGTCTTATAAACATAAGATAGGATATAAATTTGAATATGCCACATTATTTAGCTTGCCAATTTTTAAAAATTTATGTCAACTCTAAAGTCTAAATTAGTAACTTTATGTCAGACCCATAGTAGAATACTGTATGACAAAAAATTGTCAAAAAAAATTAGTGCACTGCCAACTGAATTAAATAACCAGTGCTCTTTCCAATTTTCATGAATGAAAGCAAACAACTTCAATAAATAAATTCCCATTTTCTAGTTCCACTCCACACAAGAAGCGATATAGGAATGACAAAAAATATCCCAAATAATCTCTTACTTTAGGTCTCTTTACTTAGGCGAAAGGCGGAAAATTTGTTCGAACCCTTCCCTTGTTCTTTTAGGTTTAAGTCCGACTAGAATAATATTCTACAACTAGCAATTCATTTATTTTCAAGTCGACCCCTTTATTGTCTAATATTTAATAGACCAATCCTTTATATTGGATTGGGTAAAGATTCAAATGTTTTGGCTTCCTCCTGGGAAATGAATCAAAAGAATTTTGGATCGTATCTCTAGATTTTTGTTCATCCCTTACTGTAATAATATCTTAGGGTTTGTAGCGAAAACTTTACGCAACAACAAATTAATAAATTCCATTCCCAATTCACGAAATATGCCAACAATTCCATTCATAATTCACAAAATGTACTTACAATTTCATTCACAATTCATAAAATATACATAAACACATAAACACATACCCAATTATTTCAAAATTCAACAACAATTTCAACGGATGGGGTCGAGTCAGAAATCGATATGGATCTATTTCAAATCTGACATGGAGGAGGAGACCTGAGACTCCAAGAGTGGTGGTTGGGTTAGTGGGGTGTCGGTGGTGATATTGTGGCATCGGTGGTGGTGGCAAGCCACAGGAGTGGTGGTTGAGAGAGAGAGTGAGATGTGTGAGATTATGAGAGGGAAATAAAAAAGTGGGAGAAAGAGAGAGCAGAGGGAGGGAGGGCCGCCGGTAGTGGGTGTTAGTGGTGGGGCTATGACATCGTTAAAGAAGAGAGAGGATCACCAAAGTTTGAATGAGAGAGAATGAGTTAGATATAAGAGAAAACTTAGTCCTTTAATTTTGTAAAACTTACAGTACCAGTCGGTATTTTGAATATTGGCAATATAGCTTGATATCAAGAGAAAAACATCGATACTGATCAATATTTGCTTCCGTTACAAACCCTCATCTGCCTCGAACCAGTTTCTATATAGTATGGTATGGTACATACTAGCCTATACCGACCGGTTTGAAATGAAATTCAATATACTGATTACAAACGCATAGGTAGATGAAGACAACATAACTTCATTTTTAAACCACATGCTAGGCTATAAATATACTAACATATTGTTGGAAAATGGAGCAATTATGTTAGTGGAGCAACTAATTACTGCATTTAAAAATAAGCCAAAAAGCCAAAAAATTAAAGTAAAGTGAATCAATGAAGAAAGTTTGAGTGTTCTCCCTTCTCTACTTATACCCCTATTTTCCTAAAAAGGGGAATCAAGAGCTTGGTTGTTTGAAAAATGTCCAATTCTGTTTTTGCAATTCCTAAACTCACAAAAAAGAATTATGATAATTGATGTGTTCTTAGCTCTGAAGGTGCGCGTGAGATGGTAGAGTAAGGATATGAAGAACCGAAAAATGAAGGAGTGTTGAATTAAACTTAAAGGAATACATTGAAAAGGAATCATAAAATGGATCAACATGCTCTTAACATTATTCATGCAACATTAGATGATGAAATGTTTGAAAAAGTGTCAAATGCAATAAAGGCAAAGCAGGCTTGGGAGATTGTTTAAAATGTTCACAAAGGAGTTGACAAAGTAAAACAGGTGCGTCCTTAAACTTTTGAATCCTTGCAAATAAAGGAGTCTGAATCCATTGATGGTTATTTTACATGAGTCTTGATAACTGCCAATCCAGTGAGGATATATAGTTAAAAATTAGAAAATGCTCAAGTGATGGAGCAAATTATTATACTTTTAATTCAAAATTTAATCTTTTTTATTGTGGCTATTGAACAATCCAAAGACTTAGAAGACATGACCACGATGAATTACAAGGATCCTTATAAGCTTATAAAGAAAGATTGAAGAAGAGGGAGACTGTAGTTTAAGCACTTCAAGCTAAGGTTTCTTTGAAAGATAAAAAGCAAAGGTCCTCTAACTCACAAGGAAGAGGAAGAGGTCAATGTCAAAGCTATAAAAAGGTTAGAAATCATAGTGTTTGTAATCATGGTCATAAAAGAGGAAGAGGAAGAAGATAAAATACATATCAATTTAATAATAAAGAATTAAGCCAACAATCACAAAATTCAAAAGGTCGTGGAAGCTATGGCTTTAGTAGAGGAGGTGAAAGTAGGTATCGCAAATCTAATATTTAATACAATAATTTTCATAAATATGGCCATTATTCCCATAAATTTTGGAACTTTATTAGCAATCAAGGAGAGGATCATCTTGCAAAAACAAAAGAAGAACAAGTAGAGCAATTCTTGTCATTAACCAACAAAGATGATGAAAATGAATTCAGGTTGTATCTCAACATAGGTGCAAGCAATCATATGAATGGAAGCAAAGAGTTATTCATAGATCTTGATGAGAAGAGAAAAGGAGAAATTATTTTTGGAAATGATTCAAAAGTTCCCATTAAATTCGAAAGTGATGCTCTTGTCCTTACAAAAAATCGTGGCCATAGACTTATTTCACACATCTACTATGTTCCTTCTCTAAAAAAAATATCTGGAGGTTGGGAAAATTGTTAAAGGATGGGTACGATAAACACTTAAAAGAAGCATACTACACTTTGAAAGATAAAACACATAATTTGACAAGCAGGGCTCTTATGTCAAAGAATAGAATATTCTTGTTCAATATCAAAGTTGATAATCCAAGGAGCTTAAGACACGTGTCGAAGAATTTTTTTAACATTGGCACATGAGATTTGGTCTCCTAAATTTGGAGGATTAAATTTATTGTCAAAAGAGCACACAGTGGATGGGTTACCTCTTTTTACTTAACTCATTTAATTATGTGAAGGATGTCTCTTAGGGAAGAAAGTGAGAAAGCCCTTTCTAAAGGAGTCCATTTCAAGAGCCATTAAGCCACTTCAACTAGTTCATATTGATATCTATAGTCTAATTAAGCCACCCTATTACGGTAAAGCTAACTATTTCTTACTTTTCATTGATGATTCTTCTTACAAAACTTGGGTTTATTTTTTGAAGGGGAAGGATGAAGCTTTTGTACCTTTTCAAAGATTCAAAGCCCAAGTTGAAAACAAGAGTCGATTTGTCATCAAAGCTTTGAGAAATGATAGAGGAAGAGAGTTCACTTCTATAAATTTTACAAAATTTTGTAAAGCTAATGACATTTTTCATTTTCTCATAGCTCCATACTCTCCACAACAAAATGGAGTTATGGAACATAAAAATAGATCCATTCTTAACATGGAAAGAAGCATTCTTAAAAGCAAAATATGCCTAAGGAGTTTTAGACCAAAGAAATGACTTGTGTTGTATACTTGTCCAACCAATCCCTTATCAGAAGTATTTGTGGGATGACACATCAAGAAGCTTGGAGTGGTAAGAAGCCTAATGTATCTCATTTGTGAGTCCTTGTAAACATTGAATATGTGTATGTTCCTAAAGAGATGAGAACAAAGTTAGATGACAAGAGTGAAACATATGTCTTTTTTAAATATAGGTCAAATTCTAAGGGCTATAAGCTATTTACTCCCACCAATGGAAAGAATGTGAATAGTAGAGATGTTGATTTTGATGAAGAAAACTTATAGAAGTGCGGTGTCTCTCAAAATAAAGAAAGTATTTCATTTCCTACGCTAGAAGATTAAAACCATGAAGAGCATGAAGATTTCGATGTTACACGCAACTTACCAAAAGGTGAATCAAATTATGAGTCTATGGAGATGATAGAAAATACAACAGTATTTTTTCTCTTTGTTGATTCTGAGCCAATAAATTTTAAAGAAGCAATACAAGAAGAGAAATGGAGACTTGCAATGGATGAAGAAATCTAAGAAATTCAAGAGAATGACACGTGGGAACTTTATACTTTTCCAAAGCGATAAAAGGTTATTGATGTGAAATGGATATATAATGTTAAAAAAAAGCTCAAGGAAAAGTAGATAGGTATAAGGTGAGACTTGTTGTAAAGGCTACAGTAAAAAATATGGAGTCAATTATGATGAAGTATTTGCTCCCATGGCTCGATTAGAGATAATTTGTTTAATCATCTCCGTAGCTACATAAAAGCGGTGGAAGATCTATCAAATGGATGTCAAGTCTATCTTCTTGAACGACTACCTTGAGGAAGAGGTGTATATCTAACAACTATTGGGGTATATGGTGAAAGGACACAAAGATAAAGTGCTAAAGTTGAAGAAGAAATTATATGGCTTGAAACAAGCTCTAAGAGCTTGGTACATCTGTATTGAAAAATATTTTCAAAGTCATGGATTCATCAAATGTCCACAAGAGCAAACTTTTTATATCAAAGAAGGAAAAAATAGAAGCATTCTTCTTGTATGCCTTTATGTTGATGACTTAATTTCACATGCAACAATCCAATGATGTTCAACGAATTTAAGAAGACGGTGGTTAAAGAATTTGAAATGACTGACATAAGACTTATATCCTATTATCTTGTCTTCGAAGTAAAGCAAGATGAAGATGGAATTTTTATTTCTCAAGAGATTTATATAAGAAAAGTTCTTGAGAAATTCAAGATGAAGAATTGCAAGCCCGTGAATACCCCAATTAATTGTGCAACAAAATTATCAAAGTTTGATGAAGATGAAAGGTGGAGCCAACTCTTTATAGAAGTCTTGAAACATGAGGTACTTAAGTACTTGACTTGTACTAGACTCGACATTCATTTTAGAGCAGGAATTATAAGCCATTTCATGGAAGCTCCAACTATCACTCACATGAAAACGGATAAAACAATAATACAATATGTCAAAGGTACTATTGACTATAGATTGCACTATTCTCCTTCACCCAATTTCAAACTTGTTGGTTATAGTGATGATAGTGATTGGGGAACTGATATTGATTACAGAACGAGAAAAAGTGGATTCATATTTTTCATGGTTGATACTGCATTTACTTGGAGTTCGAAGAAGCAACACATTGTGACTCTTTCTACATACAAACTTGAGTATGTTGTAGCTGCTTCTTACATTACTCATGCATTATCGCTGATAAGATTGTTGTATTACTTATGCAATATTTTTATTGACTTGTGAAGTGCATGAAAAGTATATGGTCTTGTTTGAAAAGTTTAGAGGTGTTGATTGATTTCCATGGAACATGCTCATATTGATGAGGTGCACACCCATGTTGAGTGGTGAGTAGCCCGTGTCAATAGTACAAGCCCATATTTACACATGTTGGCTCTAAAAAATCTAGAAACATCTATTTGAAGTAGATGGCCATCAACATAATTGTGTTGATGCTTGTATATCTCTTATAATTCAAATTTTAAATTTTCAAAGCTAAGATTAAGTGGCAAACTAAAAAGCAGGCTCAGGATAAATACCTGAAAATCTTAAGTTGTCAAGAAGCATGAAGAACAACCAAAGAAACCCTTTTTGAGTGGATTTTCATCGATCTAGAGTGAGGTATTTAAAGATTAAAGGGATTTCATCATATTATCATTGATTTTCTTTTTTCTTTCTAGCTTTGAAGTTATGTTAGATATGATGAGGAACTAGATTCTTTATGGTTTGAAATAAATGAACCTCGGGATGGATGTAACATCCCGTTTCTAAATAACGGGTTGAATTATAGAAACGGGTACACGAGAGATCAATCGGAGAGATTAGGAAAACACATCTCATGCTCATGC
>JANQBM010000006.1:13016345-13070623 GCA_025594535.1 Erythroxylum domingense
CGTGTTAGGGTTAGGGCGTTATCAAATCTTATAAACCCACCATGCTTCTGCGGGAGCAAGATCATTACTACACCGCAGGCAGGTCGCTAGGCATACATTTCCTAGATCCACAGTCCTACAACAGCGCCAGGTTGTTACGGCGATTCGAAACCAGGACCTCATGGATAACCTATAAGCTCTGATACCACTTTGCTAACAAAAACACGGTATATATATATATATATATATCTATCTATATATATATATATATGTATGTATGTATATATATATATATATATATATATGCATTATTGAATATTCATTTGATTGATCAACTTGTAATGTGAATTTTGTGTGAATTGTATGATTTTAAATGCTCAACTCGAACTTCATCATTCAGACATTGTCGGACGATCCAGGCAATAGTCTGATTTGGCGCGTACTGTGAGCTAACCTAGTTGTGTAAGCTTAAATATTTATGTTTATGTTGGAATTGTATGTATAATGGTAATCTAGATGTGAGTTTTCGATTGGTAATATGTTCTATTCGATACTTAAGACTGTATTAAGAGTGCTTGTGATTTGAATGTGAATAAGGAAATTGAATGCTCAACTATTTGTTACATGCCGGACTTAGATATGATGAATTGTAAAAATTGAATGTGTTGATTGACTAAAAGCGATTGATGATATATTATGTAAACTATGTTACTCCATTAAATGATGCATGTTCACATAAAGGAGTTGTGACTACAGCAGTCAACGTGAAAAGAGATTTAAGCTCAGTTATACGCATCAGAGCCTCAGGCTCAATGATTAATGAGCTCGATATCTACAATAGGTACGGGACAATACTGAAAAAAGCCTAGTATCCACAATAGATACAGGATGATAAAATAGGCACTCGGTCATAACAAAGTTAAAATAGAATGAGTCTCATTTGCTTTTGCATTTGTATCTTTAAATGTGTTTATGATATTGATTGCAAATGAATGTTGAACTATGTTGTGTTGATATTGAGGAATGCTTATGACTTTGATGGTGATATGAAGAATTGTGATAAATGAGTGTTATGTTCTGAAATGATTATATGATATTCTTGCATTCAAAATGTACTTCTAGAATGAGTTAAAAAGTGATTATATTTTTAAATGCAAATTGTAGAATATGAGTTATAGCTCTGAATGAAGCGTTACTTTGATTGAGCTGAATGTTATTCATTGATATATATGTATTCTGTTTTGAGTGAACACATCGATGATGGTTCACTCAGTGAGTTCGCAAACTCACCAAAATTGCACCATTGATTTTCGGGTTCAGGAGAAATCTTTGAAGTAACTTTTGCATTTGGATATGGATCAGTGTTGGGATCAGTTGTACCTGCAAATATCTTAGTTATGTTGTATAAAGAATTGTATCTCTCAACTGTTGTATAATGGACATGTGAATTTTGGAAATGCAATGACATTTGAGACTGTATATGTTTGTGAATAAAAATAGAACAATATGATCATTGAAATTTTTTATGTTACATGTGATGAATTAATAAAAGAATTGATTTAACTGTCTTAACGTACTATTTTTGTAGAGTATAAAAAAAATTTAGCAGCTGCAAAAAGAGAGAGAAAAGAGAGAGATTTTGTTCTTCCTTCATCCTTCACAAAAGTAGAGATTTTTCCACCCGACCCATTTTATATTTCTGGAAACTACGAAGTCGTTCACCGTTGGATCGGTCTCAGTTTTGGTTTACAGTTTCTAGACATATTGTTCTCCATTCTGAACGGTGGAGATTTGATTTTGAGGTTTGGAGGTTGAGTTTTTGGATCCAAAAGTGGACTGGTCTCAAGGTGTTTCCAGAACTGACGAGCTTCATCATATTCTGATTTTGGTCTACCATTCTTTGTCCGATCGGGCTGAATTTTGGTGAGCATGTTCCTTACTCATTGTTCTTTGTTTTGAACGGTGAAGATTGGATTTGTACAACTGGAACTTTTCCAGAATTTGTTAGACCAAAAGTCTTTGTTGTGATTGCTCTCTTAGTGTAGTTCTCCACTTTAATTTGTGGCTATATGAGATTGAACCTTTGATTTCTAGATGTTGTGGATGTTGATCTCTGTAAGACAGCATTTGTGATAGTGGATTTCATTTGCTTAGACCAAGAGAGGTCCCATGGTTTTTATGCTTCACACAGAAGGAATTTTCGCCATGTTAAATAATTATTGTGTTTTGTGATTGGTTTTTGATTTGTGCATTATTGGGGCAACTTGTGATCATTTAGTTTGCTGCTAATTTTTGCTCATTATTACTCCTAATAGATTCATTCAAGTGGGGAAAGATTTATTGATTGATCGTTGAGTGTGTTATACCCGCTTCCTTCCCAACACTTTGATGGTGATATGAAGAATTGTGATAAATGAGTGTTATGTTTTGAAATGATTATATGATATTCTTGCATTCAAAATGTACTTCTGGAATGAGTTAAAAAGTTATTATATTTTTAAATGCAAATTGTAGAATATGAGTTATAGCTCTTAATAAAGCATTTCTTTGATTGAGCGTAATGTTATTCATTGATATATATGTGTTCTGTTTTGAGTGAACACATCGGTGTTGATTCACTCACTGAATTCGCAAACTCACTAAAATTGCACCATTGTTTTTCTGGTTCAGGAAAAATCTTTGAAGTAACTTCTGCATTTGGATATGAGTCAGTGTTGGGATCAGTTGTATCTGCAAATATCTTAGTTACGTTGTATCAAGAATTGTATCTCTCAACTGTTGTATAATGGACATGTTAATTTTGGAAATGCAATGACATTTGAGACTATATATGTTTGTGAATAAAAATGGAACAATATGATTATTGAAATTTTTTATGTTATGTGCGATGAATTAAAAAAAAAGAATTGATTTAACTGTCTTAATGTGCCATTTTCATAGAGTATGTTCCCGAATATCCTTCGGTATGTTGGGTATATGCTCTATGGGAGTGGCATGTTACAGGCGTAGCGTTTAACTGACGAGGAGTTAACCTGAAAAATTTTCTATCTACTTGAGGTCTATTTTGAATGTTTTGAAAATATTGGGGTTCAATTTGAACGCTTCAAAACGTTATGATATTTTCTATATTATATTGTAAACGCTGATGTTTAATACATATTTAGCCCTTGTATTAAGTTGGAGGGAACAAGAATAACTTTTTTCTTATTAATAAACTGATAACTTATTTTTTATTATTTGATATATTTATCCTTATCTTATCTATTTTAATTTTGTCCATTACCTACTACTAAACAATACATTAATTTTAATATTCTTTATTATTTTTTTAGATTTTAGATGGCATCCGCATACTACAAATAACTACCACCTACAAGTTACAAAATGTTTTTGATAAAATAAATGAAGATCTAAAACAAATAGAAAACATATCACAATAACGGAAAAAATAAATAAACCAACAATTTTCATTTATGTTTGGAGAAAAAGTCAAACACACGATGAAAACTTGTCGTTTATTAGTAACAAAATGATCCTGCAATTGGAGTAACAATAAAGTCGCCCTTAAAAATTAAATTGTGTGTTCATTAGAAAAATAACAAGGAGACAAAGTTTGGCCTTGTTTTGATCCGGTCAATATAATACAATTACTAAACAAAATAACGTTTAAAATATAGAAACAAATCAGCATTCTAGATGTTCAAGTCAAACCACATCAAAATACGATAGTGCACATAAACTGATGATCTTGTTCACTCCTTGGAAGACCAAAGACTTAGTTCAGGAAAAGTGTGTAATGCATTTGCGATAATTTCTGAATAATTATCAATTTTGTACATTAATATCCTCAGCCAAATGCTAATCCTAGGTCAGTCACTCCGTAGGCTGATTGAGCAAGAATATCTATAAAATGGATTTTTCACATTTTAGCCACCACTGTGTCTTGCTGTTAATCAAAGTGAATATTATATATGGGTACTCTTAAAAATAATCATTTTAGTATAAATTAGTGTTTGGAATTTTTTAATCATTTTAAGATAAAGTAGTGTTCGGATTAGTTTATGTGTCCCTTCGCCTCTCCCCACCAGTTGAAGGCAAGAGATCATTAAACGTTACTGTTTCTTATTTCTGGTTACACAGCTGTCCAAATTCATGAGATTTTGCGTTGTCATAGGATAAACTGATAAAAAAAATTCAGACGTAATAATATAGCAAAGAGTGATAAGAGAAAACTCTAGATATATATAAGGTATAAAGTTAAAATTTTGCTTTTAAATTGTGGATGAAATCGTCTATGCCAGATGGTTTTGCCAAATTGCTCTGGCACAGGTTCATCTGAAGGTCTCATCCTCTTAAATTGAATACAATTTTGTCTTGCTTAATTTAATCTTATTGTGAATAAACTAAATAATCTGTCACGTCAACATAATTCAGTGTGTTTGTCTTACGCAATTATATTGTTACCTGCAAACTGTAAGCGCCGTTGGACGGTAGACCGAAATTGATTGTTGACTGAATAGACACTCGTAGTTTTATATATGAATAATGACTCTCCATGTAATCTAAAACATTGTTATGCACCAAAATCTTTTGGCAATAGAAAGCCAACATGGGCAAGAACTCGTTGTGTATCTATACCCGAATGTTCATTATCTTGGTGTTGAGCTTTTGGTTAATCGATTCAGTCTCAGCCGCTCCTTCATGTCCCATTGATTTCAATTACGTAGAAACAGTCCCATGGGACACGTCTCTTTGCCGCGCAGGCGCTGGACACTGTTGTGAGACTCTTCTCAGCCTTCTTGGCATGGGGCTTGCCCAACACCTCAGACAGACCTCCGAGTTTCAACTGCCGAATGCCAATGTTTCAAGTTCTTGCCTATCTGATTTCCAAACCAAACTCTCTGCTTTGTCCGTGGACCCGTCATATGTCCCTCTCTGCTTTAACAGCTCAACTCAGTTTGTATCTAACGCCTCTTTTTGTGATGGAATAATAAATACACAGGATTGGAGCGAGAGGGTCGGTCCATCCACCGACTTCAACACAACCTGTAAAGGGGACTTGTCGGTTCTAGCTACCTGCAGTTCATGTGTCGATGTTGGGTTAAAGGTGATTACCCAGTTGACAGGTTTAAACCCTACTAATTCCTCAAAATGTTTATATTTCACTTGCTTATATGGCGCTGGATTTATTAACGACCGTGGTCCACTGGATCCTAATACTGCTGCTTGCATTCTTGAGCTGCCACTGACTAGCTCAGCAACCAATAAGACGTCCAACGGTTCAAACAAAAAAGGTTCTATCAAGTGGGTTTTTGGGTTATTGGGCGGTCTTAGCGGAGTTTCACTTGTCATTGGAGTCATTATTTGGTACAGGAGGAGAAGGGTCGAAGCTCCACATGACGATTACGTTAGTAGTTTCAGGAACAGCGTGTTGCCTAACGCAGGTGCAAAATGGTTCCAATTGTCTGAACTGGACAGAGCCACCGAAGGATTTTCTGAGAAGAATCTTCTCGGCCAAGGCGCTTATGGTGTGGTGTACAAAGGAACTCTTTCAGATGGGACCTTGGTTGTCGTGAAAAAGATGCATGATCTGGATTCGCAAGGTGATGAGAATTTCTCCAACGAGGTTGAGATTGTCAGCAAAATAAGACACAGGAGCCTCCTGTCCCTCCGAGGATGTTGCGTCTCAAGTGACGAAACCAACGGTAAAAGAAGATATCTTGTTTATGATTTCATGTCCAATGGCAATCTGAGTGACCATTTGTTCAGCGATCTCAGGAGGAAGCAATTAACATGGTCTAAGCGCAAGAACATAATTCTTGACGTAGCCAAAGGACTCGATTACTTGCATTACGGTATCAAACCCGCCATTTATCACCGAGACATTAAGGCAACAAACATCTTGTTAGACATGGAAATGAAAGCAAAAGTTGCAGATTTCGGGTTGGCCAAGCAGAGTTTAGAAGATGGGTCTCCTGTCACAACAAGGGTCGCTGGCACACGTGGTTACTTGGCTCCTGAATATGCTTTACACGGACAATTAACAGAGAAAAGTGATGTATACAGCTTTGGAATTGTGGTCCTCGAAATCATGAGCGGGAAGAAGGCGCTTGAAACATCAAATTCTTCCTATGTTTTGATCACAGACTGGGCGTGGATGCTGACAAAATCTGGAAAGATGGAGCAAGTCATCGATGAAACAATAAGAGAACGAGAACCAAATGCGGTAATGGAGAGATTTGTCCTTGTTGGGTTGCTTTGTGCCCATTTCACGGTGGCTTTTAGACCCACCATAGATGATGCACTCAAAATGTTAGAAGGTGATCTTGAAATCCCCAAAATACCAGACAGGCCATTGCCGCTATGCCATGAATCGTATAGACAATGCATGTGGGATAACGACATTATAGGCTGCGATAGATGAAGGACCCGTAGCTCTAGCAGAGCAGTATGGAGGGTACATTTGAACGAGTTTTGAAGGTCAAGAAAAATCAGAATATTTAATTTCCAGCAGCCTTGTTTTCTCTTTCTCCACCTCTTTGACTAGACTTCGAGTCCAGCATGTCCGTCTCTAATACAAAAGTGTATAATTACGACGAAATTAATCGTCTCGTTGTCAAAGTATATACAGTTATACTGTGTTTATGTAGAATTTTCTTCCTAGTTTTTATTTTTAGTTTTTATTTTTCCATTTTAAATCAAACTAAATTAAATATACCCAAATTCTCGCCTAACTAAATATATTAAAATTGAGAAAAGTGATTCTTATCTTCTGTTGCTATTTTTTTCATATTTATTATTAACTAAATATATATTGTTTAATTATTTAATATATTAATTATTAATAAGAATTATAAATAATTTAATATTATGTAATAATTATTAATTAATAAAATTAAATTAAATTTAAAATATCTTCCAAATATTTAGATTTTAAATAAAATTTTGATTTAATAATTAAAAGATATTTAAAAACTATTAATTTTTAATTATTTATTTCAATAAAACAAAATAATTTATATTTATAATTTATTAATATATTATATAAGAGATTGAAATGAATTTAATTAATTAAAAATAACATATTTTTAAGTTTTATCTAATATATAATTACCTACAATAATAAAAATATAACTACATAACATTATCTATTTAAAAGAAAAGCATAAACTAAACATTAACATAGAGAGAAGTAGTAATGATTTAAAAATTGAATCAATTGGACTGATTTAAGGTAAATTCAATTGTGAAAAATTTAAACCATAATTTAATTTTTTATTTTTAGTTTAATTTATTTTAACTACTCTTATTACTTATTAATTAATTAGTTAGTTTTAGTAATCCAATAGGATTTATAAATTAAATAAATCAATTAATTTTTAACAGTTTTTTCAATTAAACTTTAAATTTTTTGATGGTAAAAATAATTTGATTCAATTACATTTTAAATTCTTTAATTTTATCCCGTGTTTAATTGATTTAATTATAATGTAATATCAATTAAATACTTTAAATCTTAAAATTGTCATCTTATGAGTTTAATTTTCAGTCTAATTATTGAAAATAATACTATCTGTTCCAAGTCTAAAAAAACCTGTGATGGCAATGAGAGATTTTCAGAAAGACTAATTTGGTTGTAACAAGGCAAGTAAATCAACATCGGAAAGTGACCATCATTTAATGGCGAGGAAGATGAAGAAAGATTATTAATGAACTATAACTATACCGGGCAGCTAGTTTCTGAGCTGTCCCTTTGTAATAATTGAGAAAGGAAAATACTTGGTTGTTCTGGTCGGGACCAGATTTTCTGACCCCCTAACTCTGTCCTAATCTTGTCCCTAATGATCCTAGCCATTTATTTATGTGGGTCTCACATAAATAGATGGCTAGGATCATTAAGAACAGGGTTGGGATAGAGTTAAGGGGCCAGAGGATCTGAGCCCGTTCTGGTCAACTGAATGACAAGACGACTTGTGTAACTAAAAGAATTGAGGGGAGAAAAACTCAAATAAATAGAGGAACTCCATATCCGATTTGCCGCCAGAAGAGATAAAAAGAAAAGAAGTGAATGTTAGACTCCTTCAAATCACACATGTCATGGTTTTGACTTTTACGGGCAGAGGGAGAGGGACGACGGAGACATAGGTGGGCAGGGACTAGGAATCTCCTGTTTTTCGGTTCAAATTCTCTATTTTTATTAGTCTATGTGTCTCCAACTCTTCTTCCTAATCTTCAACGTTGCTATATATTTGTATTAATGAAAAGTTTGGTTGGAGAGGAAACTGATATGAAAAAATTTAATTCAGACATGCGAGAGAAAGAACATTAGAAGTATCTATTTTGAGCAGTTCCTAATTTTTAGGAATAGACAAAAGTTGAGATGAATAAGAGTTCATTATTCCCAAAATGCCCCCCATTTTGTTCTCGAGCACAAGAATCTTCCTTGTTCGTTTCAGTTAATCAGGAATTACGAGAAAATGATCATGGAATCTAAAATCTTTCCTTGTTGAGTTCATACAATTTAAGAACATCAAAAACAAACTCTTTTCCAGTTTCAGCTATTCTTGAGACCTCATCCTTTTCTCCAATTGAAACCCTTGCTCTCTTCTTCACCGTCCCAGTAGCTGTCATTTTTCATTTTCATTTTTGTGTCAAAGCAGGTTGAAACCAAAGATGGACTTACATGTTAACAATAAATCAATCTTACATTACGCTTACGATTCAAAACCATAATGTAATGAACCTCTAGTGGATAGAAATCATGAGCACTTGGCTTCTGTTGAACATACTTTGACTAAATTTATGTGATTCTTACCTCTAAAACAGTATGTTTTATTTTCTTGCATATAGCACTGATGATTCATGGTGTTTTCATTTGGAACATAGCTTGGTCTCGTTTACCTCTTTCTCACTTCCCGATCATCCATAAAAATAAAATAAAAAAGTTTTTCCAACATCCAGCAATCATCTTCCCATGTATCAGTTTGTTTGCCTCTGAGAGGATGAGATCTATTCCATCCTCTTGTGCCATCCCTGTGTTATCCCCTCTTGTGTGGATAGAGAGTGAATGGCAAAAGAAGGATGGATCAGAAGCCGATAACCAACTTGATACTTTTACGTACATTACAGCAATCGTACATGTAGTCTCAGTTTTCAACTTCCGTAGTGATATACCTGGTGTCATCAAAATCAACAAACAGCTACTCAAGCTCCATATTGAAGAAAACTTGCCAAAAAAAAAAAAAAAAAGGTGAAGACACTAAAAATATTTTGTAAACTAAAGATAAATATCTAAAAATTTGGTTATTGCTTTGCACTGCCCATGTATCCTGGACGAAACCCTGTGGACCCAGATGAATGCAAGGCTAAGCTTAAATGATTCCATTGTCTAATCCCATTTCCAGTTCTCGTCAGAGAGAAATTTAGGCCACAGGGGTGATGAATAAGAAAATATGTTTTAGTGGAATAGGTTGGTAACTATCAACACCACTTCTAGTGTTTTGCTTCGGCAGGCAATTTACCTTTATAGTCGTATCACCATAACCAACAAAAAGCTGTCCTTGCCAGTATAACAACGCTGTCACAGCAGAACCACCAGGGATTGATCCGAGGGGTCTCATATCTACATCAAATTCATCTCCTGATAACTCCTATTTCAAAGACACCAGTTATTTGTCAGTAGTGACTTCAGGAAATAGGTATTAACTCTCATATGAAAGAATTTTTAACATACAAACATAAATTAGCTTGGCAAACTCTACAAATCTAACAGTAATTTCTGCAACACTGAGCTTGTCACGTACCTGTACATTGACATTTCTGTCCCAACTTCCTGTAAACAACAGTGTGTTGTCCATAGTAGTGGCAAAAACTGCACCACTGTGGCATTTCAAAGATTTCATAAGCATATCATTTCTCCATACCTGAAAGAGTGTACATGGTTTTAGTGATCAAATAATAACAGAAGAAAAACAGGCAGCAAAAAATAACTGAGATTTCCTCAACTTTCCACACTGTCAGAAAGAGATGAAGATCAATCTCAATTGTCTAAATAGAGGTGATAGAAGAGAGGAAAAGGAGTCCATATTCTATCTCATGGTATAGAACGAGAATCTAAACAATTTGGTTCACTAGAATTTAACAGCATCTCTCATGCAAAGCCACCAATTGGTCATTCATTTTGATCAAGGTCAAGTTCCACTAATTCATAAGCACTTCGATGCAGACTTAAGTTCAGCTCTTTTGAGTTTTAACCAGAAAATGTAGTTTTTGTTATCTTCTAAGAAAGTAGCTATAAAAACTAAATGAAAAGAATGTATAGATACCGCTACATTACAATAGCTAATACCTAGAAAAGATGGAGCACCTATAGATACTAAATGAATAAAAAGCAATAAAACGAAAAGAATGTAGAGATACCATGTTACACCTTAAATTAAATGATGAAAATTACGAGGCACTCTCAAAAAGTTGACTGTGTCCTGTTTGAAAACTGAGGAAACGTGAAAAAGAAAAAAAAAAGAAACAGATCTGCCACTTTTGACCATTCTGGTTATAAAACGTAGTTATAAACACAAAAGGAAAATATAAATATCCCTAGTTTTCCTTAGATTATAGCATAAAGGAGCTGCTTTGCAATATAATGTATGAAACAAGCTCCCCAAAGCTGTGGTAGCTAGGTTCTCATTTCTAAATTAAACATAAAATGAAGTTTCACTTTGGATCATATTTCATTATTGTTCGATCGTACCAATGATGGAGCAATCTGATAGACCAAAGGTAACTCAAGTCTATGTTAGGAGAAATAAGAAGAAGGCAGGGGAGTAAGAGCAAAGAGGTAGTCTTGGCTATTAATTTTCTATATTTAGTTAGTTAGTTAGTAGTGCTGGCAACCCAATCATCAGGTTGCCAGCTAACCGAATCTGTTAGTAGCTACAGATTCTCAATATAAATAACAACATAGGGAGGAAGAGAGAGCCAGGTGAAGTGTCATATTGTATGAGCCTGAGGCTGGAGGTACTAGACCTGGAAAACCAGATATCATTTGTATTTTCTTTAAAGAATCAATACCAGAATACATATTTTTTTCATGCCGAGACTCTGGATCCTATCAACTTGTATCAGAGCAGTTGATCCTGAGTAATGGCTGCTAAGAAAGCTGATAATCAGATTTAAGGGATTGAGAAGGACTTGGAACTTCTTCAAGAAGAGAGGCAAAAAGATGGGAAGGAGATCCAGAAATCAATCAGCCATGCCCACCAGGAGTTTCAGAGGCAACTAAGTCGTTCCAACCAAGAGTGGCAGAGACAAATGAACGACTATAACTCAAAGTTTCAAAAGAAGATGGAGAGTGCTAATCAGGAAATGGGAGAACGACTAAGGTCAGAAATTAAAAGTATGATGATGTCGGTTCTGCAAACGCAAAAAAAAAATGATGGTGTGGGCGGCACTGTAGAGACCCGACCCAAAGAACACCCGCCGGAACCCAGTCGAAGGAGAAAGCTGGGAAAAGAACCAATCGAGCCAAAAGAGCACTATGAGAGCAACGATCTGCAAAATGATGCCAGCTATCGCATCAACCCACCTCCGGGGTTCGTGCGTCACTACGACTTCTGGCGAGACTACAGGACCAAAAGAATCTAGATGCCCGTCTTCGGAGGCAACGATCCTGACGGGTGGATCTACAAGGTTGAACGATTCTTTTCAGTAGGGAGATTCAAAGAAGTGGAGAAGATGGAGCTCGTGGGGATGCGTATGGAGAAAGATGCATTGACTTGGTTCCGTTGGGTGGAAGGCCGTCGACCTATCATGGATTGGCAGGAAATTAAAAAGCTGGTGACGCAGAAGTTTCATCCAGCTCACGAAGGAACGCAATGTCAATGTCTGTTAGTGGTGAAACAGATTGGAAAAGTGGTGGAATACACTAGTAAGTTTCTCGAACTAGCAGCCCCTCTTCCTGAACTACCCGAGTCTGTGTTGGAGAGTACCTTCATGAATGGGTTGGTGGAAGAAATAAGACTGGAGGTACAGATCCTTAAACTAAGGAATCTGGTTGAGATGATGGAATTTTCCCAACAAGTGGAGGAAAAATTTAGACGAATGAGTGTATTAAGGTGGAACTGTGGAGGTGCAGGCATAAGGTGGGCAAACACGGGGACAAGAGTGGAAAAAAAGGAGGAACTAGGAAATAGTGGGAGTCGTTCCACTACTTATACCAGACACAACAGTATAGAATAGGAACCAGAATACGGGAGGATTCAGAAGGATGACTGTGAGTGAGCTACAAGATAAGAAGACTAAGGGTCTTTGTTTTAGGTGTGATGAGAAATTCAGCCCAGGTCATCGATGCAAAAAAATAGAGCTCCAGGTTCTGGCTACAATGGATGAAGAAACTAAACCAGAGGAGGAGGTGGAAGGAGAGGAAGTGGAGGAGACATTACAAACAGTAGAATTGGCTGCAGGGTCAATGTTGGGGTTCACTTTTCCGAAAACTATGAAAGTGAAGGGGAAATTGGAAGGGAGAGAAGTGATAATACCTATAGATAGCGGAGCTTCACACAATTTCATTTCATGGGAATTTGTGAATTCACTAAATTGTAAGTTAGAAGAAACTGAGAGGTATGTGATAGCTATGGGTAATGGGCTGAAGATTAAGGGGGAAGGGATTTGCAGGGGTATAATTTTATCAGCACAAGGTATGGTGGTAACGGAGGAATATTTACCAATGGAGTTAGGCAGCTGTGTTGTTATACTGGGAATTAAATGGCTGCAAACTCTAGGCAAAGTGGTGACTGATTGGAATAAGATGACAATGGAGATCAGACAAGGAGACCAGACCCTTACAATTACAGGAGACCTGACACTCTCTAAAACACTAATTAACTTGAAGAATTTGGTGCATACTATAACAGATGAAGATTCGGTATATCTGTTACAATTGGGGTTTTCGGAGTTAGAAGAATTGAAAGGTATCAACCCAATTAAACCTGAACTCCAGGTTGTGTTGGAAGAGTTCAGGGCAGTCTTCAACATGCCTCAGAAATTGCCTCCTGAAAGAGCTAAAAACCATGCCATTGTACTCCGAGAAGGAGCCAATCTAGTCATAGTGAGACCCTATAAATATCCACATTTACAAAAGAATGAGATTGAGAAGCTAGTAATAAAGGAAATGTTGGATTTAGGGATCATTCAACCAAGTGTGAGCTCATATTCTAGTCCGGTGTTACTGGTTAAGAAAAAGGATGGGGGGTGGCATTTTTGTGTGGATTACCGTGCCTTAAATAAGGTTACAGTAGTGGACAAATTCCCTATCCCTATCATAGACGAGCTACTCGATGAATTGAAGGGAGCTACCATCTTTTCGAAGATTGATCTAAAGGCAGGGTATCACCAAATCTGAATGAGAACAGAAGACATAGAAAAGACAGCCTTTAGGACTCATGAAGGACATTACGAGTTCCTTGTAATGCACTTCGGATTGAACAACGCACCAGCAATGTTTCAATCCCTCATGAATTAGGTTTTCAAACCTTATCTCCAAAGGTTTGTATTGGTTATTTTTGATGACATCTTGGTCTACAGTGCCAGCAATGAAGATCATGTTTGTCACTTGAGAACAGTCCTAAATGTGCTTCTATCCTAGCACTTGTATGCAAACTGGAAAAAGTGAATCTTTGGGCAAGAAACATTGGAATACCTTGGGCACATTATATCAAGAAATGGGTTGGCAGCTGACATGAGAAAAATTCAGGTTATGGTAAATTGGCCAAGGCCTAAGAATGTGAAAGAATTGAGGAGTTTTTTGGGGCTTACAGGTTATTATAGGAAATTTGTGAAGAACTATGGAGCCATTTCCTGGCCTTCGACACAATTGTTAAAAAAAGAAGGTTTCAAGTGGACTAAGGAGAGCGAGGCTTCCTTCCAACAACTCAAACAAGCCATGATTTCAGCACCTATATTGACATTACCGGATTTCACTAAACCGTTTATAGTGGAAACTGATGCTTCAGCATATGCCATAGGAGTTGTCCTGATGCAAGGGAACCAACCTACTGCTTATTACAGCCAGGTTCTGTAATTTTCCAGCCGACATAAATCAGCTTATGAGCGGGAACTGCTGGCTATTGTCTTGGCAGTAAAGAAATGGCGTTCCTACCTTTTAGGTCATCAGTTTATCATCAGAACTGACCAACAACCACTTAAATTTCTGATGGAACAACGTGAGGTACACCCTGAGTATCAGAAGTGGCTGTCCAAACTATTGAGGTACACTTTCAGCATTGAGTATAAGACTGGAAGAGAGAATAGGGTAGCGGATGCTTTGACTAGAATCCCAAATCAAGTGGAATTAATGGCAGTAGTAGCAATCAGGGCATTGGATATGGAGCAAATAATCAAGGAGATTGATGCTGATCCAAAATTGTCCAAATTGAAGCAAGAGCTCCTAGAAGATGGTGGGTCACATCCTCCATACACATTAATCCAGGATCGCTTGTTTTACAAAGATCGGTTAGTAATTCCGAAAACTTCATCCTCAATACCAGCCCTGATCACGGACAACCACCAAAGTAACGCAGGAGGGCATGGGGGTGCTCTAAAGACTTACAAGAGGCTAGCAAATGAACTATTTTGGGAAGGAATGAAAAATTATATCTATAGGTTTGTGGCTGAATGCTTCATCTGTCAACAAAACAAATATTTGTCAATGTCTCCGACTGGACTTATGCAACCTTTACCAGTGCCACAGCAAGTTTGGGAAGACATTTCTATGGATTTCATAGAAGGGTTGTCAAAATCAAAAGGTTTTTCAGCTATCCTAGTAGTGGTGGACAGACTTAGCAAATACGCTCATTTCATTCCACTAAAACATCCATATATTGCTCAATCTGTTGCTTATATTTTTGTACAAAAGGTGGTGCGTTTGCATGGGTACCCTAACTCGATTGTGACCGATAGGGATAAAATATTTCTGAGTAAATTTTGGCAGGAAATGTTTAAGTTGCAAGGCACAAAGTTGAGATACAGTTTAGCCTACCATCCATAAACGGATGGGCAGACTAAGGTTGTCAATAGATGTCTAGAGGCGTATCTTAGGTGTTTTACTAGCAAGCAACCTCAACACTGGGCACGTTGGGTGAGATGAGCTGAATATTGCTATAACACGTCCTTTCCTTCAACTTTGGGCACTACACCGTTTAGGGTCCTCTATGGAGGAGATCCTCACACTATCACCAGGTGCAAAATTCAATCCTTTACAATCGATACAATTGACAAGCTACTGCAGGAAAGGGACCAGCATTTATCCAAGTTACTTCATCACTTAATGTTAGCTCAACAGAGAATGAAGTTGACAGCAGATGGTAAACAAAGAAAAGTGGAGTTTCAAGTGGGAGATAGGGTCATTGTCAGGTTGGCACCTTATCGCCAACAATCCGTGGAAACAAGGAGTAACACCAAACTGGCTCCGCATTATTTCAGTCCCTTTGAGATTCTACAACGCATCAGGCCAGTTGCGTATCAATTACAGTTACCCCCGAAAGCTAAAATTCACTCTGTTTTCCATGTTTCTCAGCTTAGGAAGGTCTTGGATACTGATGATTCCGTCATAAGCATGCCAGACCATTTACTCATTCCTAAAGCTACCCAGGATTATCCAACTGCACTTTTGGCCATCAGAAACCTCACTTCTAGCCCAGATTTAGAAGTGCTTATTCAGTGGACAGACCATCCAGCTTCTGAGGCTACATGGGAGTTGTTTGAAGACATGAAAGTTCGTTTTCCAGACTTTCTATGTTAGGAGAAATTAGAAGAAGACAGGGGAGTAAGAGCAGAGGGGTAGTCTTGGCTATTAATTTTCTATATTCAGTTAGTTAGTTAGTAGTGCTGACAACCCAATCATCAGGTTGCCAGCTAACCGAATCTGTTAGTAGCTACAGATCCTCAGTATAAATAACAACATAGGGAGGAAGAGAGAGACAGGTAAAGTGTCATATTGTATGAGCCTGAGGCTGGAGGTACTGGACCTCAAAAACCAAATATCATTTGTATTTTCTTTAAAGAAACAATACCATAATACATATTTTTTTCATACTGAGGCTCTAGATCCTATCACAATCCCTATTGCAGTGTAAGGCAAAAAGGTTCTACCCTTTCCATTGGTAGTGAAAACCAAAAATTATTTCAAAAAACAAGGGCCTTCTATTTTCACAAGTCCAACTTCAAAGTTTGTTTACTAGTTCACATTCATCCAATATCAAGTCAAATGCTAGAAATAATGCTAGAAATATGCTCAAAGAGGTTATAATTGCATGGCACCTTGATATGTCCATCTTCATGAGACGCAACAAGTATATTCTGGTTAGCAGTTATAGACAAGACAGAGGTCACAGATCTTGGCATGTCTTCTCCCAACACAGTCAAAATACTATGGTCAATTAGACTCCAAAGATGGATGGTTCCATCCCAACTCCCGCTGTAGAGAACCCCACCATATGCTATCAATGAGGAGACTACTGATTTATGACCTTCCATTCTGCAAATTAAGGTTCCATCCTAGTATAAACAGAAAGTAAGAAATTTTCATACAACTCGTAGAATCATGTAGATCTAAAAAGCATATCAAATGGTGAAAAATGAAGGAATTACCTGCATTGACCACGCCTTAATTAACCGATCTCCACTACCAGTATAGAGATGACCATTCCCAGCTGTGGTTAGGGCATGTATACCACTATATCGCCAATCTTTTTGCTCACACCATTTTTTCAATGGTTCTTGCCCTAGGGGATTGTTGATGTTCCAAAGAAATATGCCTCCTCCACTATCTCCACTGATGCATAATGGTTGTTCTTCATCTGCATAAGTCACAGCCATGACTTTGTGTTCATGACCTTTAAATGTGTGTACATGAGAAAAATCCTGCATAAACATTTACTAAGGAAGCTCACAGAAAAAATGAAAAAAAAAAAGATAAAAGCAATGTCATTACATCTTGCCTTTACAGTACTTACCTGCAAAGACCATACCCGGATTGATTTATCAAATGAGGAGCTAAATAGAAATCCCCCTGAAAGGATAAAAAGAATGGATCTTAGAGAGAATCTGATATGATTACTCCATCAAAAGCCTTGGTCAATCTTCCCCTCACAGGGTAGCAGAAGGTTTTGTACATAATCAAATCACCCAGCAAATGAAAATCAAATCAATGTGGAACAAGATAGCTCAATAACAGTGAATAAAAATTTAAGATAAAGTTGATGGGATAAAGAAACTTGAACTCTCCTACTCACTGCATTTCCTAATCCAGTCCTCTTATTTTAATATTTTCTAATTAAAAACTTACGATAGTTTAAAGTTAAATCATCTAAGTCCTTTCCTTCAACTCCTTTACAAATTTGTTTATGTGTCAATAAATGGATTATCAAGTGTAATATAAGTGTCAGCCAAAGTTTAAGGAAATTTTCTTTATTTCCTTGAATGTTTTAGAACTTAAACACAAAAAGATGTGAGTAAGCATTGTCTATTCCTAAACCAGACCATGCTTATGAAACTGAATATAGACCAGAAAATGGAGTCAGAAGAATCAAGAAACCATTCAATCTAAAAACTTAAACTGGAGGATGAAGACTCAGAAGTGTTCAAAAATTATTTACACACCCCCACATCAAGTGCAAACAAATTACAATAAATCACAAATCTTAAGTAAAGAAGGCCAGGAAAGTTGAAATTGAGAACCTTCAATTATAGAAGGCTTTGATACCATATTAAGAAACCATATAACCAAAAAGCTTGAGTTGTTGGGTAAGGTCTGAGAAATGATTTAATTACTTTTATAGCAAAAGGGACCATAGACCCTGACAAGACCTTTTGCTGCAGCTTACTGAAGGCTTCGTTCATCATGAAGAAACATGTTTTATGATAGATATGGATTAAATCATTAAGGACTTAAGATCAATGGATGACCCAACAAACTACGGATCTCTTATTGTTGTATAAGATGTGGATAAATGGTACCGTCCTACACATCTACAAGTCACTATTTAAGATTAAGGTCATTCATATGCTCACTATCTAACACTAAATATTGCATTCTCTCTTTAACTCTACTAATTTGATCGGCGGAGGCCAAATGCCAGAAAACACTCCGACATTTTGTTTTACAAGTTTGTTGAGACAAAACCCACAGAGCAGGCCTAGACGATACCCCAACCCATCACAAGAGACCTGTTTCCAGTCACTTGAGCTCAGTCCCATCGAAATCACTCTGTATCACCAGGAAGTTACAATCCAAAATCGCACAGAAGTACCCATTATATGTCACTAAAAGAATTAAAAATAACTTAAGTGTCTACAACAAGTTGTAAGCTTCTAGCTTTCATTTTCAGTCATATACGTATACACGTGTTGATAATTAGGAGCTCTGATGCACTATGATATAAACAGGACATACTTCCAATGGTCATGTGCCTTGCAGCTACTACGAAACAGAAACTCAAATCATGTTATGCACTATCAACAAGCATTTCCACTACTTGCATCTGTAAAATGACTAAAAATTTATGATATAACGAAGGTGGATAGAAAAATAAATCTTCAATTTCATGAGACAACTAATATACGCCCGTAACTGAAAAAACACTTAACCAGGAAGGCCATACACGGAATATTAAATTGGATCATTATCTTGCAAACAAAAAGTACCTACCTCCAATTGTCAATCCAGTAATACAATCAAGATGCCCCTGAATATCTTTGACTTTGATATTCCCCTTCACAAGGGCATTGGTGAAAATTTTATTATCCTTTATCCCTTCAATTTGAGCAGGATTTTCTTCATCGACCTTTACTGGCCCCTGAAACTTGTCCATTCCAGGCTCGTCTAGTTTACCCTCAGGCACTTTACACAGTTTTCCATTAACTAAGCATTGGCCCCTAGGCTGCTCGTAGATAGCCTCGTTGAATCCTAGCATGGAATCAAATTGTCTTTTAAAAATCAACTTCCTAACGCATTTCAAAATATCAGAAACAACGGGACGACTTCCAGGATCAAAATTCAAACATCTACAGAGAGTTTGCTGGAGACATTTAAACTCCTCACTACATTTACTTAGAAACATGGAACTTACTTTCTCCATCAAAATCTCGTTAAAAGAATAACAGTCTGAATAGCTCTCTTCATTTCCTTTCAAAATAACATGACGCAGAGAATCAACCAGCTCTTCAGTAAATTGTCCCCCAAGGAGAAGTCTAAGCAAAATACAAGCTAGCGACCACACGTCTGAGTTATGCCCAACAGAATAACTAAAGTTACCATGCTCCATCTCTGTCTGCTCCTTTGAAATATCAAATAACACCTCTGGGCTAACAAAGACGGCACATTCGACGATTTTCCCCATCATCAATCCCATGTCCTTCTCACTAATCATTCTGCCACGACAAACAGACCTGTTCGCAATCTTGTGGATCATCCCTCCTGTCACCAAAACCTCGCTGAGATTTAGAGTTAGGCGACCAAAACCGTCCAGTTCAAAGCAGGAAAACCCAAAACAACCCAACGTTAACCCCTCCAAATGCAAAGCAAGCACTGCTTCACATATTTCCATACCTATCATCGCAAAACAGGGTAACCCATCTTCACTTAAAACATCACCAAAATTACCTAACATGTCTTCTGCTGTCCAATTCAGTTTCCGAAACACCAAATACAGAGACCCATCTTCCAAATCAGCCCACAAGCCATAAACCTTATTGAGCCGACGCTGCCTCGAACAGATGTTCAAAACCAAACCCAATTCACCTCTCACGTCATCTTCCATTTCACTTAAAAGTTTCAGTATCCTTGCAGCATAACTGAACTTAAACACGGAACCTTTCCCATTACAGTCAAAAACATCACTCCCCACCTTAAAAAGCTTAACCTTTTTGTTACCCTCCCTCAGCAACCCATCATCTTTTCCTTTCTCCTCCACAAAAACAGCATCTTGGGGAATAATCCACTTCTTCCAAGTTATATAAAACTCATCCGACCACAAACGAGGCAAGAATTCAACTCGGTCAACATTTACGTCATCCCGCGACCCTTCTCCAGGAAATTTTGAATTCTGGAGCTGATGAGCGATGGCGGTGCCTGGAATCAGTCTGAGGAGATCGATATTTTTGGGGAGAGAAGAGGGTCCTTGAGGTGATGGGTATTTGACGAGCTGTGTACATGCAGGACAACAAATAGTCTGCGGGTACTTCTGTGGGATGTTTATTAGACAATACTCGCAGGCTGTGTGTCCGCATGCGAGCACTCGTGGAATCGTGCACACGCCGTCGTAGGTCTGCAGGCACACTGGACACTCAGGCAGCTCCGGCGAGTCCATCCTCAATTGACGATCACAACGTTCGTTTCCAGTTTTTGTTCTTGTATTTTGTCGTCTTGAAAACGTCGTATTAGTTGCTTTAGGCTGGTTTTCCCTTCGGGCAATTTTGCCTCTAACGATTAAAATTTTCCAATAAAGAGAAAAAGGAATTGTTTATAATGTTTGAAGTCTTTGATTTAGGGATTACCCTCGTTTCTATTTTTTAAAAATTAAACCGAAAGTTAAAATAATAAAATAAAAATTTTGAAATTTAAAATATTTAATTAATATTAGATCATTATAAATTAAATAAATTAAAAATTTTAAAATATGTTAAAATAATAAAATAAAAATTTTAAAATTTTAAATATTTAATTAATATTAGATCATTATGAATTAAATAAATTTAAAATTTTAAAATATGATAAATATTAATCGAATAATTGAAATTATGATTAAAATTTTGTTAAATTAAAATTAAAATTAATTAATTTTAATTTTCACAATTTTATTAATTTATAAAAATTAACTCATTAATTAATAAACCAATCGATGTTTAACAATAAGAGTTATTAAAATAAATCAAAACAAATAGTTAAAAATTGAACAAAAAAATTAATCGGTTCAAAATTTGTACAATTAAACCGGTCGTTTTGAAATTTTCAATCATTTGTTCTTTTTCATTTCAGAATTCACCTAGAGGCTAGAGAGAGCTTCCAGGGTTGCCTAATGTCCACAATCTTAATGTTTAGTATGATAATGGCTTTTTCTAATTTTCTAAATCTCTTTGCTTCCATTTGGTTCCCTCGAACTATGGTAGAATCAAAATACTGAGATTTCGTGTCAATTGGAAGCTTAGCTAATCACGAGTGGTCTTACGTTAATTTTGATACTAATGGTTATACCCAACTGATTTCTTTACTAGTATTATACTAGGTTTCAATTTGGTTTCTTTTGCTCTATTAAGTATGATCCTTCATTGGTTAAACATCATAGTTTGATTAACCTTTCAGTTTTGTTTATTCACTTGTTAATGTCACTCCGAGGTTTTCAAAATGAATCAGATTGTTGAAGTTTTAAGACATTGTTGTGCTTTGTATTGCTGTTTAGATCTAAAAGAATTCACTTGCTCATTTGGTTATTTGTATATGGTGTTTCCTTTTGTTTTTATGTGGTTTTAGTTAGTTGATTTATTGGCCTTTCTTATAAAGCGATGGAACTTTTAAACTTTCCTTATTGTTATTATGTTGTTTTGCCTATGTGTTTAATGGCTCTATTTATGATTGTGTAATAGGAAGATCATGCCAAGTCTAAGAAATTCCATGCTATATTCCTCGTTGTAGTTTATTGTTATTCTTTCGCTTCAGCAAATGTATAGTGGACAATTGGCATCCACAGAGTTGCTTACAATATTTGGAGGCTTCATCAACTATGTATTTTTTGTATGCTGTTAACTTCGAATTCAAAGCTCTTCAATGTAGGTTTATATGTCCTTAATGCTTATGATTTGTTCTAATTGAGGAATAGAAAATGGATGACCTTTAAGTTCAGTTCTTTAATCCCATCATTGTTTACAGACTTGTGAGGCAATATTTGGTGGATATGTACTAGGGTCTTTGAAGAATCTATTTTCTATATGTTTTTAATACCTTTATTGGTTTTTATTTCTTTTATTTTCTTATCCTTTTTGTGGAGGGTAGGATAAGGAAGATGTGAGGTTGGAAAACAAGGGAAGAATGATATCAGAGCTAATTAGTTGCATTGGTAAATTTTGTTTGAGCTTCTTATAGTTAGTTTTTTTTTTCTCAGCTCAAGGCTTTCCACTCTACTTTGTGCTTTTCATTCCATTTAATTCTTTTAATACCATACCTCAGCTTAGCTTACATCAATCCTAATAATTACTATAATTTGATAACCAATTTACATTATAGTCGGCTCATACTAATGCAATGATAACCAATAGAAATCCAAAAGTCCACAAGTAGCCTTTAGAGTAGGATCTTCCATTAAGTTAAGGATTCACTTTCATTATTGCTATTATACAATTCATTGAAATTTTTTAGGAAACTTCTGGCATAAAGACTAGGTAGGGTGCTGATGAGTCTAATTATTCTAAATTTTGTTATGTAATAATTACAAGAATGGATAGACTTCTTATATAATCGCTAACTCATTCCTAAGCTTTATAATTTTTTAGTATCCAATGACACCGATTTTCTCATATCATACCTAAATTGGTTTTTTGCAATAAATAAGATGTGGTCCTTGCACTTGGTCGTAGTCTGTACTTTATTTGTAGCACCTATAGACTACTGTTAGACACCTATGTCTCGTGCAAGCCTTGGCCAATATTTTGACACTCAAGATGATGAAAGAAGGCAAAGACTTGTGAGTAGGCAAGGAAAATGAGCATTGATGATGAGTTGACATGCATTGGTGCACATTGGTAGAAATCTTCGACAGGATGAAAGATTCAGATGAGAGACCAAAAGCTAACTAGAAATGAACCTTAAGTTGAAGGTTAGCTAGGTCACAATCATGACGATGGCATGTGAAAGCTCAAGGTAACTTAAACAAGTATGATAAAGCATGGTTCGAGCTACGACTAGCTTTGATGGACTGTGGAGCATTGATTGGCTTGGCTAGGGCAAGTTAGACTTGTCTAAGACATCTTTGGTGGGACTAAAGACAAAATGGTGCTCAAATGACAGACCATGGATGAAAGAATTAGACTGTAGGTGCGCGTTGGTTCAAACATGCAGAAATTGGTTTGAAACTTGGCTAACCTTCACCTTTGGATGAAGATCATGGGTGATGTGGAAAAGTTAATGGGATAAATCATAAAAAAAGTGGGAGGACAATGCAAAAAACATGGATAAGGTGTCTTTTAATCATTTTATACATGTTTCTTTTACTTAAAAGTGAGATAGTAGTAAGTTATGTACCACCCACCCACTAAAGTAGTGTCTAAAGTGGTTGGAGATGTCAACCACCAACTAAGTTAGTGATTACCACTTTCTTGTATTCTTACCTAACAAGTCTCCAAATGCCTATAAATAGCTCATTTGAGCAAAGGCTTCATTCATTAGAGAGAATTAGAGCTTTTGTGTCCTTTGTATCATTTCAGAGTAATATAAAGATTGGTCATTTTGTTGTAAAGGTTAGTTCATCTTTCTCTTCTCATTACTGTCCATTCTACTATATTGGCTTGGTAAAATTTATGGTTTACTATGCCTTTATGGGAAACACCTTAAACACAAGGGGTTTAGTAAGATTGAGTTGAATTGTGAGAGTTCAACCACATTACTTAAACTTTGGTTCATTTTGTATGCGAACTTGGACTTCCTTGCAAAGTCTTTGTAATAATTGGTATCAGAGCTATGTTGGTGATTCAATAGCTAGTCGTAGCAATCTAAACGAGTGTGTTACAAGGGTGGAAGTGGTCATCGGTCCTTTACCCACAGGTGAAGAAGAAGTCCCTTCTTATGCATCACATTTTGAAGTTTTAGAGAGACGGATCCAAGCATTACAAGATTAAGTGGCTGAATTGAACAAAGAAGGAGAGGATGCCACTTTCAAGATGATCATCCTCAAATGTGCAATTGTAACTCAAGATGCGGAACATACTGAGAGCATAATGTTAAAGGTACATGAACTAAAAATTTTTAAGGGCATTCAAAATGCTAAGGAACTTGAGAACTTCTTGTGGGATATGGAGCAGTATTTTGTAGTTGTTAAGGTGTCGGATGTAGAAAAGGTGAACATTTTGGCAATGTATCTTGATGGAGATGCAAAATTATGGTAGAGAACACAAACCTCTACCGATATCAGTGTAGGTAGACCTCTCATTGACACTTAGGAGAACAAGAACAAGGAGCCAATAGACCAATTCCTCCCCAAAAACACTTCATGGCTTACTAGAGAAGCTTTGAAGCATTTAAAGCAAGATGACTTAGCACAGAAGTATATAAGAAATTTCACATCTTTGATGTTGGAAGTGCAAAACATATCTAAGGAAGACAAGTTATTCAATTTCATAAGCAACTTACAAGGTTAGGCATAAATAGAGCTTCGAAAATAAAATGTGAAAGACCTCCCTAATGCAATAGTGATTGCAGATGGCTTGTTAGATTTCCAAATGTCACCACCTATTCGAACAAGAAATAAGGGCAAAAAGAATGGTGGGACATGGAATGGTTCGTAGAAAGGAAAAGAGAAGGTATGTGAATATTCTCAATGCAAGTCTAAGAAACAAACAAAATGGGATATTGCTTGTTTCATTTGTGAAGGGCCACAATTTGCTCAAAAAGGCTCAAAACAAAAGGCAGGTAAAGTGCAAATGAATTCCATGATCCTGAAAGATCAAGGAGAAGGAGAGGATGACTCGACTAAAGAAGTCTACCTTAATAATTATGCTTTATTGGGCGCAATGAGCCTTACAAAGGAGAGTTTAAACAAAATCAATAACTAACCCAATGGAAAAGGGAAATGATACATGGGAGATGTGCCAATGACTAAGAATTTTTTATAGAATCACATTAGAAGGAGTTTCTACAAATTATTTCGACGAGGGCGTCGAGTTCTTATAGTGAGAGTAGTTTGTTAAACCCTTAAGTTCTAGATTGTATAATTGTGTAAGCATTAGCAAGCCTTGGCTAATGATTGACACTCGGGATGACAAAACAAGGAAAAGACTTATAAGTAGGCAAGGAAAATGAGCATTGTCGACAAGTTGACATGTATTAGTGCACATTGGTGGAATTTTTCAATGAGATGAAAGATTCGGATGTGAGACCAAAAGCTAACTAGAAACGAACCTTGAGTAAAAGGTTAACTAGATCACATGTACAATGATGGCATACCAAAGCTCAAGATAACTTAACCAAGCAAGATCAAACATAGTTTGAGCTATGACTAGCTTTGATGGACCGTGAGGCATATATTGGCTTGGTTAGGATTGGTTAGACTTGTTTAAGACATCCTTAGTGAGATTAAGGACAAAACGGTGCTTAAATGATGGATCAAAGACGAACGGATTAGACTTTTGGTATGGTTAAGTTGAATCACGAGAGTTCAACTACCATACTTAAACTTTGGTTCATTTTATGTGCAAACTTAGAGTTCCTTGCAAAGTCTTTGTAATAACTACCATCCTAATCCTGGTATACTTAATCTATGTATTCACTATCACCTAATTCACTTTTTTATTTTAAAAGATTTTTCTTATTGTTGTATATGTATTAAAAAAATATGTTTATTTTCTATTTCTTCTTTTGTTTTAATCTTATTGGCAGAAGTTATTGCTCTGATTATAGCCAGCATTGTTCGTCAAGTTTGCATTACAATGTGGTAATGTTGTCATATGGCATATGGTTACTTTTTCTTATATGATCTTATTAATGCATCTGTTCGTTACACCACAAAATTCTTTGGTCAAACCCCTTAAGTAGGTGTACACTTCAATTTGAAATATCATTGGCAAGAATAATAGTTGTACTAAAAGTGGTTACTGTTGTAATTGTAGTAGCAATCATGGTGATGGTATCATAGTTACAACTTATCAAATTGTAAGAAAATGATCTGTTATTGGGAGTCACTAAAGATGGTTTAACTAGCATGAAAACTAGAAATCAGGTCTTTTCGTAGCCTTTTGCAGATTGGATGTTTTAATAAGTTGATCATGCTATAAGTAGCGTATTTATTAAGCTATGTTAACGGTCTTTATTTTATGCAATTTCTTGTTCTCAGTTGGGATATTATATGAGGTGAACAAGCTTTTTGGGATGATGTTGTCTAAAAGTGAATCCAAAATAAGAAAGTACTGATGGGAGTATAGTCATATCAAAGCTCTATTAATTGGTGAAATACTCATCAATGGTATTAACTTTTGACAATATAACACCTTTAGGGTCTAAGGAAGTTCAAACATTCATCTCTAACCTTCTAAAGAAATACAACATGGTTTTGTTGAATTTATTTTATGCTTGTGGAAAGAAATCTTTTTGGGAGAATTTTATATATTAATTTGATAACAAATTGAAGCTAGAACTCAAAGATGTTATGCTAAAGAGTTAGCATATATTTTTATAATTGAATAAATTAATTAAAGAAAAGGAAGGCAATTAAAGGTGCTTATAAAGTCATAACCAAGGCTAATACCAAAGTTCCCATGCCACTCGAAATCTTACAAGACAAGAAATCTTACAAGACAAGAATGATAAGGCATTTAAGTAGTTAAGTTACTAAAAATATTATGAATATTATACCAATATCAGTACCAAATTTAGTTTTAATATAGTATTGCATTAGAATCAGTCAATATCGAGTATTATTTTAAGTAATTTTTAAAAATTATAAAACAGTTCTTGATTTATTAGAATTTGTAAAATAATCCTTTAATATATTATGATATATAATTTTTAATTTTACATTAACCATGTCTCTACAAATTATAATAATATAAATTTAAAATAAAAATAATTTATTTATTTCTATTAATATTATTTTTCACATATAAATAATAATCACAATTAATATGAAAAAGAATGTTTAATCATCATATAAATATAAATTAAAGATATTACATAGTACTTAAAGATTAAAGATTCCATCTTCTTTTGAGAGGAAGCTCGTCTTTTCAGCTGCTTCGTGAGCTACCAAGGTTTATTTAATCCAGCAATGTATCTTGTATGATAACATATGTTTATCAGTTTTGATCTTGTTGTACAATTTTGGGCTCCTTTCTATCTATATTGCATACACTAAACAATTTAGGTTGAGGATTAGACATATTTGATCTTTCTCCAACGTGTGATATTTATTTTCAGCCCACACCAATATATTATCCCATTCAGTTACTAAGTAAAAAAGGTTCAATAATTGTTGCATTCTAGCCCAAATGGAGGCTGTGTAGCTACATTTGAAAAAAAACATGATCAATGGTTCTAGCTTCTAGACAACATAACTCATATAGGATATCATTAGACCCAATAATCCTATATTTGGTTTTTAATCGTCTTATAACTGCTAACCACGTGATAAAGGAAGCTTTAGGTTTCAAAGAGCATTTACAAACAATGTTATACTAAGAAATGAGAGGAGTAAGTGGCCTGAGAGCTTTAAGGCATGAGGAGATACAAATTATTGTTAATGGACTGAATGGGTTTATCAATTAAAGAGAGGTTAGGCAAGTAGTTAGGGAAATAACTCAAAAGTCTTTTAACTCCCTTACCTAAAATTTGCCAAATGTTGTGAATTATAACCTTTTTAGATCGAGCTTTAGTTGGAATTCTAGTTATGAGAGCTGAAATATATTCTCTCAAGCATAGAGGGCTTAGGTTGGTCCAATTGTCAAACAAAAACCAAGTATCTTCTCCATTCCCAACTTGGATTCTAATTAAAGGATACACAACTTGTCTTTTTCTTATGATTTGAATTAAAGGCCAAGAGTGTTCTTTCTTTTCTATAATCTGCCACAAATTGGATTCCTTTAAATAATATTCATTCATCCATTTACTCCAAAGAGACTCCTTATCATTAAAAAAACCTCTAAATTCTTTTAGCCACCTGGATTGTTTGAAACATTTGGATTGAAATAAATCGTACTCCACCTTCTTGCTTTCTCCAGCATAATTGTTCCCAATTGATCTTAGCTCATTTAAATTTTTCACTCTTGTCAGACCAGAGAAAATTTTTTATGTTTACCTAAATTTCCTTGTATATTCTTAGGTAAAAGGAGACGTGAGCTCCAATGATTGTGAAGATTGTTCAACATTGAGATTATGAGCTAAACTTTTCCAGCTTGTGAAAGTTCTCTATTATGCCAAACATTGATATTTTTCCTATACTTCTCTAAGATCATTATGCAGTCCTGATATCTGATATCTAAGCTTTCTGGAAGATATAGGAACACTAAGATACTTGAAAGGCAGGCTATGTACATTTAAATCAAACATTTGTTGGAACCTGCTAGTATAGTAATGTCTAAGGAGAAATAGATTCTACTCTTAAAAAAGTTGACACTTAAACTAGATAACCAGCAAAAAAACTAAAAAGAATAATGCAAAGTGGAAATAGAAGGATGGTCAGCTCCATAGAACAATAAGAGATCATCTACAAAGCACAACTGAGTTAGGAGAATTTCCTTACATTTATAATGGAAGCTAAAAGCAGGACACCTCAAAGTGTTAAACCATATAATTCTATTAATTTTTATAGAGATAACAAAAAGGTAAGGAGTTACTGCCTTATACAATTAGACCCTCTAAACTACTTGGGAGGAGAACCATTAATGAGGATACTATAGAAGGGGTTAAGAGAGAAGCATAAATCCGATTGATAAAGAAATTGGGAAGGGGTTGAGAGAGAAGCATAAATCCAATTGATAAAGAAATTGGGAAAACCAAGTTGTTCAAGGTTGATTAAAATGAAATTACATTAAAGTCTATCAAAAGATTTGGATAAATATATTTTAACAACATAACTTTTAATTGATCTACAAGTATCATAATCCCTCAACAATTCCTAAACCAAAAGAATGTTGTTATAGATTATTTTGCCAGGAAAAAAAGTATTTAGGTTACACGTATAATTTGGTTGAATGACTCCTTTTAATCTATTGGCAAGGATTTTAGCTATCACTTTATAGACAATATTACAATATGAAATGGTTCGAAACTCATAAAGGTAGTTGATATTGAGTAATTTATGGATCAAGCATCTATGAATTGCATTTATTTCTCTCAGCATTTTTCCATATTTCAAGAATTCCAAGAGAGCTTCGACAAGCAGATTACTTGTAATATGCCAAGTACTTTAGAAGAAATGGGCATTAAACCTATCTTGACCTCGAGCCTTCTTGGGATTGAGAATGAAAAGAACTTATTTGATTTCATTGACTAGTTGTTAGAGCTTTAACAATGTATCCTGGGATAAGTTGTAAGAGAACCAATAAGCTTCACAAGCTCTTATAAGTTAGAAATACCAAAGGGTATTGCAACTCCAAGTAGGTTTTCAAAGTACTTAAGCTTCTATAAAGGATCTTTTGTGTTGTAATATATCCTTTTCTTAGAATTGATGAATTTAAATGTACTTTAATTCCTTTCACACCCTATTGCACTAGCACATTGACAAATAATTTGAATTACAAAATTTCGCAATTTTGGAACATCGCTTCCAAATTGATCTTACCAAGCAACTATAAGATAATAAAAGTAACCTTTCAAACTAAATAAAGTGATTACTACTTTCCAATAAGTAACAAAAGTAAAAGATATATGCTTGGATTAAGTTTGTGTCTTTGACTAGTAATAAGCATCCTAAAATCACTAGAAGCATCCTTACAAACCTTAATTTATGAGTTCATCTCATAATCAAATTGTAATAGTTAAGAACATTCTCCTATTATCTTTAACTCTCTTTGTAAAACTTGGTCTAAAATAAGCACTAGGACCAAAAAATGCCCCAGCTACAAACGATGGAGCATAAAGTAGCCTTTCACATCTCTCATTGATGACTAAAAGATAAGGTATGTACAAAAAAGGTTTATTTTTTATATTGAACTTGATTGCTTCCTTTGCCCTCCTCATGACATCATAAAAATAACATATTGTTGCTTTCTCATCACTATCATCTAGCTGAATTACTCTCACCAAAAGATCACAAACTCAAGTGAAAATTTGATATTAGGACCAAAAATTATGATCTTTAAGTATAATGCTAGAAATATCCAATCTAACATTAGACATAGCATGTTGAAATATAAGCTACTTAGCACTTATAAAATTTGCCTCAACTCCTTCTTCATCAAAACAAAAAATTTAAGTAATAAGAAATTAGTTGTAAATCTTGTAATAGTAGGACGACACAAATTCCTATCATTAGTGAAATCCTTTATCATTAAATTTAGGACCCATGCACGATTATAAATGAACTTGGTTACTTTTTTTACGCTTTGTATAGTTTCAAAAATGATAAGAAATTATCTAGCATCTCATATATTTTCCACCATTAGGTTAATACAATATGCAACACAAAGATTCTAATAAAAATAATTTTGTGTACTTTATAATCTTCTTTTAGCTACTTTGTAAGTAAAATCATTATCAGTAATGAACTGAACAATATTTTCTAGGCTAAATTCATTCACAACTTCATCAAATATCTAAAATAGAGTGTCATCTTTTTTAACAAGGGTACATGCATCAACAGACTTCAAAAATATTGTCCCCTTTACAGAATAAACAAAACTTGAAAATAGGCTCCTATATTCTATTTGTCCAATCATCATCCATGATTGAACATCGGAAGTAGTCCAAGTCATTCTTTTATAATACAAATAACTATCTATATCATAAATAGAGTTTCTCAGAAATTTACCTCTGTAGTCATTAATTTAACGAGCTTTATATCATACACTGTAAAAGACAATATTATCCACCATATATTGGTAATAATAAGACTGGGAATTATTAAATGATATACTTGAATCATACCACCACTTAGCCATTGCCATGTTCATATTATAAGCTGCTTTTTTGGATTGTAAGACATTATAGATTGAAGGCTAAGCTCTAGGAGTTATTTATGGAGTAAAAATGTTAGACATCTCGCTTCTTTTTTTTCCTCACATCAAATGTAACATTCCCTTTTTATTAAATAGGAATACTACCTTCAACATCCCTACTATCATCCTTACCATTGTAAAAGGAACTTCCATTACCAATTTTAAATCAGATGCAACATTCCCTTTTTATTACATAGGAATACCACCTTCAACATTCATACTATCACCTTACCATTGCAAATGAACTTCCACTTCCAATTTTAAAGTTCAGTTTTTACCTTATATCTTTCTCATGTTGATACTGTTTAAGTACATTTTTTGTTTTTCATTTCATATCATGGCTCACTTTCTTATAAGGCTTCACATCACCTTTGATCCAAACTAAATGGTTTTTTAATTTGGTGACTCCCTCACTTTTTAAATAGTTGTTACAATAAAAACAAATGGTATCGTTCTTTATTTTAGGAACTAATCTAGCATGAGCCCAAGGATCACTGAATCTTCCTGAAGGAGCTGAATCATCAAGCGTACTTAAACTTCCCTTCATTTATCTATAGAAATAAATAAAGACATATGTCAAAATTAAATTAATAACTTCATATCAAAATAAACTGTTCATAAAACTTAATTTCATTATCAACTACTATGACAAATATGTATCGTTCGACTCAAAATAAACACAAAACACATTCATATTATATAACTCAATTTTTATGATTACATAATTTAACTATAAAGGAATAAACTCATAACTATTACCTATTCTGCGTAATTACATGGTTCAATTATAAAATCACAACTATAAGTCTATAACCCATTATGTGTGATTATAGAATTCAACCATAAACTCATAACTATAATAACCTATTTTATGTATTCATATAATTTAACCATAAACTAATATATATAACTCATTCTACGATAACTACTGTGCGACAATATAAAACTCATTTTGTGCACAAAATAAACAATCGAAAATATTTAAATAATTAGGAATTATTATCATTATTTTGTTGTCTTCATCAATTTTTCATTCACCAATTTTAATCAACATTACCATTGAAATCCCAAATTTAATTTGACAATCTTTCATCTACTAATTTTAATCAACATTCTTACTCAAATCCCAAGTAACATTGCTTATAAGTGTTAACAACTCAACATACACATACGCTATACAACACAATTCAATATAAGTCAACAACTCAGCATACACATACACTATACAACACAATTCACTTTCATACAACACAATTTAACAAGAGACAACAACTCAACATACACATACGCTATACAACACAATTTATTATAATTCAATATCCAATTATCTATAAAATATATGGAGAAGATCTTTAGATCCATAAAATATTTTGGCAATCTTATGTCTTTGACTCCTGGTGATTTTTTAGGCTTGACTGGCATGTTGCATAGCTAATGGGTGTGACTTGCGATGAGATTGCAGAATTGTGATAGTGGCATACAAGTTGCAATAGTGCAACGTGTCTATTATGCAGCATGCAAACTATACTGGTGTAGGTTGTGACAGTACCACGGTGATGGGAAGCAGGTTACGGTTTATGACATCAATACGGGGTACTAGACTACAATTTAGGAGGAGATGAAATTTAAGACAGGTAGAAGACGACTTATAAGCAGCAGTGACGATGAATGTGAGAAAGGAGAGTGAGTGAGAGAGGCAGTGGTATCCAACAACACAGTAAATAGTTGGGGGTTATAGGTTAGGTAAGTTTTAGGTTAAAGTTTTTAAAATTTTCAATTTAATCATTTCAAATTTTAAATTTTCATTTAAGTTCAATAAGTGGTTGGTATTTTGATAATTACCGGTATCACTTATTAGTATGAAATAAGTAGGTGTCGTATTATTTTCTGATTGGTATGGTAGGTACTATACCATTACCAACTGGTATAGCACAATACCTAACATCACAAGCTACTCCAAAATAGGGACAGCATCATATCACTATTTTTGATGTCATAAAGCCAAAATTAAGTCAGATTCTCTTCTAGAGATTTCTAGTTATATGTCTTAGTTTTCATATGCAACTGAAATCACCCAATTTAGAGGTCCATAGATACTCTCATCAATTCCATGCAAGCTAACACCAAAGCATCATCCTAGCAAGCATTCCACATTTAAATGAATCTTTGTATCCATTCAAACATACACACAAAGAGAAATTAGACTAAGTGTAGTCCCAAATCTTAAAATTGACAAGGTAATTCTTCTAATGCCTTTCCTTTCCTTCCTTTTTGGCTTTGCTTGACTCACTAACTAGAAACACCACAAATACACATCTCAATCCCACTTCCAACCTTATAATTTCAATTCTTCATAAGCAAAGCAAGAAAAGGTAAAGGTGAAGAGAAAATTCGTAATTTTTACCTTGATTTCCACTTCAGATTGGTTTGATTTCTTACATGAAAAATGATGGGATGAAGAACGTGAAATGGAGAGGAGAAAAATCTAAAGTTAAAGTCGTCCTTCTCCCCTCTCTATATGCCCATTTATGCTCTTTCAGGATTCACACACATGCTTAATTCCTATTATTCACACATTCTTTATTATTATTGGTCACACATGCCTTAATCTAATTAGTCCATGTGTTAACTTTAGAAAAAATTCATATTAGTCCTTCTTTTTTCTTTAATTCCCATATTGGCCTAAAATCTTATCAATTAATTTCATTCTCATCCATATTTCATGTCTAAGTATGTACATCCATGCCAAAATGAACAAATCACTAATTTACCCATGTCTTTTACTTCTCTTATTATACTTAAATGCACTTAATTTGTTATGTTCACTTCTTAATACACCCTAGACACGCGATAATACTTCTAGCGTATATGTTAAGGCCTTACATTTTTCTCCCCCTTAAAAAGAATTTTGTTCTCAAAATTCATACTTGTGTTGAATAGTTGTGGGTATTGAATTCTCATCATCGATTTGGGTTCCTAAGTTACCTCTTCAATGCCATGATGTTGCCAGAACACCTTTACAATTGGAATTTGCTTATTCCTTAAATATCTCAATTCTCTAGCTAGGAGTTCGTTTGGCTCTTCATCATATGAAAAATCTGGTTGGATCTTTATTTCTTGTACCAATAACACACGTGAATCATCTTATCGGTACCTTTGTAGTATTGAGACATGGAATACATCGTGCAACTTGGATAGTTCTATAAGAAGAGCCAACATGTATGCCACTGGTCCAATCCTTTCAAGGATTTCATACGAGCCAATAAATTTAGGAGTAAGTTTTCCCTTTTTCCCGAATCTTAACTCCTTTCTCCAAGGCGAAATTTTTAAGAAAACTTTGTCACCTACCATATATTCAATATCTTTCATCTTCAAATTAGCATATATTTTTTATCTATCATTTGCAGCCTTCAATCTTAGCTAAATAATCCTCACTTTCTCTTCTGTGTCTTTGACTATGTCATGCTCAATCATCTTGTTCTCAATCAGTTATGTCCAATAAACCGGGGTTCTACCTATACTGGACTGATAACCATTATCGTACGCAAATTCCATCAAAGGAATGTATCCATCCCAACTGCTTGAAAATTCAGTAACATATCCCCTAAGGATGTCTTCCAACACCTGTATATCTATTTGCGGGGTGAAAGGCTATGCTGAAGCTCAGTTGAGCACCCAAAGCTGTTTACAAACATTTCCAAAACCTTGATTTAAACCATAGGTATTAGTCAAAAATAATTAGAAATGACACTCCATGTATCTGAACAATCTCATTCACTTATAACTCAACTAACCAATCTATAGAATAATCAGGTCGGATCGGTATAAAGTGAGCTGATTTAGTGAGCTTGTCTACTATGACCTATATTATATCACATTTTCTTTGTGAGAGGGGTAGACTTGTAATAAAGTCCATGGTGATATTATCCCATTTCCACTATGGAATAGGAATGGGATTTAATAGGCTAGATGGGACTTGATGTTCAACTTTCATCTGTTGATAAGTCAGGCACTTAGACACATAGTCCACTACATCACGCTTCATTCCTAGCCATTAGTAATCTTTTTACCTTTAGGATACATAGTGAACATAGTATTATAGGCTTCATATAATAACTTATTCTTCAATTCCTTTACTACTGGCACACATAATCTACTCTTAAAGTACAGACTTCCGTCATCTTTCGCTACAAAATCATTTTGTTTCCCTTCTTGCACCATTTGTACAATTTGTTGCAACTTGACATCATATTTTTCTGCATTTATTATCATCTGTCTCAAGTCAGGACTCACTTTTAACTGAGCTATCAAAGCTTCATCTAATGCAAATCTCCATCAACTATGTTTTAATGACAGTGCTGAAATAGACTTCCTACTTAAACCATCTACTATCATATTAGCTTTTCTTGGGTGGTAGTCAACTATGTAATCATAGTCTTTAAACAATTCTAACTAACATCGTTGCCTAAAATTTAGGTCCTTCTATGTAAGTAGGTACTTCAAACTCTTGTGATCTGTGTATACTCTACATCTTTCCCCATATAAGAAATACACCAAATTTTTAAGGCAAACACCACTACCACCAATTCTAAATCATGTGTAGGGTAGTTTTGTTCATGTGGCTTAACTGTATCAAGGCATAAACCACCACTTTCCCATCTGGCATCAGTACACAACCCAGACCATTCCTTGAAGCATCACTATACATGGCATATTCTTTACTCGGAGTTGGTTGTGTCAAAACTAGAGCTTTGGTGAGGATCTTCTTTAACTGCTCAATTCTAACTTGGCATCTATCATTCCATTTAAACTTTGTACCTTTCTGAAGTAACTTTGTGATTGGAGAAGTAATTACTGAGAACTCTTTGACAAAACGTCGATAATAACTAGTTAAGCCAAGAAAACTTCTCACGTTTCTCATATTCAGAGGCAACTTCCAATCGACAATTGCCTCAGTTTTACTAAGATCTACCCTGATACCTTCTAAACAGACAATGTGCCTGAGGAAAGAAACTTCTTTTATCTAAAAATCACATTTGCTTAATCTGGAAAATAATTGCTTCTCTCTCAAAGTCTTGAGCATAATTCCCAAATGCTGAATATGTTCTTCTTCATTCCTCGAATCGACCGATATTTCATCTGTAAACACCATAACAAATTGGTCTAAGTGGGGGTAAAAATACCCTATTCATCAAATCCATGAAAGCAGCCAGTGCATTAGTTAGTCCAAAAGGCGTCACTAGGAACTTATAATAGGCATATCAAGTTCTAAATGTAGTCTTTGTAACATGTACATATTTTACTCGAAGCTGGTAGTAACTTGACCGCAAATAAATTTTAGAGAACACTCCTACAACTTTCACCTGATCGAATAAATCTTCTATTCTAGGAAATGAATATTTATTCTTTATAATCACCTTGTTCAACTATCTATAGTCTATACACATTCGTAAGGTGCCATCCTTTTTTTTTTTTACAAAAAGGACTGGTGCTCCTCATAGTGCCACACTGGGCTGGATAAGACCCTTGTCCAAAAGCTCATGTAACTGAATCTTCAACTCTTTTAACTCTGTAGGATCCATTCTATAAGGTGCCTTTGAAATAGGGGTAGTACCAGATATAATTTTAATAGATAATTCTACCTCCCTCTTAGGTGACAAACTAAGTAACTCTTCTAAGAACACGTTAGGAAACTCATTTACTACCTGTATGTCTTATAAGTTCACCTTCTCCCTTTTTGAATCAAGTACTTAAGCCAAATGCACCTCATAACCTTTTTTAAGAAGTCATTTTGCTTGTATTGCTGATATTACATTAGTCAAAGGACTAAACCAAATATCATGCATCGTTGTTTCTAAACCATCAGAATCTTTGAGCACAATTGTTTTTAACCCACAATCAACTATAGCTTATGTTTGGATAACCAATCTATGCCCAAAATTAAGTCAAATTCATAGAAGGGTAGCTCTATCAAATTAATAGAAAATTTTTTCCCACAGATTATAATAGGGCAATCTCTATACACTTTATTCATATACATGTTGTGCCCTAATGGATTAGTCACATATATATCATAAGCTAGTCAATCTACTAATACCATTCTATCACACACCCCCTAGTGTAAATGTATAAATGAATGGAACCAGGATCTATCAATGTATGTTTATCAAGATCAAAGAGAGATAAGATACCAACTATAACTTCTAGGGCATCCTGTTCCTCACGAGCCTTCATAGCATATGTCCGTGCTTAACTAGCTAATGCCACAAGACGATCAATAGACTTAGATGTTATACTTGGATTGGCCAAAGTCTAGCTTAGTCCACCTCTACATCTACCTCGTCCTCTAGATGCAATAGGTGCGTTGGATGCCCCTCTGCTCCCCTGAGATGCTCTAATATGTCCCAAGCCTTGTGAACAATTAGCCATCAGGTAATATATACCTCCATTTAAAACAGGCCCCAGTCAACCACCTTCACGTGCCCCAATGTCTCTTGATACAATGTGGGCACTCTAATGGTCCATTTTCCAGTCTAACTGAAGAGCGTATACCATTATTAGATATTTCAAACTGTCTGTGACTCCTTTGATGGATGGAATATAAAATGATTTTGCTAGGGATGCACTATGCGAGTCTCAGGTTCTTTTACTCGAAGATGAGCCACCTTTAGAGAAACTCATCCTTTATACCCTTTTTCTTTTGGTTGTCTCTTGCTTCTTTACTCTTATAGCTACTTCAACCAGTAAAGAAGTTACTGCCACTAAATACTCTTTAATGGAATCATTCAATCCATCTTTAAATTGTCTACATTGGAAGGCCTCTGTTAGAATAGGCTATGGAGCACACCTGTTGAGTTGACTGAACTCCTTTTCATACTTAGCCACAAATAGGTTTCTTTGTCTTAAATTTATAAATTGCTTCCATTGAATTGCTTTCTAAGCTTCTGTGACATATTTCTTCTTGAACTCTTAGGTAAAGAACTCCCAAGTTAGAGGGTCAGGCATTTGAGGATGCAGTAGGACTAATTTTGACCAATTATATGTTACCCCTTGTAGAAGAGAGATCACACAGATAACAATTTCTTCGGGTGGACACTCTAGATAACAATTTCTTCGGGTGGACACTCTGTTTCCACTCTAACCATTTATCTGATTCTTCTAGAATCACACGCGCAAATTCTTCCATCCTATGCTTTCTTAAAGCTTCCATTAGAGCTTTAGGCGCGACCATTCTATCCATCAATATCAGCATATCATGGTAGAGCTTAAGAAACATCTCCTTAGGTATTGATGGTATCGGTACTTCACCTTTTGGAGGCTCAAGAGGACCACCCAAAACTGATTGATCTCTCCCAACCATACTATCAGTCGACTCATCTTCAGTTTCAAGAGATCTTTCCATCTCTACTATTTATAAGAAAATAGAGACATCTGTATTAGGCCAATATAACACCAAACCATATTACACATATTACTAAACTCTTATTGGTCAGAACAGCCTAATTCGAGCTCTGATACTACAAAATATAACACCCCTATATGGAATCTACAACACCCACATACATAGCAATCAATTTCCTATACATACATTCATGGCATACAATCTACTCAATGCTATACATATACATAATAGAAAATTTCACATCACTTAACATTATCATTTAAAAGTAGTATTACATCTTTATATTTACATAATAATCCAAAAAGGAAACATACAATTTCCTTTAATCTTTTACATTTACAATCATCTTAAACCAAAACAAATTCCAAAGGTACTTTTTGCTCCTGGTTGTTAGCCTTGGTCCCTATAGATATTTTCTATACCTTACTCCTATAACCTGGACCTACACCGATTAACACCTATGCTAAGCTTGAAAGCTTAGCGGGAAAAACACTTAGTTTGGATAATTACTCACAGCAGTCATCCGCTAATCACACATATTCAGAAATATCACAACTCATATATCGTAAATTCATATTCATGAACCAAACATTGATATTCAACGCTTATTGATACAAATTATTAGTACAAATGCAAATGCTTATTAATACCAATTATTTATGATTCCATATTGTATTTCTTATTTATAACTATTTATTTTACTTTCTATGATAGGCCTACATGTTCCTGTAGGTGTGGATAACGGAAGTTGTGAATATTCGAAGATATCAAAACTGTGGATATTCGAAAGTATCGAATTATGGATACTTGAAAGTTGGAGACATTATAGTCTTGAAATGAAAACACCATTAACGTTAAACTGTAGCAGCTGCACTATAACTCTATGGGTATGCCCATCTATTCACCACCAAGACAATAGTGCAAGCACTATAACATTTCCTTTAACTATTTGCCAATTTCATAATTCATATATTGACAAATCATATGATATACATTTCAAGTCATAAAATCTATATTTGCGTTCATATATATGAGTCATAACTTACCACCATTAGAAGGATATCAAAATCACACTTATATAATCCTACCATACATATATGAACAATAAATATGCATAAAAATCATTTTTGTATATTTAAATTTTCTTTAATATGCATTATGATCAATCTTAAATTCTAATGTTTAATCACCCAATTCACATAAGACAAGTCCCATTTCATTTATTTAAAGGTTCCGATATGATTTCATAAAAATTAAAAATGAAAACAAACTTAAAATAGTGAAATTTCCTTCCCGTTATGTCCCTTGCCCAGAGTTTTGAGGTCTCATGGACATTTTTTCCCCTATGTCCCTAAAACTCAAGTCATTTGGACTTCTAAATTATAAGATATAGACCAAATATCACGAGTTGCTCCAAAATAGGGGCAACATCAGGTCACCATTTTCGATCTCAATTTTCGATATCGTAAAGCAAGAATTAAGTCAAAGTCTCTTTTAGAGATTTCTAATTCTATGTCTTAGTTTTCATATGCAACTAAAACCACCTAATTTAAAGTATATAGGTTGAGTTATGACCCAAAAATGTGACTAGTTCAACAAACCCTAGATAGAATTCCACTACACAATACTCTTTTGTCATATTCAACCAATTATATGCAAGATAACACCAAAATAACACCAAAGAATCATCCTAACAACCATTCCACATCCAAATGGATATTTGTATCCATTCAAACATACACATAAAGAGAAATTAGGCTAAGTGTAGTCCCAAATCTTAAAATTGGCAAAGTTGTTCTTCTATTGCCTTTCCTTCCCTTCCTCTTTGGCTTTGCTTGACTCACCAACTAAAAACACCACAAATACACATCTCAATCCCACTTCTAGCCTTATAATTTCATTTCTTCATAAGAAAAGCAAGAAAAGGCAAAGGTGAAGAGAACATCCCTAACTTTTACCTTGATTTCCACCTAAGATTAGCTTGATTTCTAATATGCAAAATGATGGGTTGAAAAAGGTGAAATGGAGAGGTGAAGTTAAAAACCTTAATTTGTCATCCATTTCCCCTCTTTATATGCCCATTTATGCTCTTTAAAGACTCATACATATGTTTAATTCCTGTTGGTCACACATGCTTTTTATTATTATTGGTCACACACGCCTTAATCCAATTAGTCAATGTATTAACTTTAGAAAAATTGCATATTGGTCCTTCTTCTTCCTTTAATTCCCACATTGGCCTATAATCTTATCAATTAATTTCATTCCCATCCATATTTAATTCCTAAGTATGTATTTCCAGCCCGAAAAGAACAAATTACCCATTTACCCATATCTTTTACATTAAGTACCATTATGTCTCTCACTATACTTAGATGCATTTAATTCGTTATGTTCACTTTTTAGTATACCCTAAATATGCTATAATACTTGTAGGGGATATGTTGGTTCCTTAAACTACTTATGACCTATCTTACTTAGGATAGCTAATTCAATAGTACTTGGATGCAATATGAACCATATGGAGATAGTTAAGTAAGTCAATAAAGAATTTGTCACTCTAAAGTAATTAGAAAGAATGTTCTAATGTTCTTGATTAGTAGTGATTTAAGGAATTCTCTGACTAAAATGAATTGACATTTAAAAAGATGTTTTCAAATATCACTTATAAATCAATTACTAATTAGCAAGAACGAATATGATTGGATTCAAAAGAGTAAACATTATATTCATACTCTGTCCAATTGGAACATTTGATGATGAAAGGATTAAATTATATATCTCAATTAGGCATACCAGGTTAAGTCAAACTACTTTGATATTCCTAATATTTGGGTGCTCATGACATATTTTCAGACGTCAATCAGTATATATGATTATAAATTGTTTCATTATAGAATTAACGATAAATTAAAATGAGTTTTAATTTATCTAATTATAATTATAATTATAATCATTGCCAATATATTACAAACTTAATAGGTTACACACAAAGAGTAGTTTAAAAGAGAAAATTCAATTTCAATTAAATTAGACTTAATTATAAAGTTTAAGAGACTTTGGGGATCAAATATGATATATCTGATTTTATTAAAATTAAATTAATTATAATTATAATTTGACTTTAGTTTGATTTTATTAAATTAATTATAATTATAATTAAACAAAAACCTTAATACTTTTTCTATAAACATGAATAAGTACAAGGGAGCTAGTACTCTGAATAATTCCTCTCAAAGAGTTAACTGTCTTTGTCTGCTCTTGGATACTTTTAGAGACTGGTTGCATGAATAACTTGTGGTTAACACAATAAAAAAGTTTTAAAGGATTACAATAGGAATATCGAATCAGGTACGATTTCATATTTCATGATTCAAGTTTAACTTTTTCATATTATTCAATTATAGGGTCAGATTGAAAACTGTAAAATTTTATTTTTCCACTGTATTTATGATTTGATCACGGTTGGTTTCTTAGTAATGGTATCAGAGTCTCCTTTAGTTGTTTAACTTGAATTAATTACTTCAGTATTATTGATTTGATAAAAAATTAAAGTTGGATATCTTGATTATTGTATTAAGCTTATGATTTAATTATTTATGAAACTATTTTCGGGAAAAAATTTATGTTGCGCCTCTTATTTGTTTCTGTGCTGAATGGTACTTCGGAATATTTTTTTATTTTGGAAAATCAAATGCCTCGAAGAAATTAGATTATGCATGTTCTTTTGTTTTTGTTTATTCTAGTTTTTTTTAGAAAACTAAATATGCATGTCACCTTGGTGGCTAGATAATGGAAAACTAAATATACATATCGCCATCCTCACAAATGGCAACGGAGTCAGTGGCGGTTGTCACCACCGACAAAGGCAATATTTGCCCATAACTGAAGACACATGGGGTCGATGGAGGACTCCGATGGAGGACTCCAACAGACGAGCCATATGGACTGGAAGTAGGAACTTCAAGTGTGGGAGAGAAGCAGAGGAGCGGCGATGACAAACACCAAAAAAAATGATGGGGTGTTGCACGTGCAAGTTATGCCATATGTTGACTAAGCTGGGTGCACAAAAAGTGTCATGGCGCATGCAATAATCCCCACATTTCTTTATTATTTGGTTTTATATGTTTTAAGCTTTAATTTTAATTAATTAATTTAAAAGAGATTAAAGTGGTTTATATTCCTAATAAATTTGAAAAAAATTTTTATAAATGTTTAAAGAATGTTATCAAAGGATAATTGTTAGTAGAAATATACTGGAATTTAGTTTAATTTTTCAAGAATTGAATTATTAAATTAAATTAGTTATCAAATCAATAATTAAAATCAAGCAAAGGTTTTTAAGGATTTTTTTCATAATTAGATAATGTTAAAAATTATTAATATAATGAGATTATATTATTTTGATGAGATCAAAAAATTTTAAAATTTCAAATCCTTCAATTAAATATTAAGTTCACGGTGAGAACGTGATAGTTGCCTTCCATTATTTAAGAATAAAATTAGAGTTCCATTTATTATAAGGCTTGTTGAGCAAACTCGTAGCCCCTTTAACCCGAACATGTTTTATTTTAAATTAATTGGTCCTATTTAGAGGTAGGGTTATGAATAAAATATATGATATATTTTTGCAAAGAGTTGTCAACTAACGGATCAAAGAGTCATATAAGATGTGATTGATATTTCTATCTACCTGATTTAAATTTAGTTGGTTTGTTGAGCAAACTCAAGATCAACTATTTTTGAATAGATCCTACCCACTAGAAAATTGTTTGATAAATTCTTGATTAAATATATGAGGGCTATTATTTTAAATGAAATAGTGGGAGTAATTAAATGTTTATTAAAGTCTTTATTTAATCTAGTTTTATGGTATAAAATAATACATACTCCTTTATGTCTTTCGATTATCAAAAGAAGATGAGTATCAATTTGACATTGAGGAGCATTATAGATGTTAGCAAACTATTTGGACCTAATTTCTTGGACTAGTTTTGCAACTTGATAATTATTCTTATGTAAGAAAAGAAGTTATATGTTCTTGACACTGTTGTCCTATAAGAGCCTAATTCAGATATGGTTGTTGAGGCTTAAGAGAGATATCAATGTTATATTGATGACTTTGAACAAGTTGCGTATGTGTTGTTAACTAGTATGTCTCTGAAGCTTTAGAGGTAGTATAAGAACATGGATGCTCATACTATAATTTCTCATTTGAAGGAGTTATGTGGTGCACAAAGCAAGGTGGAGAGGTATCGGTTCTCCAAAGCATTAGTTCAGTGCAAAATGGTATAAGGATCTTCAGTGAACCTACATGTGTTAAAGATGATTAGCTATATTGAAAATTAGGCTAATTAGGTTTTGTCATGGATCATAAGTTGAGCATTGATTTGGTGTCGCAGTTTCTTAGTAAGATATTTTTACAGTTCGTTATGAACTTCCATATGAATTAAAAGGATTTGTTATTATCTGAACAGATGAATATTCTCAAGCCTATAGAAGGGTTCCTCAAGAAGGAACTCAATTATGTTCTTATTATGGATTCTTCTTAGAGCAAGAAAAAGGGCTTCAAAAAGAATAATAATAATAAACAGAAGTCTTCTGCTAATGAAGTAAAGCCAAAAGGTGGTGTCAAAAAGAAGAGTAACGACAATGGTACATGTTTTCATTGTGAAGTCAATAGACACCAAAAGAGGAACTGCCCAGCTTATCTTGCTACCTTGAAAGATAAGAATCTTAAGGAAGGTACTTTTTCATATATGTTTATGTTTGAGATCAATCTTTTTACTTTTTTTCCATATTCTTGGGTATTAGATACATAATAACATGAAGATGTTAACATAAAGTAGATCATTGAGAAAAGGTAAAGTAGACTTGTAAGTAGGCAAAGGAGCAAGAGTTGCTACATTAGTTGTAAGAACTTGTATTAGAGCTTTACCTTCTCACCTTAAACTATAACTAAACATCATTTCTATTTCTTATTTAGATTTGAATGTATTTGTCTTTATCATTAAGAATAAGAGTTGCTCTTTTTATAAAGATGTTTATTATAGATCTGGATTCCTAACAAATGGTTCGAATGATTAGATCTTGAAAGGTCAATCCTTAATGTAAATAGTAAGAAAAGAAAGTTAATTGACCTAAATCCATCTTATTTATTTCATTGTAGGTTAGGTCATATTAACTAAATTAGAACCATGAAGTTATAAAAAGAAGGATATTTAGATTCTTTTGATTATGAATCATATGAAAATTTTGAATTTTTTTTTGTTAGGAAAGATGACCAAACTGCCCTTTAAGGGAGAATGTGCCAATGAGTTCCCAAAACTTATACATATATATATATATATATGATGTTGGCCCCAAGTCTCGGTCCTTATTTTGTGACAACAAGACACCAAAATTGGGGGAATTTTTTAAAAATAAAGGTATATTAGTGGGAGTAAAAACACATAAACAAAAAAATAAATAAAATAAAACAAATAAAATAAAAAAATTTCATAGCCATGTATTGAAAAATGTCACAGCTGTGACAACAAAGTGCCACGGCCGTGAGAGGGAGGAGTCGCGGTCGTGTCTGTGCATGATCGTGTAAATCAATAAACAGTGCAGTTTTGCACACCCACTTTTAATCTTCATAACTTTCAATCCCAAAGTCCAAAAATTATAAACTTTATGTCGTTAGAAAGATAAGAGAAAGAACTACAACTTTTATGAAGACAATTTTGTCTAATTAGGCCTAGATCAATATAATTTATTCATTGAAATTTTAGAACACATTCTCTTCGCCTTTTTCCTCTCTCTACTATCAATATGTACTTTTATGCAATTTCCAAAAGACTCGAAACCAATAGCATAATCCATACATACAAAACTCCCAGTTTGACCATTTTCTTAAGAAAATACATCCAAAAGCCATCAAACATCACACACTGTATTCCTAATTGAAATTAACAACTTAACAAAGAAAAGGATTTGAACATGAACAGAAAAGAAATTCTTAACCTCTTGCTTTCATTCGTTTCTCAAACAAACAGAGTGTGTATATTGCTTCAGTTACATATCAAAATCCATATCAGTAGAATAACACAAAAATACAATCATGAATGCTCATTCTTGACATGCTTATAAAGCTATCAAAAATAATCCAAACTAACTTTGTTACAAATAAAATATTTCTTAGAGAATTCTTGAAGTTTGTGCAAGGTTCGCTATTGATCTACTGATTCTTGCACCTAAGAAGTGGGAAGATAATGGGGTGAACTGGGAAGCTCAGTGGCTAATATGTTTATAACCATCAGTGATGAGCCACACACATGCACAACGAAGCATATATATATACATGCACAATTCCAGTTCACAAAACTCTTAATTTAAATTACAATCACATAATTCATTTCATGTAATTTACAATCATCAAACAAAGCATTCTATTATAAATAATTCTCAGCAAATGAAAACAAAGTACACAACAATATGGCTCAAGAGAATCCCATCAAACAAAATGGCGAAACTGAAGTTTACACCATGAACGAAATGAATCCATTTTTCGGAGCTCATATGCTACAAGTGGACAACCGGGAGAAGGTTAAGGGTCAATGTGCACGTGACGAACAAAATGGTATCTCTCTTTCCCACATAAGTAAATTTTCTATGCTTACATATTTCATATTTTGATGCTTCTTAAATTTTCTATTTTTCATTAACATCAAAGTAGCAAAATTCTTACAAAGTAAACATGATTTCAATCACATATAATTTTTCCCACATTCATAATTAATAAAAGCAAGCATTTAACTACTCATACAAGCAAATAATTCAGCTCATCAACATAATGACTATAAATGTATTACCCACCTATTTACTTGTAACTTCAAACTTAAGTTTGTCTTTCCTCTTGTTCTTGCCCTTGACTTTCTTGGTTTCCTTCAAACAAACATATTTTCATTCAATCAACATATACAAATAGAACTTCCATAAAGCTATATTATCCAAAAATAAGCTTAGACTTAATCTACTCTTATTTTATATAAGCTAGAAGAAATAAGATCTAGTTAAAAGTTCATAAAAATATAAGAACATAAATCTCTTGTTCCTCTTCTTTCTCTCTTCATTTTCAGCACATAAAAACCTAGTTTCTCAGCTTTCTTCTTCTATTAAAATAGGAAAATAGATAAAGGGTTACCTAAAACTCAGCCGAACCTTCTTCTTCCACTTCTTATCTCCTTTATCTTTCTTTCCTTCTTCTTCTTTTCTGGTTACAATTTTCTTCTCTCTTTCTTTCTTATTTTACACGACTCTCTCTTTTTACCTAACTTCTCGCACACATCTCTCCCTTTTCTCTTATTATTACATGACTCTCTTCCTCTTTCTCTAGTTTCTTCTAGGTTCTTCTTTTCTTTCTTTCTTAACCTCACAATCATGTCTCTTTCTTTCTTCACTCACACACCCTTCATTTGTTCTTCTCTTATTAATCTAAAACAAACTCTAATCTTCCAAACTTACCCTTCCATATTTACTTTAATACCTTCTAAATCCGTAACCTAATTCTAACACTTCCATTTAATTCATGCAACCACATGTAAAATAAAAAATATTCATAAATAAACTCCATAAATTTCTAATTCAAGAATTCTAATTTTTACTCATGACTAATCGCCAACAATTTCTCATTTAATAATTCTAACTTCTAAGAAAAGTTCGGTGTCTAACATATAACCCTATGTTTATTTATGCTAGAGGTGGATTCTCATATTTCATTACATTTATAGATGATCATTTTAGATATGGTTATGTGTACTTAATGAAGCAAAAGTATGAATCATTTGAAAAGTTCAAAGAATTTAGATTTGAGGTTGAGAAACAAACTAGTAAAAATATTAAGACACTTAGATCAAATCGAATTAGTGAAAGACCATGATTTTCTTGTTTACTTAAAAGAGAATGGGATTCTCTCAAAATGGACTCTTCTTGGAGCTCCATAACATAATGGAGTATTTTAGAATAGAAATTGTATTCTATTAAATATGGTACGTTCCATGATGAGTCATGTTGTCCTTCCTATTTCCTTTTGGGGATATGTTATTGAAACTACTACTTATCTTTTAAACAGAGTTCCATCCAAATTAGTTGATAAGACAAGATATGATATATGGACTGGTAGTAGAACCAGGTTGTCACACTTAAAAATTTGGGGATGTGATGCTTATATGAAGCATGTAATATTTGATAAGCTTCAAACTAAATTAAATAGATGCAAATTTGTGGGGTATTCAAAAGAGAGTATCAAATGTTAATTTTACCATCCTCTTGAGCAAAAGGTGTTTGTCTCAAGAAATATTTCCTTCTTAGAAAGAGAATTTATTCTTAAAGAAAGTAGTGGGAGTGAGGTAGAACTTAGAGAAGTTCTAAAGTCATAAATTCACATCCGAATGGAACAAGAACCTCATGTTGATACATATGATGTAAGAGCATATACATACAATAATTATACAGTCTTATACTCCCCCTCAAGTAGGAGCATGTGGATTCCGAATGCCCAACTCAGGTAGTAAGTGAGAAAACTGTTGTGTGTCAAGGGCTTTTGTAAAGATATCCACAAGTTGGTTGGCGGATCAAACATGATGAGTAAAGATGACACCAATTTGAATGTCTTCATGGAGAAAATGACAGCAAATCTCAATATGTTTAGTACATGCATCACATATATGGTGAGGTAGCAGAAGTGTCAGAATCAAAACTCCAACTCCATGACATCCCTGGAAAATCCAAAATCTATATGCATGTATAAAATAGGATATAAGAATATGAAATTACAGCATATATACCTTGCAAATACTCCTCCTTTCTTGAATCTTCTTCTTGTTTGGGTTGTAGAAAACACCAAGCACCTTCCTTGGCCTTCAGAGAGCACGCAAAGATAAAGAAAATTCAATTTGTAAGGGTGGTTAAAACACCGAATAAGATGAGTTCAAGTAGATGCTCTAGTGAGAGTTAGATCAAGACCAAGTTACATGTAATTAATCTCGTGCATCAATTGCTTAAAATTGCATGAATAAATCTCAAGATTACTCCTCTCAACTTTCAGAACTCTTATGGATCCGTAGCCTTTCTATTGAGTGTGTTTTTTGGGTAAAAAATTGTGTGTGTATGTAAGTGAATAACTCACTTATGTGCCACCTGTCATTAATTCGGTCATGATCATGGCTTACTTAATTGAAAGCCATACACACTTTGTTTTTCATCCAATCTTTTATGCTTGTGACCCTTAGGTTCACAATTATTTTGGTCACTTGAGTTAACTCTTAATCTGAGCAAATCATGAAGGATTTCATAATGCCAATTTACTGGAATGTAAGTGGATTAACACTCAAACTCTTTGATAGTTAATTATCCAACTTACAAACCTTTCCATAGTCAATTACTATATAATTCATCCCTTCACCATCCTATACCCCACTTAATTTAGAGTATGGGCTATATGTCAACTCCCACTAGACTGATTATATCAGATCTAGTCCAAGTGATATTAGTTCTTGTCCTAGGGATCTTATTACTCTATGTGTCATTAAAGACTCTCTTCATGACACATAATTGCTCTGGCTAAAGGCTCTCGAGTAATGACCCCCGATAAGAGGCTGTGGGTATCATCTCCTTTTATCAGGAGTGTAGAATACTTTATTGGCTACCTAATTACCTTTGAAAAATAATAGTTGTACCCATTCACTACCCTATAAGCGACCCCATCTTGAGGCAATAAGGAATGGTGTCGAAGAACAGGATCAGTATCCAAGATATCCTTGAGTACCTCAAGTCTAAGGATATTTGCATCATTGCTATGGTGACAATAATCACTGATATTTGATAGATCATCTATATGATAATCTGATAATAGGTCATCCAATGTACTTACTACTCTTAGTAAGCATCCACATGTTAACTCTAAACATCTCATGCTTACAGTTTATGAGATCCACTACTTGATCAAATCAAGGAGTATAACATGTGCTAGTCTATCCGAATTAACAATGTCCTGTCTCATTAATCCTATGACTAGGGATAATGTAGATACTAATATAATTGCACATGATAGAAATCTTATTATCATGATCTCATCATAATTTCCTTTATGCTATGTTTTTGTATCATGGACTTTATTAATTCGATTTAGGAGTGACATCAATTCATAAATAAATGAACATTAAATTAATAAAAATTGCCTTTCACTTTATTAACCAAAATAAAGTTTATACAAAAGTACTAAAGGTGATTGCCCTTAGATCACTACTATAACAATCTCCTACTTACACTAAAGTCAATCGCCTTTGTATCTAATACCATAGGTGAGTACACTAGAATCAAATCTAATTTGAGGAAGTGGCTTAGTCAAAGGATCAGCGATGTTCTGATCTGTGGGCACTCTTTCTATCTTCACATCACCTCTGTCAATGATCTCCCTGATCAGGTGATATCTCCTGAGTACGTGCTTGGACCTCTAATGAGATATTGGTTCTTTGGCTTGAGCAATAGCCCTATTATTATCACAATACGACAGTATCAGTTTTACAATAATTGGAACCACTTTAAGTTCCATAACGAACTTCTTGATCTAAACAGCTTCTTTTGCCTCTTCCGCAGCTGCAATGTACTTTGACTCGATTGTTGAATCTGCAATCATCTCTTGTATGGAACTGTTCCAACTAACTTTTGATCGGGATGTTATGTTATGAAAAAGTTTTAATATTTATAACCTCAATATTTTTGTAAGCACATAGGTTGTTCGCATAGTACGTAAGGTATCGATCCCACGAGGAGGGTTAATCTAATCCTAAAATCTAAGGCTTAACTAAAATTTGTAATAAATCAAAATAAACAACTAATGTAGAAATTAACCAATCAAACAATCAATATAAAAAATTGAACTCATAAAATATAAACAAAATAGAAATTTTTCATAGCCCAATCCAAAATCAACCTAGAAACTATCAATTGAGAGAAAGGGGTATTAATCTGAAATTGATGAAAATCTAATTAATTATGCAATTATCAAATTACTAGGTCTAGACGGTCCTAGATTGGATTACTCTCTCTCGAATTATAATCTTTAACCCTAATTTATAATCCCTAATTTAAATTATGGAATTGTAATCTCTCAATTTCCAATTTACCTCAAACCTAAATTAGTTTTGAATTTGTCTAATAACGTACCGGAAACCTATGCTCCATCTCTCGTTACACGATTTCACCAGTTTGATTCAATTCTTATCTATCAAACTACCTAACTCTCATTAGCCCAATTTGATGATCTTCACTCAGTTCATCCTCAGTTTATTACTGAATTATTAAGCACAAAAATTGAATCACAAATAACTCAATGAAAAAACAAAAAATCAAACTTCATTAATCTCAAAGATCAAAATCCCGAAGGTAAGTTTAGACAAAAATCGATATTTACCAACAACTATTCTCACGATTATCCTAATTCTATATATCAATAACATTGAAATAAAAATGAAAAATACTGTCAAAATGGACTCATGGAGGTAGCAACTATGATAAACCACCTGTTCTGGGAAGTTCTTCGCGTCAAGCTTCTTCTCCGTGTCTCTCTTCCTTTGTCTCCTTCCTCAAATCTCTCAATATGCTCTCTAGGGTTTCAGAACTGACTAATGCAAAAAAACTTCAAAGGATGCTTCTTCTATTCTTTAATGTTCTATTTATATCTTGGAAGCCCTAGGGTTGATTCGGAGTCGAAACAATCTAAAAAGTCCTGCAAAACTTGATAGTTTAAGCTGTTTTCATGTCTGCCTGATGCAGGCCACAATCGTGGCCAATGCCTAACCCTTCTATCATGATCGTGGCCTAAAGTGCGTGATCATGTCTTGGTTTAGAACTCTCTATCACAATCATGATCAAAATGGCACGATCGTGGCCTGGGTCCTATTGGCTCACCTTTTTTCTATCATGATTGTGGCCTATTGTGTCATGATTATGAGCCATAGTTTTGGCTTGAAACCCTTCAAAATTTTTGTTCTTCGCTGTTTACCTTGAAACACTAAAAAACACTTCAAGATACCTCAAAAATATAACATTTAAGCTCAAAAACTCATACTAACCCATAAAAACTCTTAAACAGATAAACTAACACAATTAAAATATAAATACACACTCAACACTCAAATTAACACTAAATACATAACAAATTAAACCCTAAAACATAATGCAAATCACAAATATCAACTTCTCCACCATTCAGTGGGAAAACATAACCTAACTAAGATTTGGAGTCATCCGGTCAGATTGAAAACTAGCATCTGTATGCCCACTCACTACAAAATCTCTATCTCCATATACCAAGAATACATCTTTAGTCCTTCTCAAGTACTTTAGGATATTCTTGACAGTCACCCAGTGACACTCACTAGGTTTCCATTGATATCTACTCATAACACTTAGAGCATACGATATAACGGGTCTTGTATATAACTAGCATACATGATTGATTTTGTTGCCAAAGCATACGAGATCAAACTCATGTGAGTCCTCTCATCTTGCGTCTTAGGACTGTAATGCCCTAACATATACCCTGGAAGTATTATAGCATGTATAAGGTGTTTTAAAAAGTGAAAATAAAGAATGTATGTAGGCATGGACATACTTTCTTAGACGTGAAATATGTATGGAAATTTTTGATATGTTTGCTTGGATTTATGAATGTGATGTGAGGGGAATTGATAAAATAAGTATTCCATAAGTAAATGGGATATTCTAGGTTAAATTGGATGTATTTTTGTGTTGCTCTTGCATAATAAGATCGAAGTTAGTTGATTTGGGAAGTGTACCTTATTGAATGGATAGGTTTCACTTAATAGATTTCTATAATTTGACCATATCTTGGTTTGTAGACCTTCAAATTGGATAATTATAATTGTAAATTAATCTAGAGACATAGATCTAAAACTTTTATGAAGGAACTGAAATTTTATTGTGCCTCTAATTTTTTCGAATTTTGGCTTGAAGTTGAGTTATGGTTGTTGCCCTTGTTTTGGAACAGTCGATAGTGTTTTGGGTGTAACTCCCAAAATAATTAACCAAATTGTATGAAATTTTTTACATTATAAAATTAAGACATAGGGGAATGAATTTAATTTATAAGATTGAAGGCTAATGTGGGAAGTAAAGGAAGAAGAAGGACCAATATGCAATTTTTCTAAAGTTAACACATGGACCAATTGGATTAAGGCATGTGTGACCAATAATAATAAAGCATGTGTTTCCAATAGGAATAAAGCATATGTGTGGGTCTTGAAAGTTCTGGAATGGGGATATGGATAGGGGAGATGCACAAAATTTTGGGAAGTTCAGATTTGTCTCCTCTCCATTTCACCTTCTCCATGCCATCATTTTTCATGTAAAAAATTAAGCTAATCTTAGGTGGAAATCAAAGTAAAAGTTAGGGATTTTCTCTTCACCTTTATCTCTTCTTAATTTGATTATGAAGGAATAAAATTATAAGGTTGGAAGTGGGATTAAGAGGTATATTTTTGGTGTTTTTAGTTGGTGAGTCAAGCAAAGCCAATAGAGGAAGGGAAGGAGAGGCAATAGAAGACCTACTTTGTCAATTTTCAAGTTTGGGACTTCACTTAATTGATTTTTCTATTTGTGTATGATTGAATAGATATAAAGATTCAATTGGATATGGAATGGTTTTTAGGATGATTTTTTGAGTTATTTTGTTGTTACTTTGCACGAACTTGGTCGTATATGACAAGAGAGTATTGTGTAGTGAAATTCTATTTAGGGTTTGTTTAAGTCAGTCACATTGTTTGAGTCATAACTCAGCCTACATACCTCAGAATTATGTGATTTTAGATTCATATGACACCTAAGACATGAGCTAAACATCTTTAGAAAGAAATTTTACTTAATTCTCGCTCTATGACCTTGGAAATTGAGATTGAAAGACCTAATGCTACCCTTATTTTAGAGCAATGTGGAATATTTTATCTATATATCATGATTTAAAAGTCCAAATGGTCTGATTGTTAGTGCTATAGAAACTATAGACATAGAGGAAAAAAATTTCAGAAGACCTCAAAACCCAGTTCTGACTTTTCCTATATGCATATTAAGGAACAAGTTGTGGTATGAATGGAGAGAGTGTTTGTCACTACCATGGCATTATTTTTGTCTCCGATCTTTACCGAATCTTATCTGAATCTTTTTGAATGTGTATGAAACCTTTCAAACACCTCCAAATAAATGAAATAGGACTTACCATGTGTGAATTGGGCAACTGAACATTGGAATTTAAGATTGAGTAATGCATTTGTCACGACCTGATACCACATCGAGCCCATGACAACCACCGCACACTCAGGCTAAGGACACTAACGGTGTCTTTAATTCGACTATGCAAAGGCTAACTGAATATATATGTATATATATATTGTAACATCCCGTTTCCATACAAAGGGTTGAACTATAGAAACTGGTACATGTGAGATTAATAAGAGAAATTAGGAAAAACACATCTCATGCTTATGCATTATATAATATACTTATACACGTGATCAGTGATTTTTGCACATGAAAAATAAATATACATGCATTCATGATATTTTCCCGGTATAGTAGTGAATAAATATGATTTGCTATGAAAAAAATGTTATTTGGGTTGTGTAAAAATTTAAATGGAGAGGGTTAATGAGGTTTGAAAATTTTTAGAGAATTTTAAAAAAAATTTGAGAATTTTTCGGGGTCAATTTTGGACTGAAAAAATGCCAAGCGATAGGCTAATTGTGTACCGATAGTAGAATTGACTGTCCAATGGCACTGGAATTGTTGATAAATGATTGTAGGAGTTATTAAATTGAGCCATTGGAATTTTGGGGAAAATTGGACTAGAAATTGATTTTTTAATTGGAAAGAAACCAAGTGAAGGCTTAGGCTTGTGACATATGGCAAGTGACACATGTCACTTGCCTAATAT
>JANQBM010000006.1:13070723-13081739 GCA_025594535.1 Erythroxylum domingense
AGCTTTCTAAGTGTCCAATAAGTCTATAAATCATGTCTAACCACCTCTAAGGCATTAGAACACATTTAATTCAACCATCATAGTCATACCCATCCAATGGACTTGGTTTTACACACTTAGAAGCTTATATGTCAAAAATCTCCAAGATTTCGCATACCGATGAACTTTATGTTCATGTAAGGGTATATAACATCATATATCACTGGCATAGATACCGAAAGGATTCAAATATATTTTTAAACTCCTATACAGTCATGTATATATCAATATACAGTAGTATCTCTAAGTACAGACTAATAGAAAAAAAGGGCTCAAAGACTCCAACATTACAGCATTCTAAAAAAACTTACATGTACATAAATGATGTTCTTATATGTATAGTATGATTATAAAAGTGTGATTTTGACTCCCTCCTAATGGTGGTAAGTTATGACTTGCATATATGAACACATATACAGATTTTATGACTTGAAATGTATATCATATAATTTATTGATATATTAATTGTGAAATTTGCAAATGGTTAAAGGAAATGTTATAGTGCTTGCTTTATTGTCTTGGTTATGGATAGATAGGCATGCCAACTGCTACAGTTTGACACCACCATTGTCCACAGTTCGATACTTTTGGGTATCCATAATTTGATACCTTCAGGTATCCACAGTTTGATAACTTCGGGTATCCACCGTTCGATACCTTCGAGTATCCACAGTTTGATATCTTCGGATATCCACAACACCCGTTATTCACACCCACAGAAAATGTGCAAGACTAAAATAGAAAATAAAGTAAAGAGATATAAATAAGAAATATAGTATGACAATATAAATAATCGGTATATGAATGAACATTTTCATTTGTATTGATAATTTGTATCATTGAGTGTTGAATATCAATGTTTAAGTTTTGAAGGTGAATTTATAGTATATAAAAAAAATATTGAAGCATGTTTTCATTATTTATTTGATTAAGTATGCCATCATTATCTATATTTGTGTGATGTTCATGAATGTATGTGCTTGGTAGATGACTATTGTGAGTAGTTAGCCAAACTAAGTGTTTCCCTACAAAGCTTTCAAGCTTAGCATAGGTGTTAATCCGTGTAGGTCCAAGTCATAGGATTGAGGTATAGGGAACATCTACAGGGACCAAGGCAACAGATAGAAGAAAAAGTACTTTTGGAAGGCATTTTTAGTTAAAGATGATTGGGTGCGTAATGGTTAAAGGAAATTGTATGTTTTTCTTTTGGATTACCATGTAAATGTAAAAATGTTTTACTACTGTTAAATGATAATGATAAGCATTGGGGAGTTTTGTAATGTGTATATGTATAGCATTGAACCGAAATGCATGTTGTGAATGTATATACAAGAAATTGGTTGCCTTATGTGTGGATGGTTTTAGGTTCCATATAGGGGGTGTTATAGGGACACATAGATTTCGAGAGTTTTATCCAATGATTCATGGGAAGAAATCGAGAGTTTTATCCCACGAGTCATGGGAAGAAATCTTCTCTTGGGCTGCTCCATGCTAAACCTCTTTAGCACTTTATCTATATATGTAGACTATAAAAGACCTAGCAACCTCCTTGATCTATCTCTATGGATCTTTATTCCCAATATGTAAGTTGCTTCTCCAAGGTCTTTCATCGAGAATTTTCGGGACAACCAAATTTTGACAGATTGTAAACTTGAGACATCATTTCCTATTAGTAATATGTCATCCACATATAACATAATGAATATGATAGCACTCCCACTAATCTTCTTCTAAATACAAGGTTTATCCGAATTTTGTGAAAAACCAACCTCTTTGATTGTTGCATCAAATCGGATGTTTCAACTTTTAGATGCTTACTTCAATCCATAAATGGATTTCTGAAACTTGAATAACTTTTTTTCATCTTTGGATATGAAGCCCTCAGGTTGTATCATATACACATCCTTAGCTAGGTTTCCATTCAGGAAAGTCATCTTCACATCCATTTGCCATATCTCATAATTATAATGAGCAATAATGGCTATGAGTAGTCTGATGGATTTAAGCATGGCTACGGGGCTAAAAGTCTCATTATATTCAATGCCTTATATTTGACGATAACCTTTAGTGACTAGTCTCACTTTATAGGTAATCACATTACTATCAATGTCGATTTTCTTCTTGAAAATCCACTTGCACCCTATAGGTTTTAGCCCTTCGGGTAGGTTAACCAAAGTCTATACTTGGTTTTCAAACGTGGAATCCATTGCGGACTTCATGGCTTGAAGCCATTTTTCAGATTATGAACTCTTCAGAGCCACTTCATAAGTTACAAGCTCATCGTCCTCTATGAGTAATACGTCATTATGTTTACTTACGAGAAAACCATATCTCTCTGAAACATTACGTATCCTACTTAACTTGTGAACATTTTGTGTGTCAGAAGGTTCAACTATTGTCTCATCTCTGTGAACAACAATCTCAAGTTTGGGCAGTTGATCTATGTTTGTTTGAGCATCATGAACTTCAATAAGTTCAACTTTACTCCCATTGTCTTCTCTTAGAAGAAACTCTTTCTATAAAAAGACAGTATGCTTTAAGACAAACACCTTTTGCTCTAAAGCATTGTAGAACAGATTTCCAATTATTTCCTTAGGATATCCTACAAACAGACATTTATCAAAATTTTCTTCAAGCTTGTCTGATTGAATTCGCTTCACATAAGCTGGAAAACCTCAAACTTTCATATGAGAAAGATAGGATTTTTTTTATTAGTCCATATCTCATATGGAGTAACATCAACTGCTTTTGAAGGGACTGTGTTTATCATATAAATAACAGTATCGATTGCATAACTCCAAAAAGGATTTCAGTAGATCTACTAAGCCCATCATTGACTTTACTATGTCTAATAAAGTTAAGTTTCTCCTTTCAGCCACACCATTATGTTGCAGTGTGTAAGGTGGAGTCCATTGGGATACAATCCCATTATCCCTGAGATAACTTAAAAACTCCTCGTTTAAGTATTTACCACCTCGATCTGATTTAAGTGTCTTAATACTTTTACCAAGCTATTTCTTTACTTCATGCCTAAATTGTTTGAACATTTCAAATGCTTCAGACTTATATCTAATTAGATACACATATCCATATCGTGAATAATCATCAATAAAGGTAATGAAGTATATAAAATTACCTCTGACATAAATGGACATCGGACCACATGCATCATAATGTATTAGGTATAATAACTTATTCACTCATTCACCCTTTCCTTTAAAAGGTAATTTAGTCATCTTGCCTAATAAGCAAGATTCAGATATTTCATATGATTCATAATCAAATGATCCTAAGCTACGACTCCTGTGTAGCTTAGTCATGCGTCTCTTACTTATATGGATAAGTCGACAGTGCCATAAGTAAGATGATTTTAAATTATCCTGTTTTTGTCTTTTATTGTCCTTGATATTTAAAATTGGATTGCATATATCTAATATGTAAATATCATTGCACAATGTAGCAGTACCATACAACATTTCATTCAATATAATTAAATAACCATTGCTTGAAAAACTTAAATGAAATCTCGTTTTATTAAGACATGAAACAAATACAATGTTCTTTGTCACAATGGGTACATAATAGCAATTATCTAAAATTAACTCTAGCCTACTTTGAACATACAAAACATACTAATGTAACAACTCTTGCTCCAATTGTCACACGTAGGTCCATTTCTTCCTTTTTGAGCGGTCTACTATCCATAAAGCCCTGCAGATCAACACATATGTGTGAGCCATATCTGGTATTTATTACCTAAATATTATGATCAGAAATATTATTAACCTTAATGGCAAATAACATACCTGAAGTAGATGGTGGAGCAGCTAATACCTTCTTCTGGTTCAGTGACTCTAGATAGGCTTTACAATTCCTCCTCCAATGGCCTTCCTTGTTGCAATGAAAGGATATTCCCTTTGTTGTTTTCTCCTTTGCATTCTTCTTGACTACAACTCCTACTGGCTTTTCGGACTTCTTCTTCATCTTTTAGTTCCTCTTGCTTGAACCAGAAGCAGAGTCCACTAGCATTATAGCCTTACTATCCTTCTTGATAGTTTGCTTTTCTGTTTTGAGTAAATTAATTAGCTCAGGTAACAAAGTGGATATTTGGTTCATCCAATAGTTAAGCACATACTATGAATAACCATCGGTCAAACCAGTCAAAATTAAGTCTATACTTAATCATGATCCATTATGAAACCCAAACTGGCTAACCTCTCAATGTCTCCATTCATCTTCAGTATATACTGCACTAGAGACGATCCCTTAACCATCTTAGAGTGGAAGAGCAACCTTGAGGTCTCGAACCTTTCAGACTGAGCTTACTCATTAAACAGTTCCTTTAGATGGTAGACTATGGTATGAGCATCCATAGCCTCATGATGCTTTTACAGTTCTGGTGACATAAAGGCCAACATAATATAAGTAGCTAGCTCACTATCATCCAATATAAGCTTTCTGATCCTCATCAGAGGCATCGACAGCAGGGGAATCGGGAAGTGACTCATTTAGGACATATCCTAGTTTCTCATATTTGAGAACAATTCTCAGATTCCGTAGCCAATCTAAGAAGTTGGGTCTTATGAGTTTGTTGGTGTCAAGTAGAGAGCGTAAGTTCACACTGGACGAAGACATCATGGCGATTCAATAACCTAGAAGAATGAGAGAAAGCGTTAGAATGTACATAAATGTATATCGATAAAGACTTTAATCACATGCATTATGGGTCCTATTATTTTATCCAAATCTATAGCCCTCATTAAGAATTTGAGAAAAATTATAATTTTCCTAATGGGTCGATATCCAATATCACTAAGAATGACCTTGAGTTTGCCCAATAAGCCACCTTAGGTCAATCGGTAGGTATCATTCATACCAATTGCATTTAGTTATGCAACTATCGACTTGTTCCATCAACCGTTCATTTAGCACACTCATTGGTTATCAACTCTTAATGCGCATATATCTCATGTATACTACCCAACTTCGCCTCTATCCACGTTGACCTTGGTTTTGCCCAACAAATCAACACTTCAAGTTAGGACCAACTCATTAATCTGAAAATCTTATTTCTACAGTTTGAACATATTCGTGTAGAGTGGGCTTGGGATTGCCCAACAACCCAACACCAAAAGAATTCTAGTTCTTGCCATATTAATGGAAAACGTAAGTTCTAATATTTTGGTTGAGGGATTTATTCTTAAGTTTCATCAATACTTGGATGGTATTCTATATATATCACATATATATATTTAGATTATGGAAAACTCAATTAAATTGGGCCTATGTATATAATCACCCTTAAAATGCATTTAATGTATGTAACACACAAAAGATGTTTAATTTAGGTTGTGACTTGACTATGCATCTAAAGTTTGTGATTCAATTCAACTCTTGAACCAAATCGGTTACTAGTGTTAGTTTTGGCTAATTCGAATTATGAATTTGACTCGATTAGGAAACCCAAAATTCGATCATTTTGATGTCCAAGTTAAGCACTTTAATTCTAGTACACTTTTGTTTTAGTCACACTAGAAATGCTATGCTCTACTTGGATTAATTCTAAATTAATCCCTAGGGTTTCCAAAATTTCCGAGCATCAATTAGTCTCTAAAACAGTCCTAGGTCATCTCAAATTTATCAAGACAATTTAGGAAAAAGCCAAAAATATCTTGACAGCCAAAATTATCAAGATAAATAAGTTAACCTACTGGACACTACAGAGACCGATTTGATGCTCGAAAATTTTCTAAAGCCCTAATTTCAAACACACGCACTTAGCATGATACTATCATCAAAATCATACATTTCTTTACTCATAAAAACAATTTCAAGGTCTTATAACCAAAACACATACACATAAGTCATCAAACAAGTCAGCCCCATTAGCTTTCAAAAAGTTGACCAGTGTTGACTTTGACTTGATCTATTAATTAAATCAAGTTCAATTAATTCTAGAAAACTTCCAGAGTCATATACACATTCTAAATATGACTAACAAAAAATTACAGAATCTAATTTCTAGTAATTTTTTATAAACTAAGTGGAATTAGTCAGCACATCATATGTCCATTAACACTTGTCATACAACACCAGCACGAATGTAAAACCGAGAATAAATAATCGATCACTTCAAAAATATGTTTCATGCATCTCATAGATGTCAAAACATTATATGTTCATGGTCATGAAGAAAATTCATTAAAAAAATTTATAAAATTATTCTGGAATTTACAAGTATGCATGTTCATTAGATTTCCAGAATTTCCCAGAATTTCATAAAGCATCAGGCTGAAATTAAAATTGTAATAAAATAGAAAATGGCATTCAATATATTTTTCTTTGACAAAAACATAATATAACATCTTATAAACATTTTTGGGAAAGAACATTATAAAAAATATTTTTATATAATTAATACGAAATTTTCAAAATCAGCATATGTTTTCCAGAAATTCCCATAAACCAACATATGAACAGACTACAGATTAATTCGCAAAAAAATAAAAAATGACATTTAATTCAAATAGAAACATAATATAAAATCTTATAAACACTTATATGAAAGAAAATCATAAAAAAAATTCTACAATTTATACAAATTTTTTGAAATCAACATGCATGTTAGTCATAACCCAGCAAACAGTTTGCACATACTTAATAGATCATCTTATACATGCATAACTTGCTCTGATATCACTGTTAGAGAGCCATAAGTCCATGCATCACATAAATGGCAAGGCAGCGGAAGTGTCGAAATCAAAATTCCAACCCCACGACATCCCCAGAAAATCCAGAATCCATGTGCATGTATAAAACAGATTATAAGAACATGAAATTATAGCATATGTACCTTGCAAATACTCCTCCTTTATTGAATCTTCTCCTTGTTTGGGTTGTATCAAATACCAAAAACCTTCCTTGGCCTCAAGAGAGAACTCAAAGATGAAGAAAAATCAATGTGTAATGGTGGTTAGAGCACCAAATAAGATGAGTTCAAGTAGATGCTCCAGTGAGAGTTAGATCAAGACCAAGTTACATACAATTAATCTCATGCAACAATTGCTTAAAATTGCATGAATAAATCTCAAGATCACTCCTCTCAACTTCTAGAACTCTTCTGGGCCCTTAGTCTCTCTATTTAGATTGTTTTGGGTAAAAATTTGTGTGTGTACATAAGTGAAGAACTCACTTCTGTACCACCTGTCATTAAGTCGGTCATGATCGTAGCTTGTTTAATTGACAGCCATGCACACTTAGGTTCCCAATTATTTTAATCACTTGAATTAACTCTTAATTCGAGAAAATCATGAAGGTTATGATGCCAATTTACCATAATGTAAGTAGATTAATACTCGAACTCCTCGATATTTAATTATCTTACTTATGAACCTTTCTATAGTCAATTACCATGCAATTCATCCCTTCACCATCCTATAACCTACTTGGTTCGAAGTATGGGCTATGTGTCAACTCCCACTAGGCTGACTATGTCAGATCTAGTCCAAACTGATTTTAGTTATTATCCTGGGGATCTCATTACTCTATGTGTCATTGAAGACTCTCTTCATGAAATATAATTAAGTAGCCAAAGACTCCCGAGTAATGACCCCCGACAAAAGGTCGTGGATATCATCTCCTTCTATTAGTAGTGATGAATCCTTTATTGGCTACCTAATTACCTTTGAATACCAATAGCTATACCCAATCACCACCCCATGAGCAACCTCATCTTAAGGCAATAAGGAATAGTGTCAAAGCTCAGGATCAATATATAAATTATCCTTGAGTACCTCAAGTATAAAGATATTTACACCATTACTATGATGAGAACAATCACTGACATTTGTTAGATCATCCATATGATAATCTCATAATAGGTCATTTGATGTACTTACTACTCTTAATAAGTATCCACTTGTTAACTCTAAACATCCCATGCTTACAGTTTATGAGATCCACTGCTTAATTAATTTAAGGAGTATAATATGTGCTAGTCTATCATACTAGTTTATCCAAATTAACAATATCTTATCTCATTAATCATATGACTAGGGATAATTTAGATACTAACATAATTGCAAATGATAGGAATCTTATTATCATAATCTCATCATGATTTCCTTCATACTATATTTTTGTAACATGGACTTCATAAATTCGATTTAAGAATGACATCAATTCATAAATAAATGAACATCAAATTAATGAAAATTTCCTTTCACTTTATTAATCAAAATAAAGTTTGTACAAAATTGCTAAAGGTGATTGCCTTTAGAGCACTACTCTAATAGTACACTCATTAAAGACTGGGTTGGATGCAATATGAATAGCAGCTTTATTATCACAGTATAGATGCATCGAGTGAGTGTGCAAAACACTAAGTGAATACAACAAACTCTTAAGCCAAATCAACTCACAAGTAACAGTGGTCATTGAACGATATTCAACTTCCGTAGAAGAACGTGACATAGTGTGTTGTCTCTTATTCTTCCACGAGATAGGCAACTAATCAACAAGAATAAAGTAGCCTATTAATGAGGGATGATTGAGGGGACAACTAGCCCAATCAAAACCGCAGAAACCATACAACTGTATATAAGAAACAACGAGTAGAAGAATTCCTTACCTAGGATTGCCTTTTAAGTAGAAAAGAACATGAAGAGGGGCCTCTTAATGTTCCATATAAGGTTGTTGCATGAATGGAGATAGGATATGAATAGAGTAACTAATTTCAGGCCAAGTGAGAGTTAAATAAATCAGTCGCTCAATAAGACGATGATATTTCTCTAGATCGTCGAACAAGGGATATGTTGCAAGTACAAGTCGATGATTTTGCTCTATAGGAAATTGAGTGGGTTTAGTAGCTACAAAACCCGTCTCTGAAAGAATATCTAACACATATTTTCACTGGAAAAGAGAAATACCTTCCTGATTACGTGCCACTTAGATGCTAAGGAAATGTTTCAATCGACCAAGATCTTTCATCGAAAAACTCATTAATATAAGCCTTAAATTGTTGAATCATGTCGAAAGTACGCAAGATAAATAGAGAATAATAACTAGACAGCTATTGGAACCTATAATTCTTTAAAGTAGTCATCAACTTAGCAAACTAACATCACGGGGCTTGTCGTAAGCCATAGAGAGAGCGATGAAGATAGCACACCTTGCTAGGATGAGAAGTGGAAAAACTAGGAGGCAAATGCATATAATCAATGCCCTCAACCTGATTGTTACCACATATAACCAAACAAACTTTGAACCTTTCAATGATACCATCACAGTGATACTTGATTTTTATATACCCATTTGCAACGAATGGCAATTTTATTAGGTGGCAAAGTCTCTATAGTTTAGGTGCCAATCTTTTTTAGAGAATAAATTTCTTTCTTCATAGCATCATCCCAGCAAGGATCATGAACTTCCTCCCGATATGAACTGCATTCCACTCTAGCAGAAAGAGCTGCAAGAAAGGCTCGATGTTATGTAGAAAAATTATCATAGTTGACATAACAAGCAATAGGATATAGTATACCTAAGTTCACCAAAGGAGAAGTGGCAACTGGGATGGGGGTTCTACTTGTACTGTATTGGTGCGATGAAAATCACACAAGTGAATTGATGACATTTTTTTACGATGACCATGACCACAAAGCTAAATATCCTTAACTACCTCTGTCATATCATATGTCTCCGAAGGCCTATCAGGAAGCAAAGTACCAGCAGCCTAAAAAGGCAAGTTTGCAACCTCAAAAATTCCATCCCCAGATGCTGGTTCAGGGGTTGGCGAAGCAGGCTGGTCAATTGGAAAAGGGTTGTGCACATTCATATCCGATTTATCATCTAAATATTTAAAAAGTACTTCAAAAAAACAATATTCGAGGATTGATTCGAGAGCGGGTCTGATGATAAATTTGCAAAGCGAAAACAAGCCTCATCAAAGTGTACATCACGAGAAACAAAGTGACGTTCATTTTAATATCAAACACCTTCGACCCTTTTTGAGTATGTGAACACCCCAAAAACAAACACTTTCTACTTTGGGTTCTAAATTTATCTCAGTCACAATCTTTAAAATGAATATAACATAGAAAACTAAAAACCCGAATATGTTTATAAGAAGGAGTTTGATCATATAACATTTTATAAGGACTCTTTCCTTGATTCAACATGGATGGGGGTGCAATTAATAAAAAACCCAGATGCCAAAATACATTATCCCTAAAAACAAACAGGCAAATGACCTAAAAACGTAATGCTCTAACAACATCAAGAATATGTTTATGCTTCCGTTCAACCTGCCCATCTTGTTAAGGAGTTTCAACACATGAAGTTTGAAAAACAATCCTATGTTCCAAAAAAATGGCTTATAGGGTTGAATTAAGTCTCGTTATCACTTCGTACTATTTTAATTTGTTTGTTGAATTGAGTTGTTAAGAATTTGGGGGACCTCACTTTTCTCAACCATCAATGTATCCATATAGAATGGGAAAAAGCATCCACAATAGTCAAAATATAATTAACACGACTAGAGGAAGGAACTCGATATGCACCCAAAACATTGCAATGAATTAATTTAAAAGGTTCCAATGCATGACTTGTGCTAACGTCAAAAACATCTCTAATTTGTTTTGATTGCATACAAGCATCACAAAATTTATTATAATCATGACTACCACCACAATAATTTAATTCTGGAAGAAAATGAACTATTTTAAAGGAGGGGTGTCCTATATGCTTGTGCCATAAATCATAGGAGTCCACTGTTGTCACTTGACGTGCTTGAGCTTGTGTTACACCTTGAAAACAGTATACCCAACCATGCCTTTCACCCACTCCAATCAACATCCTCAAAGCGTAGTCATGTGTAGCACCCCATTACCCTAGAGTACGTACAGGAACGCCCGTAGGTCATTCCGACACATAACCTAAGATAATGGAGCGCTACGTGAAATAACTATCAAACTCCACATG
>JANQBM010000006.1:13089989-13134209 GCA_025594535.1 Erythroxylum domingense
TTATCTACTATGCATGTGCATATGTAAATGCATGCATATGTCACTGTTCACTAGCAATTGGTGAGGGGATGTTACATCATGCATCACATAAAACTTGTTATTAAACATCATATGACATTTTAAGTCATTAATTAAACGAGGCATATAAAGATCATTCTCTAATAATAAAATGTCATCCAATTACACTTGTCCAACGTGAGTGGCTTGATTAGTCTCACCATTAAGTAGGCTAATTGGTGAAGGCGGCAAATCAACCAAATTAAATAAACAAGATTTTACACCAGTCATATGATATAAAGCTCTTGTGTTGAGGAGCCAGTCATCTGCATTAACCATACTTGTTAATTTCTCACTTCCGAAAGGTTTCTTACTATTGCTAAACATGCCAAGAAAAGAGTTCCATTAATCATTGGTGAGGATTAGCATCTAGTAGCAATCTGCATCACTTATGCCACATTGGGAACCTACAGTAGCAGTTGAAGCTTCTCTAACCTATGCAACATTGGCAATGATGCTTGGTGATTGAAAGCCACCACGGCCCCGACCTTGACCATCACCACGAACACATCCTCGCCCTCATCCCTGCCCATTTGTGAACCACTAGTCTGGATATTTCCCAATTAATTTGAAGCATTCTTTCACATTATGACCATCTTTCTTATAGGATGAGCATGAAATCTTATCCTTGTCTTCCCCTGTTGACTAATGTTTTTGCCCCTTTCCTCCTTATACAGCAAACACAATAGCATTTTCCTGGTCCTGTTGTGCTTGAGTTATGTTATTATATCTCTCCTCCTTAATCACCATTTGATAGACTTTACCAAAAGGAGGAAGAGCTTTCATACTTAGTATATTAGTGCGTAATCCACCATACACTTCTCCATCCAAGCCTAACAAAAATTCATATGCCTTTTTGATCTTGATTTTCTTGAGATGTTACTTCACCAAATTACAAGTAAACTCACTACAGGTGCATTAGGGCACATTACGGTATCCAACAAAATCATCCCACAAAGCTTTAAGTCGGCCATAATAACTAGTCACTGTCTGCCTAGTTTGTTTACATTTTCTAGTAGCCTCCTTCAACTCCCACATATGCATAGCACACCAACATCAAAGCAAACCCTCAAATCATCCCACAAATTATGTACACTATCCATATATGCTATATTAGAATGCAAACTAGGTTCAATAAATGTCATGGTCCAACCTACCAACATAGAATTAACATTAAACCAATCTTCCAAATCATCATCATTATTGGTAGCTTGAGGTATAGTTCTGTAAAGAAAACCAAGTTTTCGTTTAGCTCAAAAAGCATTTTTCATAGTCATAACCCATTCACGATAATTGGACTCATCTGTAAGAGTGACTCCACATATATTCAATTGGGGTATGTCTGAGTTATGCAAGAAATATGAGGACAAGGGGTCATTGATCTTGCGTCGCGTCTACTTCTTGTTGTCATCATTGTTATTGTTGTCATCCTTTGTTGAATGCTCTATAGTAAGCGTCTCACATCTCTCATTCCTTACTCTTGTGCAGCTATATTCAAGCAGCATAAACAATGGTGTGGAGACAAACTGGAGAAGATCAAAGGGTATTGATTCGAGGCTAGTAGAAAATTCAGAGGATGGGCTCTGATACTATATCCAAGATTAGGGTTTTAAGGGATAATCTTTATTAACAAGGAAAGCTCAATATATACAAGAAGCAGTTGAGGTAAGTTAGGAAAATACTACCAAAAATATCTCCCTAGTTATCTCCTAGATAATATTACATAATTACATGCAATAATTATACAGTCCTATAGCGGACAAGGAAAGGAACACTAGAAGCTTGTCTATTTTTTGGTTTTCGTATGGGTTTTTAAAACCAAATCTTCTAATCAATGTCATTAGTGGTGGCTGAATGTTGTTGTGAACAAAGGTAAAAAGAACTAACAAATTTTTGCATATGAATATTAAAGTTAGTAGTTAGTTATTCATATAGATTTGTTTCTTCTTATTATATGATGTTCACTATATAAATGCATGGTTATACCATTAAAATGAAATTTTATTTGTTCTTCTAAGAAAGATGATTAAGGCTTTCAACAAATTTATTAGTAATGGATATAATACATATTCTTAAAATGATTACATGGATCTTAAAATATAAAAATATAGTTTAACGTAAAAAGTTAAATATTAAAAGATCCATCATAAAAATACAATTTATGTAATTTGAAAAAGAATAAAATAAAATGTAAATAGAAAATTACACAATTTATTAATAATTGATAAATACATATTTTAAAAATGATTATTGAACTCTTAAAAATACAACATAATTTAACGTAAATTAATCAAATATTAAAACTTTCATCATAATCAACATAATTTATTTGATGTAAAAATGGAAATAAAATATTTTAATTTGCACATTCATTTAATTTATTGATAAAAATAATGTATCTATGTTATATTTATATCTTAAACCTATCTCTCTCTATATATAGGGCTTGTTTGGTACAGAGCTAAAAAGCTCTTTTTTAGCTGATTGACCCATTTCAGCTGATTAACTTTATAAAAAAGCTGTTTGAGTTGTTTGGTTATTAGCTAATTGGGTTGGTTGATTCAACCTAACCAGTTACTTTTGAAGAAGCTCCTCTAGATGAGCGTTTTAAGGTAATCAGCTGATTTTTTTTGTTTAATGTCAATTTTGCCCTCTTTACTCTTCTTCTTCATGTCCTCCTTGCATCTGCGATTGTCCTCCTCCTTTATCTCTTCTCAAGATTGCTCCAGGTATATCCCTTTCTTTGTTAGATTTACTTGATCTTTTGATGGTCACTGAACAATGAAGGTAACTTGTTTTTGGTTTCCGAGTTCTTCTGTTTCTTCCTTGACTCTTGATGTTGTGCTTATTTCTCGAGAAATTTTGGGTGACAATAATTGGTGCTTTTGGTTGCAAGTTTGGTGTTGTTGAAGTTGAGAGAAAGAGTTGTGAGTGATCTATACAATGCATTAAAGAACTGGAAGGATGGTGTTGGCGTGGTTGATCCGTGTTTGTGATACGGGGTTGAGTGCTCAGATGGAAACATTGTAGTCCTGTAAGTTTTTACCTTATGTTCCACTAAAAAATTTCAACCACTAGGGAAACAAAATCCTTTCTTGTCTTTGGTTAAGCACGAAACCATAATAGTTATTGTTGGAAGTGAATTCTCTTTTCCATTTAACAACTAAAGGAAATCATTCGTTTTGAACATAATACCAATAGACCCATTTTAGTTTATGGAGGTTTGGTTTGACATATCTAAAGATGCTGCAAATGTACCCCTAAATGTAGTTTCATATCCTGTGAAATTTATTTAATATCTTGGTTTTACATTATCTTTAACTTTAGACGGATTTACTTTGACTATATCTCTGATCTACTACTGTCATTCCCTATGGTCCATACTTAAGCTAAAGGATATGGTGACTTAACTAATGCTGCGTGCTCTTGAGAAATTCATGGACAACTAGATGTCACATGCAGGAACTTGAAAGATGTTTGTCTTGGAGGAACACTTGCACCTAAGCTCAGTAACCTTGTTCATATAAAGTCTATGTAAGTACAAGTTGGATTGTATTTGTTTGGATTCTCTTGTATTGTCAAGTGCTATGCTTTTAGCCATCTTCTCTTTAATTTTTGATGTATTATTTTACGCAACAATTCTTTCACCAGCATCATCCCTGAAGGGCTCGGAAAGCTGAAAATTTTGGACTTATTAGATTTTAGGGTACAATAACTTCAATGGACCACTCACACCTGATGTTAACAATAATCTCACTATGGCATTTGCTTCAAATTTTAGTCTAATTAGTTTGATTATGTTGTGTAAGCATTTCTTGTTCAGTGCCACAGATTGGAAATTGTTACTGGTTATGAAACTTCTTTCATGGGACCCTGTTTTCGCAGAGGAATTAGTTACAGGCCTGTGTCGACTATTTTATGGGAGAAGTTAGATATTAGCTTTCATACCTGTAGATAGAGGTTTGCTGCTCATAGTGTTATTCAGGTCTCGTCTCTCTCCTCTCTCTCTCTCTAACTCAGGCACAAAACAAGCGTCCTTACAGTGTTGCAAGTAGACATGAAATTTATTTATTAGTCTTTAAAAAAGCATGATGAAATTCTGAATATCTTGCAGGTCAAAGATCATTTATTGCATAGAGAAGGTGCAAATGTCATAGAACATATGATCGATCATTTTCACCTTTAGAAGCCATACAAGTCATCTCACTAGAATCAAGGTTATGGTCGATCTATAAATAGGGGTGCCTTTAAGCTATCTACCAAATGGATCATCAAGTTTTACATCGAGTTAATAATATGGCAATTCATCGACATTTCTTTGCTCTATGACACAAAAATGGTGACTCAATCACCAATTAACAGAAATTTTGGCTATTCTTTGAATGTAATGTATGTGGACACAAAAGTTGAATACGAAAAATGCCAATTAGCATCCATTTATTAATTGTTCTTTATCCTGCAAACATTTGAATTTTCATATCAACGATGAGAGAGTAAATAGTAATAGTAATAGTAATAGTAATAGTTATTCTTTTGTGATTTTGAATATTATAAGTTTGAGATATAAAAACAGTCTCTAAAGTTACGTATAATTGACGAAAGGGAAAGTTACATATAGTTGAAATTTTTTGACCTTCGCAAAAGAGAACTTGTACATCGGTTTAAATGGCAGCTTTTGTGATCTTCTTCATGTCATATGTTTTTTTTTTATTGAGTTTAGTTTTGTTTTTGGGACATGTTCAAGTTTTAATCATTAGAAAGACTCAATAGTTAAGGTATTGTAAAGTCTTATTCATATGTATGTAAGATTATGATATATCAAATTTTAGATTGCATTTATATCGAATTTTTTCAAAATTAAATATCTTAAATTTGAACAAGTTATTTGTCTTTATATATTTAATCTTGTATGATCAAGTGCAATTTTATATAAGGTGATTGAAAATCTTCATTATAAATTTCTAACTAACAAATCCATAAAAAGTAAGAAACCTTTAAATTGGAAATTAAATAATTAAAAAATAAAATCAAATGACTTTTGAATTGATAAAAAATATATATTAAAAAGTTTAAAATTAAATAAATCATCTATCTAAATTAGAAAAAAAAACTAGGCAAATGGGAATTTGATAAATAAGGACAATGTAATTTAAAAATAAAATGTTGCTTTAGGATCATATTTAACATATAAATAAAAATGTGATTGGTTCAAATATTTTAATAAAAATTTTGTTAAATTCTAAAATTGTAATAAATAATTGTTTTATCTATCAAAAATCCAAGATGAATATAAATTACAATATATATCAATAGTTATTTTGTTTATATACAATCAATCATAAGAGATATGTTATTCTTTTAAAAGGGAAGAAAATAGCGTGCACTTGAGTATGTATCTTCACAAAATATTGTAGATGTATTAGATATTAGAATTTAGATTACGTTGCATTGAAAATAGAGTAATTATATTTTTAATTAATATAGTTCTAATTTCACAAATTTTATTATAATATTCATATCTTTTTTTTTAAGTCATGTCCTCGTAAATCATTTTGCACATAAATAGATAATACTAAACAACTAATTTTACCAAACATCTCTAACAAGCAGTTAATACAATCTGCTGGTCAAATCAGTTAATATAATCAGCTATAAACTAACAACTGATAGAATCAGCTAACAGCTAAATGCAAGCAGTTGATTGCCAACTTGTACAAGTATGCTACCTAAAGAAATCACCTAGTTTAACAAGTACATTATAATTAATTTTATATTAAGAATATGTATAGTCATTTCAAAATAAAGTTATATAAAAATTCAACAACTCTCGTATATATTATAACATTGTATAAATATATGTAGTTAAACCATATATATATATATAAGATAGGAGCTATTTTTACTAACATGTGACACTACGACACATATTAACAAAAATAACTTATTTTTGTATTTTAAATAAATTTTAAGTTGAGGTCTAATATAAATTATATTTAATAAATACATTTATAAAATTAAGATATAACATCAAAATTCTAAATAAATAAATTGTTAAATTAGGATACAACATAAAATTTTTAATATAAATAAATTTATAAAATCAAAGAAAATTTAAACAATATCAAGTTATATATATTAAAGAAGAACTATATTCAATTTCATTAAACATATCAATAAATAAAAAAGACATATATCAAATTAAAAATCTTAATATAATGTACTATACTTTATAATCTTTTCAAAGCCCTTTATATAAGGAAAGCTATTTACATGATGCAAATAATTATATTTTAGATGTTTAATTAGTATATGATACTTTAAATAATAAATAAGAAGATCAAATTCATAAAGCTATTAACGCCATGTATTTAATAGTTTGATGTAAATAATTATATTTTAACTGTTTAATTATTATATGCTATTTTACATAATAAGTACAAATACAAGATTCTTTTACTCAAAAGTTGATAACAAGAATACATCCATTTTGAGATCAATTAGAAATTTGACGGCTGATAAATATATGGAGAAAATCGAAGAAAGAATAAGAAAATAATATGTTAATTTTGATATGGACATTTATACATGTCCAAATAAAATGGAGCTACTAGCACCAAGTATTAGATGTTTAATTAATGTGCAATATTTTACGTAATAAATACATAAACTAGGTTTATATGCTTCCGCTAAGTGTTAGGTGTCTAGATTTATATATATATATATATATTGAAAAGTGTCTAGGTCTATATATTTGAAAAGAAGAAGACTACATATATTTGTAATATATGATAAAATATCATTATCTTATTATTAGAATTTAAATTTTTTACACGTTCTTTATTTTTCACAAATTATTATTTTATAAATTCATTACAATTTACAAGACAATTTGTGTTTATATTTTAATTAAATTTATCCTTATTTTATACACAAAAATTAAAATAGATTTATCATAATATAAAATGTCCATTTTATTTATATTTACTATTCCAACGCCATGCAACGTGACTTGTTCAAGTTTAAGCAAAACTCGTGATTTCATAACTTAAGAAAACAAGAAATATTATAAAATGTTGCATCTTGGATTTCATATAAAGTAGTAAATCTTCTGAAAATAAGAAGACTTGAAATTTTATTAAAAGTTTTAATTTAAAAAATTAATCAGTTTAACTTAATAACTCAGAAGTCGGTAACTACAGAATACTGTTATGCAATAAAAATTTGTTATGTATTGAAGATTTTCTTTTAAGATATGTAATAAAGATTACTACTCTTCCGAACATTAATTAATCACGATGTACCCAATTTGGAACCTTGATGTATTAGATCGCATCCAAGACCTTTTTCCAACTTTCTACGCCGAATACATAGGGACATGCATTGTATAACCATAGGGGGCTATTCACATTCAGATTCAGACATGCAATGGTTCATCTCCTTAACTCTTCTTATTATTATTTTTTTAGGGTAATGTAAAAACAAATGAATGCTCTTGCAGATTATTAGATCCCATAAAGCCTATTAATATTGTTCAAATATCATTAAGAATAAAATGTGACGGATGAAAGTACAGAGAGCATTCTAAAATTGGACTCTGAAAGTATTAGCGCCCATTCTAAAATTTGGCTCTGAAACTATAGTAAACCACCTCAACTACCTTCCCTAACAACTCGTAAATCAATACTCCCGCTTTTCCACCAGACCAAACGGCCTTTATTCTAGCAAAATTAGTCATAGTTCCGTTGGAAAGAACTACTACATTCTGCTCTGCGCAGCTGCTGACCAGGTCATTCCATCTCCAGTAGTCTTCTCTGCTTTAAGATAGGCGCAAAATTCCCAACCCCAATCTGCCTCATCTCTCATTATTCACTTCTTTAGGATCCAGATTAAAAAAATATCCATAGCTATTCTGTTAAAATGTCAGAACCGACCAGCTAATGCTGTATACTGTTCACAAAATGAATTTGAAACCGACTATTTCCTGGAGCATTACAATAAACAGCTTACAGCTGTTGGAATGATTCATCTATCCCACAAAGGCTCCTTGACTAGAATATTTATCTTCTCCTGGAGAAATTTTAACACATCTTCTCTGTCTTCTTTCAAAAGCAGCTGTCTTAGTCTCCCAAATGTCTCACCTGAAGGCCGAATTCCCTTTTCTATCATCTCTTCAAACAAAATACATGCCTCATTGGCATCACCCTTCTCACAAAGACCATTTATAAGGACTTGAAATGTGTGCATGCTTGGAAGAAACCGCTTTTTGTTCATGTATTTCCAGACTTTAAGGGCCATCTCAAGTTTATCCTTTTGACAAAACATCTTTATCATCATAGTGTATGTGTCCGCATCAGGCTGACATATTTTGATCATCTTACGGAATACCTTCAAAGCATCATCGGTCTTTCCACAACCAATCAAACTGCTCAGAATGATATTAAAGGTTTTTGAGTTGGGTTTCACCTCTTTGTTCTGCATCTCATTCAAGACCCTTTCCACGTTTTTGAATTTATTTACTTTACAAAATGCCCCAATTAAAGCATTATACATAGCCACATCAGCCTTGATCCCTTTCTTTTCCATCTCTAGGAATGTGTCAACAGCATCTTCAATCCGATTTTCAATTCCATAGGCATGAACCAAAACGCTATAAATGAATGAAGTTGGTTTACAAACTGTAGAATCCATTTCTTTTACGATTCCGAGGGCTTCGTCAACCCTCCCAACTTTGCAAAGAATGTCTACCATGATACCATATGTCACAATATCAGGTTCACAACCCGTGTTAACCATATCTCTGAATATCTCCCTTGCCTTGGGCAGATTGGGGGCCTTTCCCCAACCCTCAAGCAATATACTATAAGTTTTTAAGTCCGGTACAAACTGGTCCTTAATACTATCAAAAATCTCTTGAGCCTTCCTGACGTTCTTTGACTTGCACAAAGCACTAAGCAAGCCGTTAAATGCTGCCAAGTTTGGGGGCACGCCATACTTATCCATAACATTAAATGTGTAGACAGCTTCTTCCACCTTCTTAGCTCTTGCGTACTTTCTCATGATAATGCAAAATGTTTCAACATTTAGCATGCCCTTGCTCCTCATAGCATTGACAAGATCCCACATGATCTGAAACTGCCTTATCTTGGCCAGAGACTCTATCATTATATGATACGCCCTAACACTGTGGGAGTAATACCGTTGTTTCTCTGCCCATTCGAAGAACCGATACGCTACCATACCGGCATTCTCAAATCTCTTGAGGACCTGTTCAACCATTTCTGCGGATATTCTCACCCCACTTTGGTCAAGAACAGTGTGAAGAGTTGGTACTGGAGAGGCCATCATGATTTTGAATACCCTTCTTACAGTATCTGAAGTTTCTCTTGTTATTTCACTCGAATAAAGTCTACTCAAAAACACATTCCACCCTAACAATAACCTATTATAAGGTCTACGCATGTTAATGAATCAACCCCACAATCACAACAACCTGAGCACAGGAAACAGTAAACAAATTCACTGACAATTTAGATCAAAATAAAATAGCTGCTCCAAATTTAAGCTCAAACATGAGAAGATAACTCAATCAAATGGGAAGGGAATAAAAGAGGCGGAACCTGACAGTGTATGAAGCAATCAAAATTCGCAAACAGTTTTCTATCAAACACCAACAAAATATCACATATATAGATACGAATAGAGGGAGGAGAGTACAGGAACAGAAGTTGTGCCAGCTGCTCTTGCTTCTCCCGTCTATCGTTAGGCTTCGGAAAGGTAATAAAATTGGGGAAAGCAAACATGTCGTGATAGTATTTCACCTTTTTCTTTTCATTCAGCAGTAACTATAGGAAGGTAAACTATAACAACAATTGATGCGGCTCTCGTAACCAATGTTCCGAATGCCTACCCGGCTTTGGTATTCGTTTAAGTTTTGGTATAGTATTATATCAGGAATAGTTAATATTGGATATCATTTTTTGTAATTTTTAAATTTATAAAATAATTTTTAATTTTTATAAAAATTATAAAATAGATTATAGTCATATTATATTGTATATTTTATAAGTTTATATCAAGTATGTCTTTAAAAATTATAATAATAAATAATAATAATAATTACAATTAATATAAAATGAAAATAATTTTCAGATATTTCACACATAAATAGCAACCACAATTAATAAGAAAAAAGACAATTATCATTGTGCAAATATAGAATTAAAAATAAGACAAAGTATTTAAATATTACAATTTCATCATATAATAAATAATAATTATATCAAAACATCAAATAAAAAAACAATAAATATTCTTAACTCTCAAACTATTATAATTTACAATAAGAGTTCGTGATAAAGAAATAACTAAATAGAAGTTAAACCTGAAATAAAAACATTTACAATTATAGTGCATATATAAAATTTAACATATACATCAAATACAAGTAAAATTAAAAGAAGGGGAAAAAAACCTGAAACTTCATTCAAACACCTACGGGAGGATGCCTGCTATAATTGCATTGACCCTAATTATCATTTGATATAAAATCTTCATCATTGAGAGGAGCCTCGTCATTATCATCATTTAATGCATTGCACTAAATGACATATCAACATATTCTCATCCAAGATTATCTTTTAAGTCATTTACATCTACCAAACATGGTTCTTGAGAAACTCAAAGTGCCAAAAGATCAATATTATCAATGCAAATTAGATCTATTGAACTACTTGTACTATTAAGAATTCTAGTAAACAATAAAATTTAATTATAAGAAATTATATATAAATTAATAATGATAACAACATACCTTTCCTGAAGCTTTAAATTGTAACGAATAAAGACCAAGTTTTTCAATCTTTTATGCTCCAATCTATTTCTTTTCTTGGAATTGATGAATTCAAATGTGCTCCAGTTCCTTTCACAGTCTGTTGCACTCACACATTAACTTAAAATTTGAATTGCAAACTTTTACAATTCTGAAACTCCAGTTTCGAATTGATCTCACTAAGAAACTATAAGTCGTAAGATAATTAAAGTAGCGTTATAAACAAAATAAAGTGATAATTAATTTTCAACAAGAAAAGGGAAAAGGATAATACCTGGAGAAAGTTTTTCTCTTTGTCGAATAGTAATTGGCATTCCAAAATTCACAAAAGACTTCTTATCAAGCTCTATTTGTGAGCTCAAAAGATCTTGCATTATATCATAGGCAACAATTGTTGTAATAATTAATATCATTTTCCTATTAACTTCAGCTTTCTTTATAAAATCTTGTCTAAAATAAACATTAGGATTCAAAAACACCCTAGCTTTAAACAACTGAGAAGAAAGTTGTCTTTGTCATCTGTCATTGATGACTGCAAGATAGGGTGTGTACAAAGAAGACATATTTTTTATAATGACCTTGATTGTTTCCTTCGCCCTCTCCATAGCATAAAAAAATCATTGTTGCCTTTTCATCACTATCAGTTAAACAGAGCACCCTCACCAAAGGCTCACAAGCTTAGATAACAAATTGACATTAATACCAAAATTCACTATCTTCTAGTATAATTATGAAAACCTCCAATCCAGCATTAGACCTAGCATACTGAGATGCAACTCACTTATAACTTATAAACATTAGTCTTAACTCTTTCTTCATCGTAACAAAACACTGAAGTGATAAAAAATTCGTTGAAAATCTTGTCACAGCAAGATGACACAAATTCTTACCATTGGTAAATTCCTTTCTCATTAAATTCAGCACCTATGCATGATTATAAATGAACTTGGTCACCTTTTTAGCTTTCTATATAGTCTCATCAATAATAGAAAAATACTTAACATTCTCTATATTTTTATCATTAAATCAATGCAATGTGCAGTACAAAGAGTTCGAGAAAAAGAATTATACATTTTGTAACCTTCTTCTTGTCATTTTATAAGTGAAACCATTGTCAGTAATGAACTAAACAATATTTTCTGATCCTACTTCATTCACAACTTCATCGAATATCTCAAATAAAGTATTAGTATTCCTAACAAGGTCAAATACATCAATAGACTTTAAAAACAATGAGCCATTTACAGAATAAACTAAAAAATTAATAATAGGCTCATGTTTCATATTTGTCTAACCGTCACATATGATTGAACACTCATAAGTAGCCCGGCCCACTCTTCTTTCTCCCAAATAACTTTTAATTTCGGAAAAGAAGCAACTCAAAAGTTTACTTATGTAGTTGTCAATAGAAGGAGCTTTGTATCCCGAACTATAAGAGGCTATAACATCCACTATAAGCTGATAATAGTAAGACTGAGAAACATTGAATGCTACATTTGTATTATACCACCATTTAACCATTGTCATATTTACATTGTGAACCATATCTTTTGATTGCAAGGCACTACAAATTAAAGGTTGGGATGGTGCAAAAAAAATAGTCATCTGCCTTCTTCTTTTCCTAACATTAGATCCAAATGCAAAATTTCCTGCTGAGAAGGAACATTACCACTACAACTACAACTACCGCTACCACATTCAACATTTCCACAATCATCACGAAAACCAGCAAATGAACTTTCACTACTAATTTCATAATTCAATCTCTCACTTCTATCTTTCTCGTGTTGATATTCATCAAGCAAAGTTTTAATTTATCACTTCACATCATGACTTACTTTTTTACAATGTCCACATCTCCTTTAACCCCAACTAAATGCTTTTTATTCCTCTACCTTTCAAATGTTTGTTACAAAACAAGTAAATAGATGGTTCCTTATATCGGGAATTAATGTAGCATGAGCTCAAGTTAGATCATTGTATCTTCGTGAAGTGGATTGATTAGGAGCACTTGAACTTTCTTCCATTTATCTATAAGAATAAATGAAGACATATATCAATATAAAGAACACATAATTTTATTACACAATACGCATGTCCATCTTATATAATATAAGTCATTTTATATGATTACATTATACACAATTCAATTTTATCAAACATAATTCAATTTCATCCAACACAATTCACCATAAGTCAAAAACTATCAATTCAAGTATTCAACATAGATAATTATACAAAACCTTGTATCCAACACTATTCACTATCAGTGAAATGCTTCTCCTCTTTCCCGATATCCTATGACTTAACAATAATTGGTTGCCTCACTTCCGCAACACAACTCCATTCGCTTCCTTTGTACTGCACTCAGCTCAACCAATAATTTCTCCACATAGTTGTTTACAAGCTATTTTTACAATTTTCCAGTTCTAATGATGTTCAGTTTATTATTTTATGCTTTCAGAAAATTATAGTTTTCTATAATTCGTTGCCAATATCTAGATGCATAATTACAGCCAAGACATGACAAAGGTAACAAATTCATATCTAGATGATATAAATTCCAAAGAAAGATTACGTGCATTCCCCCCACTTTGTTTGTCTTATAAGAAAACAAATAATCAATGTGGAATTATTGAATAAGAGTTTATTTAGTTCAAGAAATTTTGTGGTGGGAGATCTTAGTTAATTAAGATGATTAATTTGATTTACTTTTATCAAACCTTGACTAATGTTTACAATCTCAAGTTTTATTAGGTAAATTAACATTTTTAACTTCTTTTTGAATTGTTATAATATCTCAGTTGCATTATCCATATCCCTTTTCTAATTGGGTCAAATCTATCGATGTTTTCTGTAATTTTTGTCTAATATGCTTAGCTTCTATGATCTACAATGTTTTTAATCAACCAATTTATTACCTTTGAAGCAATTAATTTAAAACAATGAAAAATTAAAATGAGCGAAATAAACATATGACCAAATTTTCGATTACATAGAAGCTCATCGAGATCTAGCATATGTAGTATCGAATATATGGATCATCCCACCCTTATTTAGATTAAAACTTGAGAAGAACAAAACATACATAAATAGTTCTTAATGACCTCGTTAATTTTAGAGAAAAAACACACCCAACAAGTCCATTCACAAAACATACATGAAGTCATAAACACACCCAACAATTTCATTCACAAAATACACGCAACAATTCCATTCACAAAACACACCCAATAGTTCCATTCACAAAATACACCCAACGGTTCCATTCACAAAACATAAATAAAGTCATAAGTACACCCAACAACTCCATTCACAAAAGTGGTAACTGCCAGTGGTGGGTGGGTTGGTGACGTCGATGGTGGTGCGATGGTTGTCATCGGAGAGGGAATGGTGGTAATGATGAACAATAGAGAGAGTGAGATATGTGAGAGAGAAATAAAAAAAGTGGGACTGTGGGAGAAGGAGAGAGCAAAGGGTAGGTGTTAGTGTTGGTGCAATGGTCATCATCATAGAGGGGCTGCCAGAGAGGGAGTGAATGAGAGAGAGAGGAGATGTGTGAGAGAGAAAAAATAGTGGGAGAAGAGAGGAGAGTGTTGTGGCCGTCCGGGGGGGTTTAAAGAAATTTTTTGCAGTTTAGTCCCCTAATTTTGTAAAAGTTATAGTACTAATCATATACCAGTTAGTACCAGCGTGTTTCGCTTGGTACCGATCGGTATATGGCTGGTATTTTGAATACCAACAGTATTGTCCAGTACTAAGCGAAAAATGTCAATACCAACCCATAGCTGTTTCGTACTATTTTACGGCCGCTACGGTATGAAAATCAATACATTGCTCGTAACTTGCATATATTCATTAAATAATGCCTCAAAACGACTGAAATATCACCGCAATAAAATGGTTGTGAAAATATGAGAATCGAGTTTTGTCCAAAATGTATTGTTATCGATATCAGATTTAGTTTTGGTATAGTATTATACTAGTATTGGTTAATATCGGGTATCGTTTTGGATAATTTTTTAAATTTATAAAATAGTCCCTGAATTTTTTAAAAATTACAAAATAGTCCATTAATATATTGTACTGTATACTTTATAATTTTACATCAACCATGTCTCCAAAAAACATAATAATAAAAATTTAAAAATAATAACAATTTATTTATTTTTATTATCGTTAATTTTCACGTATTTCACATATAAATAATAACTACAATTAATATGAAAATAAGATCATTTAATTATGATGCAAATATAAAATTAAGAATAATATAAATTATTTAAACTATTACAATTTCATCATATAATAAATAATAATTACATCAAAATATCAAATAAAAAGAATAATAAATATTCTTAACCCTCTAACTATTACGATTTACAACAAGAGTTCGTGATGAGCAGGGTCGTTCCTAACGTTTTATAAGCCCTGAGCAAAGTAAAAAAAGGGTTCCTTATAAGGGTCAAGAGTGAACTCTATTTTGTCTCATTTTGTTCTTTACGAGGGTCAAGAGTGGACTTTATTTTGCCTCATTTTGCTCTTTATGATAGTTAAGAGTGGGCCCTATTTTGTTTTCTATGGGTGTGGGACCTGCATAGGTGCCCTTCCTGCCCTTACCCAAGGCTGAGCCTAGTCATGAGGAAATAACCAACTAGAGGTGAAACCTGAAAAAAAAAATACAATTACATTACATAAATAAAATTTAACATATACATCAAATATATGTAAAATTAAAAGAAGAGGAGAAACAAAAACCTAAATCTTCATTCATTCGGATATGGGATATCTGCTATAACTACATTGACCTCAATTCTCATTTGGTACAAAATCTTTATCATTGATAGGGGCATCATCATCACCATCATTCAAATTCATTGCATCAAATGACATGTTAATGCTTTCTCATCCAAGATTATCTTCCAAGTCACTCTCATCTTTTAAACCGGATTCCTTCAAAACTTAATTTTCCAAAAGATCGATATTATTAATGCAAATTGGATCTACTAAACTACTTGTTCTATTAAGAGTCCTAGTAAACAATAAAATTAAATTATTAAAAAATTATAAGAAACTATATCTAACTTAATAATAATAATAACATACCTTTCCCGAAGCTTTAAATTGTATCCAACGAAGACCAAGTCCTTCAATCTTTTGTGCTCCAATCAATTCCTTTTCTTGTAATGGATGAATTCAAATGTGCTTCAATTCCTTTCACAGCCTATTGCACTCACACATTAACTTAGAATTTGAATTACAAACCTTTGTGATTCTGAAACACCATTCCGAATTAATCCCACCAAGAAACAGTATGTTGTAAGACAATAAAGGTAATGTTATAAATAAAATAAAGTGATAATTAATTTTCAACAAGTAAAAAAATGAAAAAATATATACTTAGATTAAGTTTTGTTATTTGTCAAAGCAATTGGCATCCCAAATCTCCAGAAGACTCTTTATAAATCTCCATTTTGAGCTTAGAAGATCTTGCATCATCTCATGGACAACAACTGTTGAAATAGTTAATAGCATTTTCCTATTAATTTCAGCTTTCTTTGTAAAACCTAGTTTGAAGTAGATACTAGGATTAAAAAATGCCCCAACTGCAAACAACAAAGAGTAAACTTGTCTTTCCCATCTTTCATTGATAACTTCAAGATTAGGTGTGTACAAAGAAGGCTAATTTTTCATATTGGCCTTGATTGCTTCCTTCGCCCTCTTCATGACATCATAAAAATAACTTATTTTTGCCTTTTCATCACTATCAGTTAAACGGAACACTCTCACCAAAGACTTGCAAACTCAGAAGACAAATTGGCATTGGGACCAAAATTAAGTATCTTCAATTACAATTCTAGAAACCTCCGATCCAACATTAGACCTAGAATACTGAGATGCAGCCAACTTATCACTTGTAAACATCTGTCTCAACTCTTTCTTCATCATAATAAAACATTGAAGTGAAAAGAAATTTGTTACAAATCTTATAACAGTAGGACAATATAAATTTCTACCATTAATAAAATCCTTTCTCTTAAGTTTTTATAATCATGTTTATAAATTCTAATTAACAGACATCCCAATTTAGTTAAAGTCTATCCAAACTACTTTAGATGGTTATTGATTATTGAATTGAATTAGTATACAAAATGATTAAAGTTAAAATAAACTTGCTTTTATAAGTCATATATTTAGTTATCATTGAGATAAATAATTTAAATAAAATTGCATATTATTTACACACATGAGGCACTTTTCGCGAGCTTTTACGCCTAATAACAAAATGCATCGCTATTTTAAACTCTTTTATTCTTTAATGTGTGTTATTATACACATGTGGATGATTCTATAACTTGCTTTTATTATCCATATTGATACCATATTTGTTAAATTAGAAACATTGAAATAATAAAGGCATTTAGATTCAATCCTTTATTTTAGCCTATTTTCTTGATCATTATCCTATTATATTTTATCCCTTATGAGTAAATACTTTTAAGACTTAGCATTTTCATTGATTATAATTGCATTAATAGCCTTTACCTTATTTTTACTGAAAGCCTTTTCATTATTTTTGAACTCTGAAGGATTTACATTTATTTGATTGCTTGAAATTTGGATTATATTGAAGAATTTTAAAGAGGTCCAATATTTCTTTAATTGTTGGTACATGGTGAATGCCCAAAAAATAATAAAATAATAACATAGGTTGCAAGCATAGTAAAAAGGAATAGTGTTAAAGTTATTATACTAATGGATTTTATTGTAACCTTTTGATTTTTGTTTCTAGTTTACTTTTAAGTGGTGGAGATATGATTTTATTGCAAGCTTATGGTTAAGAATCCACCTATTTATTGATTTGAGAGTTCCTATTCTTTCCACCTTACACTTTGAGTACCTTGAGTGAATCCTTGGTAAGGGTGTCAAAATTTGTTCTTTTGATTTAAAAAAAAATCATCTATGTAATTCTGATTATATTGACTTATGAAGGTTAGTTCTGATGACTTGAACTTAATTGTATGTTGATTTGATTGATATAATATGATGATTTAAGGTGTGGATGGACAGGTTGAGGTTAATAAGGGATTAATGTTTGTAATTTTAATGATTTAGATTATGATCTGCTTGAGGACAAGCAAAAACTTAAGTGTGGGAATATTTGAGAACGATTAATTGACTATATTTATACACCCATATGTAGTGTATTTTGCTTGTTTTTTAATAGTTTAATAGTATTTTTACTACTTATTTTGCTTCAAGTATGTTTGTAGGTGATAATTGTCATCATAGACTAAAACAAAAAGAATTCAGGTGAAATCGAGACATAAAACAAAGATTTGAAGAAACTTTGGAGATATATGGCTACGTACAATGACCGTATAAGTCACTGTAAATGTGTTGAGCTTTGAAGACACTCTTCTGCCCATATGGAGATACACATCTATGTATGTTGACATACACTTCCATGTATGTTACCCATGTAAGCTTCTATAATCATGTAAAGTCACAATTTAAAAGGAATTTTGAGATACATAATCACCTACACGGCCATGTAAGTGACCGTGTATATTCTACAAATCCTAGCTTTTACTAAAGAAGGAAATTATAAAGGCAAAAGAAAAAAGAGAAGCGTTTAAAGTCATATTAGACACTAAATGAGAAGCAGTTCTAAATAGAGGACGAGGAAAACATAAAGATTACACACAAGATCCAATAGAGAGCAACCTTCAATCCAAATTGTAAGAAGATTTCATTATAGGCGAAAAGGGGATGTTGAATATGAATTCTTTTATTTCTACTTATTCTTCTAAATATTTTATATTGAATTTGTTTTCTATGTTTAAGAACTAATTTGGTTAGTGCTTAGGTGTGATGAACCCTTTGTTGGAATGAATAGTATGATATAATCTTTTACTCAATGCAATTTTATTGATTAATTTTTTGTAGTTCAATTATGCGTTTATATTCTTGAACTAAGATATCTAGAATATTAGTTCAATGTTTAATTTTATATGATTGAGATTGAGAAATCATTTGGTGTGAATAAATCTACCATAGTTGGATGGAATTGCATGTAAACCTAAAGATACATCAACATAAATCCTCTAAATTAGGATCAAATCTAACAGTGAAATTCACGAATCGAGTAATGCAATCTTAGGTGTTTTAACTTGAAATAGATTTTAGTTAATTAACCAAGGGTTAGTTGTTAATAGTATCGAGAAAGATATTAACATAATATAATAATTTTCATAGTCCAATAATCAATAATTTAATTACATGATAAAGGGTTAGTGTTAAGATATCTTAGGGGGATTCATCACCTAGGTACTACTTATTTGATATTGTCTAATCGTAGTATTTTCTTTATCCTAGTTCATTATTGTGTTAACTTTATTTCAGTTTGTTTAATTTAATTTTCAATTAAATTCGCAACTTGATTTGATGTTTAAATGATAGAAAAAAGGGTTAATACTAGTACTTACATTCCTCGTGAGATCGATCTGTACTTGCCAGTGCTAGCTATCACTACATTGTACATTTGCATTTAAAACTTATAATTTTTATAAGAAAAAAATAAATCAACCACTCATCCATTAGATCTTTGTTCACTTTGGCAAGATAAAGGATGGCATATTGAAATTCCTTGACTTTTTTAAGGTTCCTTTCACCTTCAACTTTTTTTTGACTCCTATTGTTGCTCTCCTTCTTCTCTTAGGGTTCATTTTCATCTTATAGCTCTTTTCCACTTTTAAAGGTGATTGTTACGACATGTTCTTTAGGATTTGTCTTGGGGGTACTCGAAAAACTCCCTTGTGGTCTTTTAAATAATAATTTTGTAAGCTACCCAACTTTATATTCAAGTTACGTATAAAAGCCTATATTCTTTAACGTCTTGCATCTGACTCTTAAACAAGTATGGACATCTTGTCTTTTAGATTAGCTTATTAGCCTGAGTTATATGTTGCTAAAATCCTGATGGAGGGTTGTTCCTTGCCTGTCCTTGATTCCCCCAAGAGAAATTGAAGTGATTCCTCTATCCTGGATTGTACATATTACTATACAAATTGTTTTAGAATCTAGGAGGATTCCCCATGTAATCCATATGGTCAAGCTGTAATGTTTGACAGTTTTCACCTGGATGTCGTAGCCTGCATACCTCACACTGCATAACTTAAAACATAGGATTTATAGTCAATCCATCGATCTTTTTGCTTAAAGCTTTAACATGGTTTGCCAATTGCACAACTACATCTACTTCATTTGCCTCTGTGGGCTTGCTAAGTCTTGCTCAAGAAGAGCACCATTGAGAATTGTTCATAGCCATGTCTTCAGTAAGATCGTAGGCTTCTTTTAAAGTCTTATTATTCAGAGTACCTCTAACTACTACATCTCCCATCTGCCTCGTAGTTTGATTTAGCCTATAGTCCATGATGTGGGTACTTCCTTAACATCTCTTTGAACCTCTCCCATGTGTTATTTAATGTCTCTAAGTCAGCCTAAGAATAGAAGGAGATGTCTTTCCTTGGTTGGAAGTATTTATTGGTGGGAAGTACTTTAAAAGAAACTTCCCTGCTACTTAGTCCCACGTAGTAAATGATGATCTAGGTAGGGAATTCAACCATTGCTTCACCCTACACCTTAATGAACACAGGAATAATCTCAATCTTATTGCATCGTCATTAGCACCATTGACTTTAAAGGTATCACAAATCTCCATAAAGTTTGAGATAAGTGCATTGGGGTCATCATCTCGTAGCCCATCGAACCGAATAGAATATTGCACCATCTGAATGACACTTAGTTTAATTTCAAAATTATTAGCATTAATAATCGATCTCATAATTCGGGATTCTGCTCCTGTCAAGTCTATTATAGCATACTTAAACATAGTTCTTGGTTGGTCTACCATGGTTCATAATTCTTTAATATCAATATGACCTTCGTAGTCCTTTATCTATCGATCTAACTCGAGCTCTCTAAGTCTTGTCCAGCGGAGAGTTCTACGTGATATTCTCTCAATCTCTAGATCTTTGTCTATTAAGTTTGATGGATTAAGTCGGGTCATAAACTAACCCTAAGATCTTTGAAAAATGATCAAACTAAAGAGTCAATAAGATAAATAAATAAATTAAAAGCAAAAAAGAAAAAGAATTAAAATAAATAATAATGGCTAGAATAATAAATAATGCAAGTACTAGTATTAACCCTTTTTCTATTATCTAAACATTGAATCAGATTGTGGATTTAATTTAAAATTGAACTAAACTAACTAAACTAAATTTTAACATAAGAATAAATTACGATGAAGGAAGTACTACGATTAAACGATCTTAAATAAGTAGTGCTTAGGTGATGAATCGCTTTAAGATGTATTAAACATTAACTCTTTATCATGCAAGTAAATTATTAATTATTGGATCATAGAAAATCTTATTTTATGTTAATATCTTCCCTAGTACTATTAACAACTAACCCTCGGTTGATTTTACATGATCGCAAAAGCTTATATAGGCTACATACACAGTTATTTATGTCACATACATGGGTGTGTATCTTCATATGAGCATAAACATCTTCAAAAACTTCACACGTTTACAGTGACTTACACGATCCCTATACACGACTATGTATCTCCAAATTTGCTTTAATTCTTTCATTTTATGCCCTGATTTTGCTTGAAATCTTCTCGTTTTTGGTCTATGAAAGCAGTTATCACCTAAAAACATACTTGAAGCGAAATAAGTATAAAAAATATCATAAATCTCTTAAATAATAAGCAAAATACACTAAATATGGGTATATAAATATAGTCAATTAATCATTTGTCAGGTACCAGGGCATAATCTTGTTTTTAAGCATGGTTATCATCGATTCTTAGTTATTATACGAATAGCAATTAGAGAAAGATTCAACATACTGGATAAAGTTAATAGGTATCCCAACATCTCATATTCTTCTATATTATGTAATCAAGCCTCTAAACCAATCAAGCGTTTGTTCTTTGAATGTTGCTTCTCCTCATTCATCTAGCAGAGAATTCAAGCTCTTTATAACTTAGTGGCTTCTAACTTAAGATGGATGAGTCCCATCTCCCAGTTCGCAATTAATATAAAGGACAAGGATATGAACTAAATAGTGAACAAAATTTCTTTTACTGACACAATATGTAAGCTTTAGTTGGTAAATAAATAAAGAATTATCAAGGGAACGATAATTTAAAAGGGGGAACCATTGCTTGGATTAATTGACTCCATTAAAACCTCATTGACATCTCAAAATCTCCACCTCAAATGTATTTAAGTTCTGGTTGGAAATTGTCATTTACCAACTTATCCTAATAGGAATTAGCAAATAGGAAGTCAAGGTAATGATCTCTTAAAGATGTGATCCTCTCTTTGCTAGATAGTTAAGCTTTAACTTAAGCTAAACTTGTTTGAATGTATTGTAATGGTTTTATGGACAACTAGTCTCTGATTGTTAATAGTAATTATTTCCCTCATGCTATACTTTTTCCACACTATTATGAAATTTATTTAATTTTTAAAAATACCAAATTATGTACTCATAAGTATTGATCTAACATAATCCCTTATATTATGTTGTCATCTATGTCTTCTCATTGTGTTTGGAAGCTATAACCTCATAACTTATTGGTTTCTCTGCCTTAAATTAAAAAGTATAGCCCTTTTTATAGATCTAGATCTATTATTACTCTAATACTATTTATATTCATAAACTAAATGACCAAAATCATGAAATTGAACAAATAAACATAAGATCAAAAAAGAAAGTTCTAAAACAAAATACATAGATGCAATTAGAAAATGAAAATTAATTAGGCTAATAAAAATAAAATATTCCTAATAACCTGGTCCTTGACAATGGAACCAAAAACTTGATGTTATGTATGTTTTTTGAACAATACTTAAGATTAACGAGGCAAATGCACTTATCTTTCTTCTAGTATAGACTAGTAAGTACGAGTATCATTCTCTTAAGGACTACAAGTACTAATAATAGTTATCTTTTCATTATCTAACCTAACAAAGTAAATGATATATCAAAAGAGATGATTAATTGAACTCAAATTACTAGTCTAAGATAATAAACCAAATTAATAAACAAGAATGGAGAAATCAATTGATAAATAAGATCTAGATGTATATTTCTCCTATAAACTTTGTATGCTTGAATTTATCTTGATTCAATTATTAGCCTTAATTTCTTGGACCGTAGAAATTCTAAAGTTTTAACATCCTCTTTCTTAATATATATGGATTGTATCCTTAAATTGATTAATTAAAATCTCTTTCTAATCAAAACTCCTACGTATGTAATAAAATTAATTCCTTTATTAGATTTGACTTTAACCTAAAAGATTTATATAGTTTTATCTCTAAAATTTTATGCAACTCATATTATTCATACTAGGATCGATTCATACATTTGATTTCTTAATCCTTATAAACGATATTTGAAATTGAATTAAAATTCTATCAAATTTCAATTCAATAAGAAGAAATAATTATGAATAATTCACTAAGAAAATTCAATATTTCACTTAATTAAATAGTCAATCTAATTGCATAGTCTTAGGGTATATCCCATTTAGATCTATCACAAGTTAGTTCACATCAAGATAAAGAAAACAAAGAATAACCACAAAAGAACTCATTTTACTAGATATTAATATCTTAAAGTTTTCCACTTGAGTCTTACTGGAAATCCCTTCTTTTCTCTCTAAAGTTACTTTCTTTTTATCCCAAGATGCTCTAATTTGTGTCTCCAATGATGTGTAGCCATCTTTCAACTAAAGCTCTCTTTTCTATATAAAAAAACCCTACTGTGTTAGTCTCATGCTACTTTTCATGTAATAAACTCTTCAATTATAGAAAAATTACCACCAATATGGATATGTGTTGGGACTCATGTTGCTTGACATTTAATATAGCTTTAAAATGGTATCATGTTGATGACTTATGTTATGAACCATTCCTCTAAAAAAACTTTTCTAACTTGTTTGAATTTGTTCCTTCTTCATTAGGGAGTTAAAACAAGGCCTATAAACAAAGTATAAGTTATATTGAGTACCAAATCCAATAAAAATAATCTAAACATAAGAAAAATGCTTCCAAAATCATGCTAAAACATATTTTAATTTGCACTTATCGTTGTGCAAAAAAGTTCAAACTTTAATTTATATGAATTATATATTGAAGATTTGATTTACTATTTAATTATCTATTACTTTGTGTTATTTATTAAGTTTATGACAATTAATTATAATTTTTTATTATGATGATTTAGTAGTTAATTGGTTTAATTTTTTGCAAAGCCCTTATAGAACGATGAATGTTGATCTTGTGGCTATAATTTAAAGTTGAGAACATCAAAAAAGGAAGAAGAGAAGTTATTATCCTAAAGTTAAGTTGATAGGAAAAAAGGATGGTGGTGGATCTAGGTTGTTGATATTATTAGTAGTAATAAATGTTCTATGAATTTTTATGCATGATAAAAATTGGACATATTAATAAGTTCAACTGTGAAAATTTAACTTTTATTCGTCAAAGCCAAACTCAATCTTTCGATATGATATCAAATAACTTTGTTTAAGTTTACATGTAACTTATCAACATTATACTCTTCACATGAAATTATATAACTCAATCAAAAGAAATAGAACAAAGGAGAGATAAGATAAGGCCAAAATTTTATTATTATTCGCATCACAGAAAACAAAGGACACTCGAGCCAATTTGATTTGAATCTTTCTACAAATAATTGAAAAATATTCCTACTTGAATCTCTCTATAAAGAGACTTTATTATAAAGCTCCAAAATTTCTATAATAAATGATTGGATGTAATCTAAACTTAAAATGAACTAATAATCAATGTACAATAAGAAAGTATATTATATTTATGGCTATAAATAAAGGCAAATATTAGGAGCTCTTTTGTATAACTAATGCTTTTTGACATATATTCATTATAATTAGCTATTTTATATATAGGTAAATTTCATTTTAAATTTAAAACTTTGCTTGATTTTACAATACCAGATAAAACTACTAAAATTTTTAATCAAATGTTCAAACCTTTAATTTGTTGTAAAAATAGTTTATTATTAACTTTACTGTTTATAATGTTAACATAGATCATTATTCAATTTTATCCTACACGCATAAACATTAAGATAATAATAATTAAAACTTTTTCTTCCATCCATGTCTTCTATTTTCCCCATTAACACAATTCGAATAAGCATTTCAACCTTGGTGTTACTAGATTAAGGACATTATTTTTCACTATTTTTTTGTGTGCTGTAATTTTTTATTCATCTTTCAGGAGGTAAAGACAAATGAATCAAAATTTGTAGTCTATACCTAGTAGTTCATCATATTTTGGGAGATTCCTCTAGACAAGTAAAGCATAAGACTCTAATCTCTCTTTGCTTTTAATTTTTAGGGTTTTCTTTTATTATGGTCATGGTTTAGTTATAGGATTTAAGAAGAAGAATTCTAGTTATTAGCCTTTGAAATATCAACTTTAATAAATAATTCCTTAGTTCATATTATAGTGATCCATTATTACCAATTTTTAAAAAATTAAATTAGAAAAATTAGCTACAATTTTGTCACTTCCCCCATCTCTCTCTGCACATTTTGAGGTTATATGTATCATTGCTATTGATACTTTTAATTGAATACATGATTTTGCAGACAAATTATTATTATTGGTACTCTTTATAATACTTGAAATTATGTTAAGGGTTAACCTTCCCTTTTGATACTCCCGATGCACCAACATCTCTTTTATACTTTTGTTGTCATGTGAGTTTTAAAGTTAAAATTTTAACTTTATGAGGTTTAGGTAGAATTATATATAGGTGGAAAAGGTTTACTTTTTTAAAATATTGACTATAACTTATTTTTGTAATTATGATTTTGATTTATGATGTATTAGGTAACAAATAAGGAGAACTATGGGCGTAAATATAGTATATGTAGATTTTATTACTTATGCACGTTGTATATACTTCCCATGAGAAAAGTGTAAAGATGCAGTAAATGGGTTCAAAATGTTGTTAACTATTGTTTCAACAATTAAAAGCTTTGCCAAAAAGAAAAGGAATTTTGAATAATAGAAAGTAATAATACAAAAGTGATTATTTCATTTATAGCTTTAATGATAACATTGATTCACTTGTCTTGAGGAACATACAAATTAAATAAGAATGTCCTGTGTTTTAAAATTCCTTCCATTAATATTTATAGACGGACCCAAATTTTTTTATTAAAAAAACAAAACGATGTCATTTTAAATTACTTCGTTTTGCGTTATTGGGCCTGGACAACCTGAGCCTAAGGCTCGAGCCCGTGCTAACCAAGGCTTGGTAACACAAGCCCGAGCTTGACCTGACTAAGAAAACTGGGCCTAAGGCCTGGTCAACTCTAAGCTAGCCCGTTGACTTCAGGTTAGGCTGAGCCTGAGCTTGGATCCTTTTGCCATCCTTACATTTATACATTAACACGGTTCCAAAACTCTAGATTTTATGAAGAAACTCGAAAGAAATCCTAAATAAGAAAATAAATACCCATCATCATGCAACCAAAATAGATATAAGAACGCATAATACTTTGGTCCCAGTTAACATATCATAATTTCAAGTTACACAAAGCTAATGGAATGCTACGAGATGCTAATGTAAGGTAAAATGACTTCTGGTAAGTTTGGGAAGTGCTACCAATGTAGGGTATTAAATGATTATTGGGTGAATTACATTATTCACAATTTATGTAAACAAGGCACACTGCCAATTAATGGCTTTTGTTTCTACCTTACTAGTTGAGAATGACCTCTATATGACAATGTAACAACACTCTTACAAATTGAATTATTACTTCTTTATGTTACCTAAACTCTAGCCCGTTTAGATCAAGTCAATACTCTCGCTCAAGGAAAAGGGCGCCACCATTCACCAAATATCTAGTTTAAAAATAGATTACATACTTGTTTTTGCAATCATGCTCAGGTCTTTTGTGTAATCAATGATTTGACAGGCTGATTAGAGTTACTCTGAGTCTCTTATGGTATGTATTTCTCCTAAAGTTTATTGCTAATTTAGACATGTTCTATAAGTACATTATTTTGTGTTATATTTAGTACTCTTGCCAATAATTTTTTAATATTACGAGTATTGTTTTTCTTTAATGTTTATTTGTATTGTGCTATATTTTTGCATTTATTTGTTTTTTTTACCTTTTATATTTATTTATTTATTTGACTTTATTTCTTAGATATGTTTGCATATTCATTTATCATTTTGTAAGATCTTCATGACAAATTACACGTAATTCTATCGAAAATAGTCTTTTTTTTAAGTAGGAGTAAGACTGTGTACTATCGAACCTCTCCAGATCATGTGTTTCAACAGGACTACAAATGAGTTTTGATGATAACGATAATGATGCTCTAATCCTTTGTGTCTTATGTTTAAAGCCATAGATTACTAGAAAAATTTAGAATTCTGAAAAATAGAAACCGAGTTTTAACAATTACTACCTTCTTCCTAGCTGTATACTTCAATTGTACAGAACTCGTATTTCTTTTAATTCAATTCATTTCTTTAACTCTCTCGCTTTAAGGTTTTTACTTCATTTAATGTTTGACTATGATTTCGTAGAATAAGTGTTTTAAAATTTTTATTATTTTTATTTTTAAAAATATTTTTATGTCATATGTGTAATAAATTGATATTATAGTAGTTTTACTGGTATTTGCAAAATCAGACACCGGCATTAAAATGTAATTAATGGTACAGCGTTGCTCTTCCTTTTAAGTTGGAAGCTGCTTGATTAAATGCGATACTATAGAAACGTGTAGATGAGCATTAGGACTTTCACTTCACTTCACAATAAGAGCAGTAGAGCACTTAAGCTGCAGAAGATTATGGAAACTTAAATTTCATACTACGTCAGTCAACAGCCGCTGAGTAGTAAAGTTGACGTTATGGCCGCTCTTTCTACTCTTTTGAACCCTTTACTTGCAGCTCCAGTTTCCACCACCAAGAACGACATTTGTTTGTCAAAAACCAAACCTGTTTTCAGTCTCTTTTTCTCTTTAAATGCTTCAAGGACCCATGCACGCTGTTCTAGCAGACATACGGTTGCGGGGACGTCGCTCAAGGTTCTTCTTTGTCTTGCCTGTTATGTGCTCGACGATGTGATTCTGTGAATTGGCTAATCGTTTCTTTTGTTTTAGGAGAATTTGGGTAGGTTAAAGCAAATGGTTAGTGATGCTACGAGCTTGAATTACTGGGTTGTGAGAGACTATTATCGTCTTGTGAACTCAGTTAACGTGCTTGAGCCGCAGATACAGTGTCTCTCTGATGAACAGGTCTCTGGATTTTTAATTTGTTGTGAAGTCGAAATGTAGAAATATATCCCGAGGGATTTTGAACGATGGATTATTATTTGTTTGTTGTAGTTGAGCGCCAAAACTGCGGAGTTTAGAAGAAGGTTGAGGCAAGGGGAGACGCTAGCGGACATTCAAGCTGGTTTGCAATGAGTTAGCTCTTATGATTTGGTTCAGAATTTGGAGTTGAATGATATTAATAATCCGTTATTTATTTGTTTCCCCGACAATTGCAGAGGCCTTTGCAGTGGTTCGTGAAGCAGCAAGAAGGAAACTTGGAATGCGCCATTTCGATGTGCAGGTTGCTCCACGTATTTTATTTTAGTCACTCATGAAGCAGCAGATCTGCTCTGTTGTAATATTACGTAACTTAGTGCCGTTACTCACCATTTGATTATTAATTCATTTATTCTTCACATTTTAACGTTAGGTTATTGGAGGTGCGGTTCTTCATGATGGGTCAATTGCTGAAATGAAAACGGGCGAGGGAAAAACCTTGGTTTCTACGCTGGCTGCATATCTCAATGCTCTGACTGGTGAGGGTGTTCATGGTATGTTTCTATCCTGAACTGATCCACTGAATTTGCAGAAATATGGATGCTCTTGGTTTACCTTTTGTTGGAATTGTATCTTGATTTCTCTTTCTCAGTGGTAACTGTAAACGATTATTTGGCTCAACGAGATGCTGAGTGGATGGGTCGTGTTCATCGCTTCTTAGGCCTTTCAGTTGGTCTCATACAGGTGATGAGTTCGTACAATATGAAAGAATTGTTGTGTTAAGCTTGTAATGGTTTTGTGGGAGTGTGTATGTGTGACTGGAAAACACGGCTTCTATAGGACAAATAGAATGCTGTAACCATCCAAACTCTTGAATATTATCTCATTGATTATTGTCTCATTGATGTGCTGTTACATGCATGTGTAGAAGGGGATGGCACCAAAAGAGAGGAGATCAAATTACAGATGTGATATCACATATACAAATAACTCAGTAATTCCTTTTTATTTTTTATTTTTTTTTGTGCACCTTGATGGATACCTCCAGTATAGCATTTATAATATGCTGCAAGTTCCTCCTTTCTCTTTTAGTCTTATTCTAATGTATTGCTATTCATATTGCTATCAGGAACTTGGCTTTGATTATCTGCGAGATAATCTTGCTGGAAACAGTGAACAACTTGTGATGCGATGGTACAGTAGGCATCAATTTTGTTTAATTATTACCATGACATTCTTGTTTTAGGCATATTTCCCTCTTGCATCTTTTTCCTCTTTTTTAAACTTCATATTGCTAATTTTTTTCCTGTCATTCTTATTCTTTTTGTCATTTTCCTTACAGTAATTGTTCTTGTTGTTAATCTAATTCCTTCTTCACAATATTACATTAATCTTGGACTATGCATAGGCAGGCCAAGGCCTTTTCACTTTGCAATAGTTGATGAAGTTGATTCCGTTCTCATTGATGAAGGTCGAAATCCACTGCTAATAAGCGGTGAGGTAATAAAATTTACAAAGATAGAATTGCAATTTATTACATATACCTAGAGAATCTGGGAACAACCATCTTGCAGCTTCCATTGACAACCCTTTAATGAATTGTGGATCTTCTCTAATCTTATGCTAGGCTAATAAAGATGCTGCTCGGTATCCAGTTGCTGCTAAAGTGGCAGAGCTTCTTGTTCCAGGCCTTGTAAGTCTATTATATGGTCAGACTTGTAACTTATGTTCCATTAATCTATCAATTATCCTTAGTTTCTTTTTCAAATTGATCTGGTAACAGCATTACAATGCTGAGCTTAAAGATAATTCTGTGGAGTTGACTGAGGAAGGAATAGCACTTGCTGAAATGGCTCTTGGAACAAATGATCTGTGGGATGAAAATGATCCCTGGGCCAGGTGAAAATTTTCTTCCCTCTTTTCCCCTTGTTCTGGTCACCTTTTCGTTACTTGGAATAATGTCAAACATAGAAACAACACATCCCCTATTTTGTATTCAATAATTGACTCTAGCTTTACTTTCTTACATCACTTCAAATCAGGAATGCTGCTATGTGAAACTAAACCTTTCTTTTTCTTCATTAAACCCTTTGAAAGGTTTGTGATTGTAGTCAAATAAATTGTTAATCATGTCAATCAGCCTCGTAGCTTCTATTTTGGCTCATATGGTGCATCATTCAGATCACTTTTCTTGTTTGTTTCCCTTGATATGGAGGATGGTTCTTTTAAGAGATGGTGTATGGTCAGGTTTATCTTCTTTGAGATGCAAATTTCTCTACTAAATTTACCATTTGAATAGGAATGCCCATTTGAAGAATTACCAAGGACACAACCACTTGAAGGTTCAATTTTTTTGAAGGACATTGTTATGACTAGAGAGAAGATTATATTTCATGTTAACTCTTATATGAGGGACAAGTGTAGGAGGGAGAGATAGTCTGATGGGGATTGTAAGTAAGGAAATTAGAAGCTAGGTGCCTCATGGTCTACGTAGAATGATAAGCTACCGTCTCAAATGCCTTTTGCTTACTTTTGGAGGCCTTAGAGATTCATACCTATGTTTTTTGGGAACTATGGAAAAGCAGATAAAAAGATATCATAACTTTTAATTCTCGTAATGACTTAATATAAGAATTTGATAGCTAACATGTGGAACTTGTAAACTTTGTGATCAACTCTCTAGACACAGTCTTCTTTTTGAGGAAATGATAGTCCACCTTTATATGTTTCTTCTTCTTGTGATAATCCAGAAGATAAACTAGATTAAAGGCTATATGCACCATTACCTTATTGTCACGTGCCAATCTCATGGATAGGTCTAGGTGCATAAATCCCAATCTCCTCTAGGAGATGACATAGCCCTAGTAGCTCACAGATTGCAACTAAAACAACTCTATACTCAACTTCTGTACTAGAGTGAGCTCCTAGGTTCTATTTGTTACTCTTCCATGAAATTAGGTTTGCTCCTACAAATACATTAGAAGTTGAAGTATAACACCTATCAAATTGTGAGCTTGCATAATCTGTAATTTTTTGAAGGTTTGCATAATCTATATTTGTATATTCCAATATGTTAATATATCCATGATTATAGGATAGGAGTTTTTATAGGAGCCTTTTTTTAATGTATCGTACAATGTGAAGTGTTACTCCCTATTGTTTAACATAGGGTCGGGACATAAATTGACTCATCACACTAATTAAGAAGGCAATATTAGGTTTGTTGATATTGAGATATAACAACTCCCCAACTAAATTAAGGTACTTAGTTGGATCAAAACATGGCTCCCTCATTGAGTATAATTTTAGCATTGGGATTCATAGTGTATCCAGAAACTTGGACCTTGACAATCCAGTCTCTTGTAATAGATGCAAAGCATATTGTTTGAGAGAGGCAAATCCCTGTTTGAACCGTGCTGCCTTAATACCCAAGAAATATTGTAAAGGACCAAGATCTTTAGCTTGAAATTGTTGTTGTAGTTGACTTTCAACTAAAAAATGCCAAGTAAATCATTCCTAGTGAGTACAAGGCCATCCATGTAGATAATCATAAGGACAAGTCCTTATGCCCTATGGCGATAAAACATAATGATCTAATTGGCAATGTTGGAGGATAAGTTCTTGCACTACTGTACTCAATCTCCAAAACTATGCAAGAGGAGATTGTTTGAGGCCATATAAAGATTTTTTAATCGACATACATAGCTAGACTCCCCTTGAGCAATAAAACTTGGTGGTTCCTCCATGTAAACATCTTTTAGAAGGTAGCCATGTAAAAGCGCATTTTTGATGTCAAATTGATGTAGTGGCCAATCAAGCCAAGAAGCATTTGATATAAAAAGATGGACTAAGGCATTCTTTGGCAACAAGAGAGAATGTGTCATATTCTAGGTTAAAATTTTGAGGATAGCCTTTTGCAACTAAATGAACTTTGAACGATCAATAGTTCCATTTGATTGAATCATTATAGTGAACAACTTTCATCAATAGACTTGCCAAAAGGTAAAAGCACAAGCTCCCAAGTACCATTAGATTGAAAAGTGTCACCTCCTCAATTATAGTAAATCATCCCCCCAAAATGGGCAAAGCTTTAGCCATTGTCTTAAGAATAGACATAGAAGGCAAAGTAGAAAGAAGAGGGCAAAGAGGAAACAAAAGCGGTATAACAAGGAGATAGGAATGATAAGACACAATATTAATGCTAGCATTTTTGGTGCAAGATATGAGTACCTTTATGAAGTGCAATATGCATGCCAAGATCAGATGGAGTGGATTTATATAAGAAAGGATCCATAACCTAATGTCTTAATATTTTGGGTAAGGATATAGAACTCTTGTATAGAGACCACTCATCCTCCTTAATAAAATATTACAAAATTAATAGTTATTATAGGATATATATTTTGTCTATTAAGTAGGGGCTCTTCTATTATGTAAAATACATAAAATCTTAATAAAGATACAACCATAATGGTTTTTTGCTCGTGGATGTAGGCTTTAGGGCCGAACACATAAAATCTTATATAAATACTATCTCGTTCTCTGCCTTCAGTTACAAAAAATGAATGCTGGTTGTGGTGTCTAAGTAAGTGAATCTAGCTTTTTCCTTCACAATTGGAATTCGAAATTCATTTTTTCTATTTTACACATTCAAGTTATAACTAATTGTTTAGTTAAATTATGCAGATTTGTGATCAATGCTCTGAAAGCAAAGGAGTTTTATCGACGGGATGTTCAGTACATTGTTAGAAATGGGAAGGCTTTGATAATCAATGAGGTAGAGAAAATACGTGCGAGTGCATATGCTACATTTACAATGTAAAGAAGTGTGTGTGTAATATTATCGAAGAGAAAATTTATGCAGTTGACAGGAAGAGTTGAAGAGAAAAGGAGATGGTCTGAAGGGATTCACCAAGCTGTGGAGGCTAAAGAAGGTTTGCAGATTCAGGTATAGTTTGATTAGCTTTTTGTTGTTTTATGAAGCTTGCAGAAAAATGGTTCCATGAAAATAGGAATTTACTTACTGCATCTTGTTCTTTTGGGGCACTCTTTAGGCTGCTTCAATTGTGGTGGCACAAATAACTTACCAATCACTTTTTAAGCTCTACCCGAAGTTGTGTGGAATGACTGGAACTGCCAAAACTGAAGTAAGTGAATTATACAATTATCTTTTTTGTGTACAATTTTCATGATTTTTCAATTTGATTAAAATAATATGATCATTTTGTAGGAGAAAGAATTTTTAAAGATGTTCCAGATGCCTGTTATTGAAGTACCCACAAATCTACCAAATGTTCGTGTAGATTTGCCAATTCAAGCATTTGCGGTAGATCTAACATATCATGTGCATATTTGTTTGATATACGTTAACCATGAATATGAAATGTTTCTTTTCTTATTATTTATTTATGCTTGTTACAAATTAGATCAAATAATTTGTTTAGATATAATTATATTACTTAGGTTTGATATTCTGCTTGATTATAGGAGATTATTTTGTAAAGTAGTTACTCCTAATCACTATGAATATGTACCAATACTCTCTATAATATATAACATAGAAATTATATTTCTTCATATCATGGTATCAGAGCCTATACGAGTCTTCCTTATGCTAACCTTCATTCTACCTAGTGAGCATTAGTAAATACCTTTTCTTCCGTCTTCCTTCAATTTTATCTAGAAAACAAAAGGAATGTGTATATATATATATATACACATTCCTTTTTTTTATTGGGTTACCCACTTCAGACACCCAACTTCTATTCTTAGCAATAACCATTTCCAGTTTAGAAGGTTGTATTGTGTTCCACCTGCAGTCACCTCGGGTCAACATTTCACTAATAACAGTCACCATATTTTTAGACGTCCATTTTTTGTCATCACGAGCACCATTAGGAGCACTGACAGTAGATCGGCACACCACCAAAGGACGATCATTAGATGACTTGCGTGTGAATCTCACGTCTCTTGAGCATTTTGCTTCTAGGGATGGTAATGGGTCCGGTTAGTTCGGGCCTAGGACAGCGGGCCTGAACTTGAGCCTGACTAGGCTAGAGGTAGCTTAGCTTGAGTCTTCACTAAGGCTGATTTTTTTTAAATTTAAAAATGCAAAAACGCCGTTTGCTCATAAGGGTTAGGCTTGGACAACTTGAGCCTAACCCAAGATTTGATCAACCTAGGCCTTGCTCGTTGACTTTGGGGCGGACTGGGCTGGATCCCAATTTCCATCTCTATCTACTTCTCCATACACACGTCGATGCGTGGAAGATTGTACAACACTAATACATCCTTCAGTCACCCTCTTCAACGACAAAAACTCCTCTCGGCCATCCCTGTGCTAATGACGTATGGCGGTGACAGTTTGGTGTAGTTCTTTGACAATGTGTTTGAAGTTGTGTGTGCAAGGTACTCTATTAAGTTATGTTTACTATATTTGTTCGGGGTTTTGTGATTATTTTGGTATAATTACTAGGAAAGATCTTTATGGTAATACATTGGAGTGTGCTGCTGGTCAACTAGTATTTTTGGGTGTGACAACAATGTGATTCTGGTGCTGATGTCTTTAAAGTGTGGGTCATCAGATGCTTTAGGTGTTTTCTCCTACCTTAATTGTCAGGAAAGTTATTCTTGAACTTGTGTGGTATATTTGATTTATTTAAACATGGCTGATGAACATAAACTAGTTGCAATTGATGTTATTCTTGTGATGTCTAAAATCACAGAATATAAATTGATTGGTCACAATTATTTTTGAATGGTGTAAAACATTTTTGGATTTACCTCAGAAGCATTTTGAAAGACCATCACCTTACTGACGATCCTCCATCAAACCATACATCGAAGGAATGGCTACGTGATGATTACTGACTATATTTACAAATATGAAACTCTATTAAATGTGGTCGTTGCTTTAATTAATCGTTTTTAGGAATTGATGGATTATTTAGAGTTCTTATATTTAAGAAACGGAAATATTTCACGTATCTATGAGGTGTTCTATGGATTTTACAACTGAACAACAAGATCAATCATTTTAGGCATATTTTATGAATTTCAAAAAGATTTATGAAGTAAATGTTTTGTTACCGTTTAGTCTGGATGTTAGATAGCGGTAATGATTTTTTTTTTTGTGTGGTCTTAACTCACAATTTGAAGTTGCCAAGTCTCTGATTCTTTCTAACATTCAAATTTCTTCCTCAAATGATGTCTTTACGCGAATACTCTGCACAGATGTTGGTACATATCTTCTCCCATCATTCAAACCTCAAGTGCCCTCGTAAGTCGAAATAATGGATAGGACACTGAAAAGTCAACTCATAAGACTTATAGCAGGGACAGGAAATTGGGATCATAAGAATCAAGATGCTAGAACAATTATTTGTCGATACTATTATGAGTCGGGCCATACTAAATGTATGTTTCAAAATCAATATTATGAGTTTCGGACTGTACCAGCCAGAAAATGATACAAAACTGCATATATAAGTACCGGTCGTCAGTACCGATCGGTACCTTAAATTTTAAAAATTTGGAGGACTGTTTTTCAAAAAAAAAAAAAATAAAACACCCCCCATCCCGATGCTACTGTGCTTGATAGATCTCTAGCTTTATAAACTAGAGAAAGTGTATGTTATTGAACAGATAAAAGACACTTTACTGTCATTACAAGGGTTATTCCACAGGACACCCCTTCCAGAGCTTAAATGCTCCTCAGGAAGAAGGAAATTCTTTCTGTCTACAATATCTCTCTTCTTACTTTCCAATGCCCTCTCCCCTTTCCCTCTTTGCCTCAAAACTACTTACTAAGGCCATTCTGTTACAACCCAGCCCTTGTGCCAACTCAGCCACTAACTAACTAACTCACTCACTCCTCTCTGCCCTCTCTTTCTTTCTCCTCGAGTATACTCTCCATATCCTAGGCTTATTTACGTCTTTGCTATTCTCCCCCCTTCCTGAATTACCCTCGACCACATTGGTCCTAACATTGCTTCCCTCTAGAAGAGCAGTCTTGTCCTCAAGACTGCATTGAGGAAATGACTGCAAATAACAAATTCAACCTTCCATGTAGCATTCTCCATCAGCTTGCCCTTCCTTTTAACTAACCATTGGTGTGTGGAGTCCCCTGCCTTAGTAATTATTTAACTAGCTAAGACATTTTCGGGTTCCACAACATCATCCAACTCCACTTCTATTTCGTTAGGCAAAGCTATCTCTATAGAGTAGTTCTCCACAGCCCTCTTTAGTTAAGACACATGGAACACCGGATGGACTCTAGAATGTAGGGGCAGTTTGAGCTTATATGAGACTGCTCCATATTTTTCCAGAATTTGAAAAGGCCCAAAGTGTCTTGCCGCTAGCTTTTGATTAATACGTTGGGCCACCGTTAGCTGTTTGTAGGGACGGCGCCTAAGAAAAACCCATTCTCCCACCTAGAAAGACAGCAGAGTTCGTTTTCTATCAGCATACTTTTTCACTTGGTCTTGCGCCCTATTCAGATTGTATTTTAGCTGATGTAATGCCTCATCTCTGTCCATTAACTCTGTAGTCACTGCCTCCTCTTTAGTTTCTCCTTGTAAATACCGAACCAAAGTTGGGGGTTTCCCAACATAAACCACTCCAAAGGGCCCGTAGACATATGGAAAGTGGTATTATACCACAGTTTTGCCTATGAAATCCAATAGGAACAATGTCTAGGTTGTTCAGAAGCAAAACACCTCAAATAAGTTTCCAAACACCTGTTGAGAACTTTTGTTTGTCCATCCGTTTCCGGATAATAAGAGGAGCTCATTTTAAGCATGATACCCTGTAGACGAAACAACTCCCTCCAGAAATGACTAACAAACAAAGGATCATGATCACTTATGATCGATTGTGGCACTCCATGTAGGCGTGCTACTTCTTTAACAAATACCTCAGCCACACTTTTAGCAATCTAAGGGTGCTTCAATAGGATAAAATGACCATATTTTGATAGTCGATCCACCACAACCAGCACTGCTTCATACCTTTTAGATCTAGAAAGTCCCGTAATGAAGTACATTGAAATGTCTTCCCAAATCTGATTGGGAATCAACAAAGGTTGCAACAGGCCCCCAGGAGATGTGGCAGCATATTTCTGCCTTTGACATGTATCACAAGACTTGACAAAGTCTTGAATGGACTTCTTCATAACAATCCAATAAAGATTGCTTGCAATTCTCCTATAGATGCGCAGATAACTTGAATGGCCTCCAATAGGGGAAGAATGAAACTCTTTTAGGAGTAATGGAATAAAAGTGGATTGAGCTAAAATCACCAACCTTCCCTTGCACAAAAGAACACCTTGATGCCATAAAAACCTAGTTTTAAAGGTTGGATCCTGCTGCAGATCCCTTATAATGCCACTCAATATAGGGTCTTGGTGCACCTCCTGTTGGAGGATTCGGCCATCAGCCCACAGCGGGTAAGAAATGATGCTTTTCAGCTCTCTTTCATACACTCTTGACAACGCATCAACAGCTTTGTTTTCTAGTCCCGGTTTGTAAATGACCTCAAAATGATAACCCAAAAGATTATCCATCCAGCATTGTTGATCCGTAGTAGACACCCTCTGTTGCAACAAATGGCAAAGGCTTTTCGAGTTTGAATACACCACAAATGATTTTCCCATCAAATAGTGACGTCAATGATGCACCGCCAACAACAATGCCATTAATTCCTTCTCATAAGCAGACTTAGAAAGATTTCTCTTTGAAAAAGCCTTACTGTAGTGGGCTATCAATCTCCTATTCTGCATTAAAACTACACCTACCCCCTTGCCTGAAGCATCACATTCAACCTCAAAAGATTGGAAAAATTTTGGTAGAGCTAATACCGGAGAAGTAGTCAATGCCTCTTTTAAGGCCTCAAAGGACTCTAAAGCTGCTGAGTTCCAATGAAACCCTTCCTTCTTTGTTAGTTTGGTGAGTGGTAAAAACCATAGTTCATAATGAATTTTCGGTAATATCCAGTCAACTCAAGAAATCCCCTCACCCCCTTAAAATTTCGAGGAATAGGCCAGTTCACAACACTTGAAACCTTTGCTGGATCAACAACTACCCCTTTTCCGGAAATAACATCACCCAAATATTCCACTGTCCGCCTTCCAAAACTGCACTTTTGTTTGCTAACCACAAACTGATTCCTTTTTAAGACCTCCAAGACACTTGCTAAGTGCAAAAGATGAGTATTCCAATCAACACTATATACCAGAATGTCATTAAAAAAAAACTAAAACAAGCCGTCTAAGGGTCGGTCTAAAAATGTCATTCATTGCGGACTGAAATGTAGCTGGTGCGTTGGTCAATCCAAACGGCATCACTAGGAGCTCATAGTGGCCATCATGTGTTCGGAAGGCCGTTTTGTGGATGTCTTCATTCTTGACCCTAATTTGGTGATACCCGGATTTGAGATCTAGTTTAGAGAAGAAACAAACACCGTGCAACTCATCTAAGAGTTCATCCACCACTGGAATATGATACTTGTTTGGTAATGTGACCCTATTTAGGGCTCTATAATCTACATACATTCGCCATGAAGCATCTTTGTTCTTGGCTAAAATTACCGGACTGGAATAAGCACTGTAACTAGGACGTATGATGCCTATTTGCAACATTTGCTAAACTTGTTTTTCAATCTCATCTTTATGATGGTGTGGGTATCTATACGGTCTCACACTAATTGGACCTTGTCCTTGCTGTAAAACAATAGAATGAGAGTGGTTTCTTTGGGAGGTAACCCTCGAACCTCTTGGAACACCTTTGGAAATTGGTTCAACACCAGGTTCAGCTTTTGCTCTTCTTTCTTGTTAAGTAGAGTCTATTGTTCCCCTATTATAGCCATTCCTTCAACTGATTGGAAATTACCACTTAAGGTTGGTAAAAGACCCTGTAAGGATATTAAATCCTCAGGGTACGCACTTCCTCTTCTCTGTATTGCCTTTGTTTCTGCATTGCCACACAACTCCACTTTTTGTCCTTCATGTTGGAATTGCATGGTCATCTCCTTCCAGTCTACGATGACCTTTCCTGATTTCTGTAACCAAGTAACCCCTAAAATCACATCCATTCCTCCTAAATCTAGTACATAAGCATTGATCTTCCAGTCTAGCTCATCCAACCGAATAGGAACCCCTATACACATTCCTTTAGTAATTACCTTATGGCCATCACCTAATCTGATTCCCAAGGCCTTATTCAGCTCTATTGTTAACCGAAGGACACTAGCTAATTCAGGCGAAACAAAATTGTAGCTTGCCCCACTATCCACCAAAATCACAATGGGAACCTGTGTAATTTCCCTTCTAGTATCATGGTTTTAGTTTCAAATACTATTGCTTCATTAACCCCAAACACTCCTATGGTTTTGCATTCTAAAGCTACATCGCCTTCCTCGTCAATATCTGCCTCCATAGCTATTATTTCCCTATCTTCATTCAATGTTTCATTGTCATCCAAAACCAGTAACCTTAGCTGTCTCTCCGAACATTGATGTAATGGATGAAATCTCTCCCCACATTGGAAACAAAGGCCTTTGGCCTTTCTATCCATGAGTTCTTGGTAGGAAATGTGACACAACCCCCTGTTTCTCTCCGTCGACACCCTCCTTTCTCCCTCAGGCCTCCTTATCAGTGCTCCCACGGAAGGCGCTGCAACTCTGCTCTGCGCATGGGAGTCGGGTTGGTACCTGAATGTGTCCTGGGTTCTACCCGCTCCAAATCCACCAAAAAATCTCACTCGACCCACTAGGCTTGTGCGATCCTACTCCTTAGGGTTCGGGTTGACTCAAAAGTTGCCCCTAAAATTACTCTCTCGGTTTTGAGTCCATGCACGATGTCGAGAACCCAAGTTCTCGATACCTCCTTGCTCTCCGTTCACCTCTTCTTCCACAACCATTGCGATTTTCATCATTTGGTACCTATTCACTGGATCGAACGTACGCACCCTCCTCCGGATATCCGATTGCAATCCACTTATGAAATATCTATAAATTGTTCTTCCGGTAAACAACCCACTTGTGACGATATGAATTCGAAGGCCTTGACGTATCCTTCATCTGTATTAGTTTGCCGCAAATCCGAAAGTTCTTCGAATGGATTCTCAAGTTGCCTTCCACCATATCGATCTACGAAAGCTCTTTTAAATTTTTACCAATTCAATTCTACCTCCGTCTCTCTCAGAAGGTTATACCAATGAATGGTTGATCCTTCCATACTTAGGAGAGCTAGTTTGATTTTCACCTTTTCTGAGGTTTTATGAACCTCAAAATATACTTCCGCTCTAATAATCTACCCCATAGGGTTAAACCCATAAAAAATGGGCAGTTTAACCTTACATACCGACATCCTATATTCCTCCATATTATCAGAGGAATGCTCCATCAGAGTGGGTTGTTGAGGACGCTGATTATTCCTTTCACCAGCCATAGTCTGCCTCCTTCTTGAGGTATCACTCCCTTTTCCTTTTTCCGGTCTCTTACTCATCATCTTGCTCATTTTCAGTAGCAAAGCTCTCTGCATTTCCCCCATTTCCATCCTCATAGACGATTAAATATCCTCAACTCCAGCCTCCAGATTAGCCACATGAGATTCCAGCAAATCTACTTTATCGGACATCTTTGGTGGCATCGATGTTGATCTTTCTAAATTCTTAGTTCCCTAAAAGAAAACTGATTCTCCCTTCCTATTACTTGCAGGTCGGACCAATGATAGATCTCTATCTTTATAAACTAGAGAAATTGTATGTTATTGAAGAGATAAACGGCACTCTACTGCTATTACAAGGGTTATTCCACAGGACACTCCTTCCAGAGCTGAAATGCTCCTCAGAACTACCTACTAAGGCTATTCTGTTACAACCCCGCCCTTGTGCCAACTCAGCCACTAATTAACTCACTCACTCCCTCCTCTCTGCCCCCTCTTTCTTTCTCCTCTAATATACTCTCCATATCCTAGGCTTATTTACGTCTTTGTTATTCTCTCCCCTTCTTGAATTACCCTCGACCACATTGGTCCTAACACTGCTACTTTCACTCTCTCTCAGTTCTACTCTCCGACAACTGTCCTCTTCGGTGACTCTCCACCATTGGTTCTATCTCTCTCTCTCTTCGACGACTCTCCACACTCTCGTGAGGGCAATAAGAAACCAGTGCAACACCCACCAACAATACACAACCAAACCTACACGCAAAAGAGCAAAAAGGAAACAAGTCAAAATTACCCAAAGATTTCAACTAAGGACTGATACCACAACTGCATTTCATGGAACACCTCATAATCTCCTTCGAGAGTTTCTAATTCTTACTGGTGTGGGTGGTTAGAAAGGTAAATGGGTCTAATAGAACGAAAACTCTTAGTGAATCAAGCCTTGCAAATGCTTCCTCTACCCACAGGTCCCATGAGCTCTTCTCCATCTCCATCTCCATCTTCATCTGCCAAGTTAACAATGGAAACAGGCAAAGAGAGAGTGCGAGACACGACTGTAATAGAAGTAGGTTGGTGAGTGGTGACAGTTATACAATAGTCAAAATGTGTGGTTTTTTACTTGCTAAACTCTTGACCAGAACAAGAAAAAAGACACCTTTTTAGGTAGGAATAAGAAACTATATATTATGGTAATTAAGGAAAAAACATTGTTTTTACAATGTATAAGAATTTAAGTTAAATTTTTATTAAATTAAACATATAATTTTACAAATATGTGAAAAATAATATTAATAAAAATAAACAAATTACTGTTATTTTAAATTTCAATTATTATGATTTTTGGAAATAGGTTGATGTAAAATTATAAATTATACAGTACAATATATTAAAGAACTATTTTGCAATTTAAAAAAAATTTGAAGAATCATTTTATAAATTTAAAATTTACCAGAAACAGTACTCAATATTGATCGATACCACTATAGTATCGTATCAGAACCAAATCTGCTACCAATACCGATACGGTATTCATAACATTAGTCAAAAACTGATGAATAAATCTCAAAATTTTCATTTTGTTCATGTTGCACCTAATTCCACTACACCAAACTTATCCATAGAAAAGACAATTACAGTTTCTACAGAAGAGTTTGCTAAGTTCACACAGTACTAAGAAGCATTAAAAAGTTCATCCCATCCTATCACACTATTGCCAATTCAGGTAACACACCCTCGTGTCTCCTTTCATCCTTATCACAACGGGTCATTAATTCTCGTGCCTTAGATCATTTGACAGGTAATCCTAGTCATTTTTCTACTTTCCAGAGCCACTTTTCTCCTTCCTATGTTACCCTAACTGATGGATCTACTTCTTTTGTTATTGGATATGGAACTGTTAATCCCACTTCATTAATATCTTTATCATTTGTCTTAAACTTATGGGGATTCTCCTTTAATATATTATCTATGAGCAAACTCACTCGTACCTTGGATTGTTATATCTTATTCTTTCTTGATCTTTGCATTTTTTAGGATCTTATGACAAATAAGATTATTGGTAAGGGATGTGAATCAATAGCTCTATACATTCTGGATACATAAACGCTAAGATGTACTGCTTGTTCAAGTGTCTTAACTCCTTTTGAAGCTCATTGTCGGTTAGGACATCTCTCTTGCCTTTATCAAAGAAGTTGTCCTCAATTTCTTAATATATCTTGCTTAGATTGTGTGTCTTATCAGTTTACTAAGCATCATCTTCTCCCTTCACTCCATTGAATAACAAAAAGAGCCAGTTTTTCATTTGAATTAGTACATTCTGATGTTTAAGGTCCATGCTTTGTTGTCTCTAAAACTGGGTTTCAATATTTTGTGACTTTTGTTGATGATTTCTCTCGTATGACTCGGCTTTTTAATGAAAAATTGTTCTAAGTTATTTTCTCATTTCACTACCTTTTGTACAGTGATCAAAACTCAATTTAATATCTCTATTCATGCTTTGCAAAGTGAAAATGCCATAAAATATTTTTCCACATCATTTCAAACCTCGTGATCCAAAATGCCATTCTTTATCAATTGTCATGTGTTGACGCACCATCTCAAAATGGTGTCACTGAAAGAAAAAATTGACATCTCCTTGAAAGAGCTTGAGTTCTCTTATTTCAAGCACTTGTTCCTAAACCATTTTGGGTCAATGCTATTTCCACAATTTGTTTTTTGATCAATCATATGCCTTCATTTGTTCTTCATGTGAGATTCCTAGTAATATCCTTTTTCCCACTAAACCCTTGTTTCCTATTCTACTGCAAATTTTTGGTAGTACTTATTTTGTACGCCATTTTCGTTTTCAAGTTACCAAACCAGATCTTAAATCTTTAAAATGCATTTTTTTGGGCTATTCTTGCGTCAGCTGATGTTTCTTTTATGGAAAATATTCCCTTCTCCCCTGATTCTTCAATTTCTGAAAAGGTGGACTATGACCTCTTAGTTTACAAGATCACCTTTCACACTACAAATGCCATCTCTACACATGATCCTCCTACCCAACCACAACCACCACCTATTCGCTTGCTCTATTATGGAAGATGCGATCATCTTAATACAAGTTCACTACTTTTCTCTTCTTCATCATCAGATCCCACAACACATGATCCAAAACTTCCAATTGCTCCTCACAAAGGTAAAAGTCAATGCACCTATCCTATTTCCTCTTTTGTTTCTTAAGATCATTTGTCTTTTTCTTCTTGTTCTTTTGTTGCCTTATTTGATTCCTTGACCCTCCAGAAAATTGTTCATGAAGCCTTATCTCATCCTAGTTGGCGTAATGCTATGATAGATGAGATGAATGCTTTGGATGCTAATGGTACGTGGGACTTGGTGACTTACCTATTGGAAGGATAATACAGGACTGACATAAGGATTTGTTTTGTTTGTTTTGTTTTTATATACCTATTAGGATTTGTTTTTGTTTACAT
>JANQBM010000006.1:13140057-13166174 GCA_025594535.1 Erythroxylum domingense
GGTTTCCCTTGTGAAGAAGGTTCTGCCTTCTTGTTTCTAAATAATACAGAGCTACTGCTCTCTACTTAGAGTTGTTTCACACTCACGCTTATTAACTTACATAGTTACCTAACAGTAGTTTAGTGCTTTAGCTGGTCCTGTGATTTTATTGTTTATGAAACAGCTTGCAGGATGAAATGTTTCAAAAGTTTAATTTTGATACCGAGTGGGCTGTGAAACTTATCTCAAGGATTAACAATGATGAAGATATACCAATTGAAGGGGAAGCTATTGTAAAGCAGGTAAAGCTTTTAAAACATGCCCCTAGTTTGCCATCACTTGTTTCTTAATCCTATATGTTCTTTCAGTCATGGAATGTCTTACTGCTAATTTCAACTGTTTTGAATTTTCAGCTTCTAGGACTGCAAATCAATGCAGAGAAGTATTTCTTTAACGTAAGGAAGAGTCTAGTTGAGTTTGATGAAGTATTAGAGGTATGCATCTTGGAAAAGCAACTACCTTATTTGGAGTATCACGGTTTCCACTTTTTTACCTCCGCTCTTAATAGCAGATGCTCAACAATGGCCACCCATCCATTTTCACATGTTGCTAGTTGAATACTAAAGTTTTAAGAAGTACACATGACAGTGATGTCCCGTGTGTATGCAATGGCTCATAAATGGGCACACTGCTGCCGTCTATTATGCTTCTTTTTTCACACAAATGGTCTAAATATAGTTGGCAAACTGCATATACGAGATCAAATTGCATATATTGTCAACTAATAAAACACCATATGACAATGTTGATAGAATTAAATATTTGAATAAATAATATCAAATGTAATCTCTTCTACTCATTTGATTCTTTTTGTTACATCAGGTACAAAGGAAACATGTCTATGACCTTAGGCAATTAATTTTAACTGGAGATAGTGAAAGTTGCTCCCAACATATATTTCAGTAAGTTTCTTTTCTGGTTTTAGTTATGCCTACTTATTATAGGTACTATCAGACCTTTAGTTTCAATGGACTGGCTCATCCCTATTATTTACAGTAAAACCTTTAAAAGTAAAAAGTAATGATGTTGGTACCACAATTAAAAGGGATATTAATTAATTGAGAATTAATTTAACCTATTAGTTCAAGTCAGAACTATAAAAAATTATTATATATAGAAATTATTAATTTATTGATTATTAATTGATAGAAGTTTTACTATATATGAATTTTTCCCGTGAAACAAGCATGCTTGTATCCAGAAGCCTATCTCTTATAAAATAGTGATACCATTTATATTCTGCTGGATACTTTATAACCTCAGTGAAGATGATTTTGGAAATTAATCATTTGTCTGGTTTGACCGCTTGTATTACGTTGTGATAACATATTATAATAGATCTCAATAAGGATGGATGTTACTAAGCGGAAATTCTGGGCAGATGTCCACGTGTCTCCATTTTACATGATACTTATTCAACATTAATAACCCTACTGCATATTCAACACAAAATATTAGGAATCTCTAACATGAACTAATTATAACATGCCTTCACAAACATGAAGCATTTGAGGTGTTAAGTGTTTGGCTGGGACCTTCCTCGCCAGTTTTGGTAATCTACCTGGAACTTGTAGGTCTGGGTAGTATGAAGACATCAATAAGTGCATTTTTGTTTCTTCAATCTTGTTTCATTTATGTGTGGTTGTGTGTGCACATTTCTGCATCTGTCAAAATCTAAAAGGTGTACGAGTATGTCTGCACATAAGAGTAAGTTGCCCCTGATATTACCTCTGTATTATCATACCATGTGAAGCCTTCTTGAACTGTTTAATGCTGTTAAAGAGCAAGCTGTTTGTTTAGGTACATGCAAGCAGTGGCCGATGAAATCATCCTTGGCAATGTTGATCCCATAAAGGTAGATGTAATACACCTGTACAATAAATTTCCAGTGCTTTTGCTAATTTCCTTAAGTTACTTGATTAGCATCCACGAAGCTGGAGTCTGGGTAAACTCTTGAAGGAATTTATTAATGTTGGGGGAAAGCTATTGGAGGGTTAGTTCGGTCAAGATCCTTCTTTGCTTGTTTTAATTTCTTCCTACTCTGGCTCTGAGGGTCATTGATTTCAGAATTTCCACTCTTTGAAGATAATCGTTATTGTGTAAAATAATTTTAGGTTCATTTGCAATGATTACCGAGGAAGCCTTGCTGAATTCTCTTCTAAAATTACATGAACTGAGTTCTATAGATGTCAACAATTTTCATCTTCCAAATCTGCCAAGGCCACCAAATGCCTTTAGAGGAATCCGCAAGAAGAGCTCTTCCTTAAAACGATGGCTTGCAATCTGCTCAGATGAGCTGATCAAGTGAGCAAAAACTTTTTATTTGGATATCCTTGAGCAGTGCAATTTTTATCTAACGTGTAGATAACTGGCTACAGTGATGGTAGATACCGAGTAACTACTAACCTCCTTCGCAAGTACCTTGGAGATTTTCTGATTGCTTCATATTTAACTGCTGTTGAAGAATCTGGTTATGATGATGCATACATCAAGGAAATTGAGGTTAGCTCTGCCTTTGAACTGCTTCTTTCTTGTGGGCTAAAGATTCAGTGTGACTGCTTACTGAGGTAGTCCTCTCACTATATGACAGATGTGTGTTTTAATTAGAATTCTTGTTGAGCACGATAAAAATGATTTTCAGAAAGCTTTTAGAAAGGAGCTAACTGTTTCTAATGATAAGGAATGTGCAGCTTGAATCATTAATTAAAATATCAAGTTCACATGTCTCAATAGCCTATACATTGCATTGCGGTAAATTTGTTGAATCTTTGCGGTTGGCAAAGATGGCTGCTTGCAGTTTTGCATCGGTATTGCATTTAGTTCCTGTTAACTTATTGTACGTTTCAATCAGACGTGAACAATGTTAATACTATTGGATCTAATTCTGTAAGTAACTAATTACAGTCATATGCATTTTCTTGAGAAAATCTGCTAAATCCTTTTGATAGACATGCCAATTATTTTTATTCTTAATCCCTTTGGTTAATCTATACAGTAGCTGGCAATCATTCAATGGTAAATATTTAGTGGTTTGTGGTGCTGGATTATTCATATTTGTGCATATTTTCTCTTTCAAGGAACTCTGACATTTGTCCCACCGGATGGCAATCTTGCATGTTTTATTTCTTTTTAACTTTTTTCTTTGATATCAATTGAATGTAGAAAGCAGTTCTTCTGAAGACTTTGGACTGTTTCTGGAGGGACCATCTTGTAAACATGAACAGGCTTAGTTCAGCGGTAACCTATATGATACATTTTACCTTTAACTTGTTTAACTTTCCAAAATGTGCAAGATTACATCCAACCCCTTTCAGGTGAATGTAAGAAGTTTTGGGCATCGTAATCCTCTTGAAGAATACAAAATTGATGGGTGTCGATTTTTCATTTCAATGCTGAGTGCAACTCGGAGAATAACTGTAGAAACTCTCTTGCAGTATTGGTCTTCTCCCATGGAGTCCCAAGAACTCTTCGTATAAAAGCATAAGAGGTATGCAACTTACGTCTTTCTTTCGCTTTTTGTTGAACGTCGCTCTTTAATCAGGCTTATTAAGGTTTGTGTTACTTTTATGATTTTGTTCTGTCAGCATCAGGACTAAGGGATGCAATATTGTTTCTTTAATGGATTGAGATTAACTTTCACTTGGGGTCCATGTAGCTTTGTTTTTTTGGTTGGTTGGTTGGATGAGATTATACTGGAATTCTTGGATCTTTGGTTATATACCAGCAATCTAAACTTGGATTGGGTAAAGCTCTCTGTTTAACTAAGCATTGCGTCTCAGCGATGGTGGTCTAGCTCAAATTTCTTTGGCAACAGACAGCGTATCAAATGTTGAAGTTCATTATTATGGTTAACATCTTTGTTTCCCAGAATGATTTGGAGATTGCTGGATTATTGTAGCCTATCATGTCTTCATCCACAATTGTTGAGATCTTCAGCTAATTGGACACTTCGGTGCTGAAACAGAGAGCTGCATTGTGACCAAGTGGCCAGAAGATGTCCTAAACAAAAATATTTTATGTCTATTAAGCTAGCTGTTTTTGTTATCAAAAGTAAAAAGACCTTTGCGATTTTATTGATTGCTTCTTTTAACTCCCTTTCAACTTTCCCTTTTACAATCATAGGTTTTGTAAATTTGTAGACCAAAATACAGCGGTTTGGTATCATCATACTTCTCATGGAAGAGGAACAGAATGCCTAGAGATTCTATTTGCCTTCGTGGTGTGGATTGCAGTTCACTTTCTTGTATTCTTGCATGAAATCCTTTCAACTGACACTGTTCTCGCAATACAGTAGATCTAACTTTTATCAGCTCTAGTTCATTCTTGTATGAAATTTGCCTTGGACCAGCACAGATATATGCTGTGATGACTAATGAGGTTCTTAGCTTTCTTTTTTAAAATACAAGGACATATGTACTTAGAAAGAGTCGCTAACGGATCAAATAAAATTATCAGGTGTTATTTACCAAAAAAGAAATTATCAAGAGTTCAATCTACTGATTAAGGTACCAGGAACATCTCCTTTTATCTTTTATTTTCCGCACTTTTAGATTTAAAAATATAGTAATATATTTATATTTTTTTATATTTATATTTGTTGTTGTAAAATAAAGCATTTAAGCAATCAACTGAACTTCATCAGTTTGAACCATCTTTTTATTTGGAGATGAAACAATAACCCCTGAAATATGTGAAATTCGGAGTCAAGTGATTTTTCTTCTCATTTTATTGAAAAGTAACAGGAAACAGGCAACTTGCCAATTTTATAAAAGAAAATCAACTTGTTATTCTTCAAGTTTTGTAAATTGGAGCTACTTCAATTTGGTAGTCGCAACTAAAATTTGATGCAAATAATGCAAAACAACGAATTAATTATCAGGAAATAGTGTACCAAAAGTTCTCTTCAAACATGAAAGATGATGTTTCAAGTTATGAATATGTCGAAGGCTTTGGAACATATATACATCAATTTTGATGGATACTTTAAAGGGAAGAATGAACTTGCAGATTCGATCGCCAAAATCTAGTGGAAAGTAACACAATCTTTTGCTTACGGGAACATTGAATGAGGTTCAGGAATAGTGAAACTCCATTCTTAAGTCAATAAAGTTAATTAAATTCGTACAAGTTCAATTTTTTTTATAACATATAACAATGGTTTAAGACATGGTTTCACGTAAATTAATGTGCTTTCTGTCATGCAGACAAGATTACCAGTATATGGGTACAGTTCGTCACCCAATGACAAAAGCATATGCTAAACAGTTATTTTAGTTGGTAGTTATCTTCTAACTGAACAAATTGTTTCCAGTCAAGTTTCAATTGATTTTTTTTTATTAGTTAGGTAACTGCAAATCAACGTATTTTACAATACTGGCGGCTAATTTCTGGTATTTATTGACTTGAAATTAAATTTCATTACGAATAGATTATTTGACTTTAAGCGATATTAAACGTCTAAAATCCAAAATAAAAAATTAAACTTATTATTTATAAATTCCAAACGATTGCTCATAACTACGTCTTTAATTTAGTTAATCTCCGAATTATAAAGCGACCATTTCATTATAATAACTTAGGTTGTTGTGTGAGGCCAATTTAATTGATTTTATATATTCAGTAACACACTCCTTCAAGTGAAAATTCTTTGAGCTTGAAACTTGTACAGACTCATTCTACCTTGTGCTGAATAATAGATGAGTGGTAAAATTTGAATTCACGACCACTTGATCATAGAAACTTTGATATCATGTTAAGCGAATATTTCACCACAATAATTTAAGCTGTTGTATGAAGCTAACTTAATTAATTTTATATATTCACTAACACGAATGACATCGCTACTTCCTTTAAATAAACAAATATATATTAACGATTTTTGACATGGACCATTTTTATTATAATCTATTAAGTTAATTAAAAATTATAGGAAGACAAGGACGCATAAAACTGAATCTCTGTACAGACACCCTAGACATTTTCTTTGCTTTCTTTTCCGCCTGGTTTGTTCATTACCTGTCACGTATAGAAACATTGCATAGTCAGCTCCACGTGAAACGTGGCAGAGTAGAGACAGGAAACGAAGAATTCTTGAAATGGAAGAAAGGTAATCGGAAACATGTAACCATATACGCTAATATGAATAATATAGTTGCACAAAAAATGGAAGGATTCATGAATCTTAACACAGATTGACTCCTTTGAAGGTGCTTCCTTCATGTGCTACGAAGACATTGTTATGGGGGAATGCACTTAGATGACTGATTATATTCCTAGCTTCAATTATATAAACTGATTATGTTTCCTTTTCTGCAATCTTTGTATTCAACGATCTAAAAGTGGTATCAAATATTGAATATGAATGGAGAAATAAGTTTCAACAATGGTCAATTCTTGCAATAACTAATTTAAATTTATGTCACATCCATAAAAAAAATGTCTATTTCCAAATCACTTACACAGAGGTATTTTGTATATCGATTTAAAATAAGTTGTTCAATAATACTTGTATTTGGTGTGAAAATTAATTTTTGCAATATTATTAATCTTTAGGCATGATCGAATAATCAAAAACTATGATTTTAGATAGGCAATAATTTTTAGTTTAAATGGTATTAGGGTATAAGAAACTTATGAAAATCCTTTAGTGAGAATTTCTTAAAAATCCATCTCCTTGTTCACTTTGAAATTCAACATTTATAATTTTTTAAGATATCTCATTATTTTGATATTGTTTGAACTTTGAACCAAGATTTTCAAGGAAATTGTAATATTCAAACTCGAATTAAATAACCTCATAATGTGATAATGTCAACTTCTTTAAATATTCCCAATCATATATAATAGCAAAAATTAATAGTCATAGTTACCAATTATTTAAAAGAAAGCACGACCATCTACATGTAGTCTATATTGATAAAAAGTGAAAAGAAAAAGAGCTAGAACTTGGATGAGATTGAATGTACACTCAGAACTCAAGACTAAGGGTATGACGACTTTTTCTTTTAAATTCTATAAGCTGATCTAGTTTTAATAAGAAATAGATGTTTGTTTATTAGCAACCTCTATATTTTATGTTATCTTTCTAGATTAATAGTTTTTTGTTCACGTATCCCAAAACATATACTAAACAATAATGACGCGCTATGCCTCATGTAATTAAGGAAGAGAAGCATAATATGTAGCCCCGTAAGCTTCAATTTAAAGTCTTACCACATGATTCTCGTGACTTCTGATTACATAGCTGTTTCAGTTAAGCTGCTGGCTGCTGTTTCATAATCTCTATATTACTTAAAGCCTTTTGATTAGAGTCGCAACCTTATACCTAGGGGAAAGGTGTAGTGGTTGAGAGTTTGCCACCCATATCATCTTTAGGCATTTAAACATAGAGTTTACGCGTTTATAATATCGTTAAGATAAAACCCTTGAAATAGCCAAGGTTAGACTTACTTCGCATTTGAAAATACATAAGTCATGGTTTAAATTAGTTAGGATCTGGATGCTGTCATTGGATTAACCAACGTTTGCTTTTATATTCGTTATGGTATGTTGAACCCTTGACGACTAACTCCATGTTCAGTTTGCCAAATTAAGTCGACGACAACTGTGGTTAAGGATATAGTTATTTATATGATATTGCATATGGAATAGGCAGGAGTGGTTTGCCTAATGTTTTGAATACTCTTTTAATTGTTTTTTGTACGATCTTAATATTACATAAGGTTAATTGATAATTATTTTTAGGTAAGTTTTGTGTAATTAACTGATGTTATCATTTTTTGTCCATTTATGCCGCAGTAAATCTCAGTTATATATTCACGTGTTTTAAGTCCTTTTCTTATTTTTGTTTAAAAATATACTTCTTTTATTAATGAATGTTCTAAATATAACTCTTTTAGTCATTTTTATAATTTTAATAATACTTAATTCGTTGTATTATTAAAATATAAATATTGTGATTTTTTAATAAAATTTTACAATTTGATAAACGTCAAAATGTATAAAACCTTTTTTATAACAACAATGCTTGCTAAGACTTTCACTAAAATGTGAAGTTTGAGAAATTTTCCTTATTCTTTTGAGATTAGTTTCCATAAACTCACATGTAATATAAAATAATGATAATATAAAATATAAAATATAAATAAATACATATGAATAAAAATATAAAAATATGTAATATAATGCATAATATAGTACATATAAAACGCATTAACAATGAAAGATAAAATAACTAAGTACATACACAAATTAAAAAAAAAGGCAAGTGTAAAAATAAACCAATGGCGATATTTAAAATTCTATGATTTTTTCTTCATTTTAAAATCTACAGAAGGTTGGACCAAAAAGTTAATTTGGAGAAAAGATGTCTTCAATATCCTCATGCCACCGACTGCAAGGTCCAATGGTATCTAATTTCGACTTTGGTGTTATTAGCTGTAAGTAAAAATCTTTGCCCTTTGCGGCAAAAAGAATCTTGTTTTATGTGTTTCACTAATTAAATCATATAACATTATTAAATAAGGTCACTTTCATTCCCTACTTCCTTTTTTGTGTAAATTGCATAAAGAATTTAAAAAGTAATCTAATTTTGACATGATTTTGTTAATTTTTAATTTATCCAACAGCTTCCATCAACTTATATAAAAAAATGTATTAAATTTGGTGAAAAAATATAATTTTTAATAAAGAAGTGATAATAAAAATTTTCAAAATTAAAAATATTTTACAAAATAACTTTTGGATTATTTCAACTTTGGATAATTATTTATGTCACAAGGTAACATTTTCAAAATAAACTAAAATTCATGCTAAAAATTAAAACTTCTAAACTTTGATGATTTTTAATGAGCAGAATATAATGTTGAATTAAGATGGTTGCAAATAATTTGACCATTTAAACTGGTCAATGATGACAAATGGGACTTGTACTAGCTAAGCTTGAAGTTGCTGTACATCAAGCCAACCATTCGCTTTCGTCACGGCAAGTAAGTGGGATGATTAATTAGTTTAATCAAAAAAGGATTGCAACCTATATTTATTTTAAAGGAGTAACAATACGTTCTATATGGGTTTAAAAATTGGAAACATAGGCTTAGTGCTATATACATACATACCTAAACAAAATGATATTATGCAAAGTGGACCACATAATAGACTAAGACAAAACACTAATGCTGACTTAGGAACAACGTACTAACAAGTACAGCAATGAACTAGATTTCTCAGACATAAATATACTACTAACCCTTTTTGGTTTGCTCTCCTATTACCTGTCTACTCAGAAATGGTACCCTAACATTCGGACAACTACTTGGAATCAAATCACAAGGCCAACGTTACACCCTTCCTAATTCATGATTCACAGATCATCAAATAAACACACTACACAAAAGCTACCTCAACCAAGTGAATGAAAAGAAGTATTCTGTTAACTAAAGTTATATATATGTATATATAGATTGGGTACCTAGAGTAAATTAACTAATGGGGGGTTGACATTGTAAAAATTAATATATATTGTTTGATGATAGCTTTTGTTAAATCAAAGTCTTGAAGCTTTAATTTGACCCCTCAAACTGTGCCTACAAACAAGTGTTTCGATTATTTTATTTCCTTGGAAAGCTGATTTAAGTTATAATGACCAATTAAATCCATATATGTGTAGAGGTGAAATAATCAAGGAAGGGGAGAGAGTAGTCGGCAGAGATTTGAGTTACACGTAAATTGGATGTGAATGTAAGAAACGCGACACTTGGCACCGAGGCAAGTATTATTTAGGTCTACGTTTATCGTTGTCACCCACATCAAACGGTCAAGATATACCCGTCTGATAGATCTCGCGAAGATCACTGACTTCCGTAGTTGGTTTGTGTTGTGTTGGTTTGTGGGTTGCATCTCATAGCCAGCAAACTAGGTTATGTTGGGGGGCTTAGTAAAAGCAACTTTTGACTTTTTGACCTTTGAGTTTGTATTTTAATGCAACCGTCCCATACACCTAACGACCGAAGACAAAATAAAATAAAAGAACCCGGTTTTGGCCACCGTTTATGCGGGGATCTCTAACTGACTAGAAAGCAGTATAAATACACCCTCCCATCCCATGCACAACGTTATCTCCAACAAAAAGCTTATATTTTCTACATTTCCCAAATCTCCTCGAATTCAATGGCAATTCCAGTGATTGATTTCTCCAAGGTTAATGGCAATGGTGAAGAGAGAGCCAAGGCACTGGCCGAGATCGCCAATGGGTGCGCGGACTGGGGCTTCTTTCAGGTGACCTTTTTGTCACTCATTTTCTGTGTCAATTAGACTACTTCTGGAATTGTTATGATTCTATGAAACCAACAGTTTCATGATTTGTTTGTTAAATCATTTAACAGCTGGTGAACCATGGAATTCCCCAAGAGCTTCTGGACAGAGTGAAGAGGGTTTGCTCAGAGTTCTTCGAGTTGGAAAGAGAAGAAGATTTCAAGAATTCAGCAATAGTGAAATCACTTTATAATCATTCAAAGAACGGTGAGAAGTTGGAAAATATGGACTGGGAAGATGTCATCACTCTTCTAGACGACAAAGATTGGCCACTGAAAACCCCTGGATTCAAGTAAGCTTCAATGAACCACCTTTAATCCATATATCAGACCTCAACCTTCATCGTTAACGACAGATCGAAACTTTTGATGCTTGCGCATATTATTCATTACCAAGGCAGTCTTGGGAGTTGGAAGACGTTTCACTCACCTGTTACCAAGACTGATTTCCTAGAAAATATAAAAGAATATCACCAGTCGTTCACTACTTATTCACCAAGTACGGTTCTTTAGAAATAATAACATGTATTACGAAAAACTTCCCAAACAAAATAAACATGTATTAAGAAAGTTCAGTCAAAGTCGTTCTTCCTTGGCTAATTGTATGGAAGGAATCTAACTTATTGATGCTGCTGGCAGGGAAACCATGGCCGAATACCGAGCTGAACTTAAGAAACTGGCTGAGAGACTCATGGAAGTAATGGACGAGAACTTGGGATTACCAAAAGGATACATAAAGAATGCATTCAATAATGGAGGAGAAGACAGTGCCTTCTTTGGAACCAAAGTCAGTCATTATCCACCATGCCCACATCCCGAACTTGTTAATGGGCTTAGAGCACATACTGATGCTGGAGGTGTGATCTTACTCTTCCAGGATGACCGAGTTGGTGGCCTTCAAATTCTGAAAGATGGGCAATGGATTGATGTTCAGCCACTGAATAACACCATAGTGATCAACACCGGTGATCAGATTGAGGTCCTAAGCAATGGCAGATACAAGAGTACATGGCACAGGGTTTTAGCCACCAGAGATGGCAACAGAAGATCAATCGCTTCATTCTATAACCCGTCCCTAAAGGCCACCATAGCTCCTGCACAACAACTTGTGGAGAAAGATAACCAAGAGATTGTTGAAACCTATCCAAAGTTTGTGTTTGGTGATTACATGTCGGTCTATGCCATTCAGAAGTTTCTTCCCAAGGAACCCAGGTTCCAAGCTGTAAGGGCCATGTAATCTATTTTCAGAAGACTACACCTTTCCATTTTCCTTACCTTTTATTTTATTTCTTTCTAGTTTATGTGTGATAGTGTCAAGTCAAGGATTGCCACAAGTCAACAAGCTTATGATATATATGGAGAAGGGAAAAGAAAGCTGGATATGGATATGTTTGCTTCAGATTTCAGATATCTGGTTTTCTTTATTTAAATTGTTATGACGTTGTACTTCAGTTGCATTAGCTTTATCTAAGGCTTGGTTTGTGTAACAGTACCATTCTTCATGCAAACGGTACTTCTCACTTACATGTAATGACATCAAAGTCAACTTTTTCTTTTTCTTTTTAACTTTGAATTCAAGATATTTGGAATCGAGAGAATATCAAGGGGACTCGAGGTTATTTACGCACCAGTAATTGTGCCTCGCCTAACTTTACCAATTTTGCTATAATTGACCCACTAACGTCTCAATCTGACCAGCCATAACTACGTAAATGAGCTTCTCATCGCTGCTTTAGACAGTACTTGTGTATGAAAACCTTTTTCTTAAAAGGATACAGACTTGCCTGATGAAAGGTCGTCCTTGTATTACGAGATGTACGTAAAATATATAGAAGAATTACAAGTGTTTGTTGTAACAAACTGAATATTAGAGTATCTATAAGGATATACATGAATACTGAAGTATCTGTGAAGATAAATATTGAAGATATATACAGATATATACGAACTATTTCCTATTACGCCCCCGCAAGATGAAGTCGCGAGATGTGACATTCATCTTGTTTCGAAAAATTTCAAACTTGTGTCGAGACAATGGTTTGGTCAAGGCATCCGCAATCTGATCCTGTGTAGATATGTGAGAGACAAGTAGATGCTTCTGTTGTACCTATTCTCTAACAAAGTGATAGTCCAAAGCAAGATGTTTCATCCGGGAATGGAAAACCGGATTAGAGCACACGGACGTAGCCCCCAAGTTATCACAATAAATCTTTGGCTCATCTTGTGAGTGAACATATAGTTCCCGTAGTAGATTGCGAAGCCACATTACTTCTGCAACAGTGTTGGCTACTGCACGATATTCTGCTTCTGTAGAAGATCTAGCTACAGTACATTGGCATTTCAAGCTTCAAGAAACAGGATTGTCACCAAAATAAATAACATATGCAGACGTAGATGTTTTGGTGTCAGCATCTCCACCCCAATCAGCATCACTAAATGCTTGAAGCTTGAAATGTTTCGGTTGATTCAATTGAAGACCATAGTCATGTGTATGTTTGAGATAACGAAGAGTACGTTTCAGCTATTGAAAGTGAAGTTCAGTTGGTTTATGCATATACTGTGACAAATTGTTTATGGCAAAATTGAGATTTGGTCTTGTCAAGGGTACATATTGTAGAGCTCCTAAGATGCTGCGATAGAGAGATCCATCTGTTGTTGTTGAACCATCATCAAGTTTCAGGGTGGTTGAGGTATTGCAATTTGCCATGTTAAATTTGATGAGTAAATCATGAATGTAGCGTTGTTGAGAAAGAAATATACCATCAGCATTTGGTATTAGTTCGATGTCGAGAAAATAAAAAGGAGTCCCCATGTTTTTCAGTGAGAATGTCCCAGAAATATCTGCAATAAATCTTTGAAGCTCAGATGTTGAGTTGCCAGTTAGTAGTAAATCATCCACATATACCAAGAAGTACATGATTAAACCTTTACTTTTGTAGATAAATAGAGAAGAATCACAGGTGCTGCAGGTAAAGCCATACCGAAGTAGAAAGAGATGAAGTTCTTAGTACCAGGCTCGTGGAGCTTGTTTAAGTTCGTAGATGGCTTAATGGAGTTTACAAACATAAGTTGGGTGCACCTTGTTAACAAAACCTGGTGGTTGTTGCATGTATACAGTTTCAGTGAGATGACCTTGTAGAAATGCATTATTGACGTCCATTTAATGTAAGGCCTAAGAATTTCCCAAAGCCAGAGACAAGATTATTTTGATATTATGATGTTTTACTACAGGAGAAAAGATTTCATTGTAGTTAATCCCTGGACATTGGTTGTATCCTTTTGCTACAAGTCAGGACTTATATCGAGCCACCGTTCCATCTGGATTCCTTTTTGTGCGAAAAATCCACATACAACCAATCACATTATGAGCTTCTGTAGCAGGGACTAGTGTCCATGTTCCATTGCGTAACAGAGCATCATATTCCAAAATGGCTGAGTTGCGCCAATGTGGTAGTTTTAAAGCTTGGGTAAAGGTACATGGTTCCTCAATATGTGGTAGAGGGTGACGGGAAATAGAGAATGTTTTTAGTTTACGAATATTGTTTTTGATCGAGTTATCATATGATGAATATTAGTTGATTGGTGTTGTGGTGGTGGTGGTGATGATGAGATAGGATCAGAAGATGAATTGGACTGTTGATGTTGTGAAGGTCAATTGTCCGTAGGCACAGACAGTGCTGTACATACAGGTGATGCCACAATGGGAATGATTTGGTGAGACATAGGTTGAGAGGAAAATGTTTCTGATGTGGATGAGAGAGACGTTTTGTTGAGTGACTTATAAGGATAGTGATCATCGAGGAACACAACATGTCTTGATACATAAACTTTGTTTGTGCTTAGGTCAAGACATAAATATGCAAACTGAGTAGAAGAGTATCCAACAAAGACACACGGAGTAGACCTTGGTTGTAATTTATGCATGGTGTAAGGACGAAGCCAAGGAAAACATAGACATCCAAAAGAGTGTAAATGCTTGTAATTAGGTGTTTGATGAAACAAATTTTCAATCAGTGTTTTCATTTTCAGTGTGGGAGTTGATAGGCGATTTATTAGATAAATAGCCGTGCGTGTGGCATAAGACCAAAAAGCTGATGGAAGTTTGCTATGATGGAGAAGAGCTCTGGTAGTTTCAATTATATGTCGATGGCGTCTTTCAGACATTCCACTTTGTTCTGGAGTATGAGGTGGGGTTGTAAGGTGAGTAATACCATTGTTGGCCAGAAATGGTTTTAATTTGATAAACTCTCCTCCATTATTAGAGTACAAGGATTTTATGGGTGTTTTGAACTGTTTTTCAATAATCTTTTGGAATTTTGCAAATGTGGACAAAGCATCAGATTTGTTTTTCAACAAGTAAACCCATGTATATTTAGTGAAATGATCAACAAAAGTTATGCAATAATGGAAACCATCAACCGAAATCATTGGAGCAGGACCCCAAACATTAGAGAATATTATTTCTAAAGGTTTAGAACTTTACATTCGAAGACTTGAGAATGGAAGTCTATGACTCTTTGTACACTGACAAGAAACACAAGAATCAGATGATACCTGTCGTGATGCTAGCTTATGATTCAACTGAAGAAAGTTAAACACTTTATTAGATGGGTGACCTAATATGTGGTGGAGGACTGGTGGATATGGGAGACGGGTATGAAAAACAGTTGGTTTGTTCATCAGAAGACGAAGATCATATAGGTCATTGTGGCATAAACCTATAAGAAGTACTGCCTGCGTCAGCAGATCCTTCACCTGAAAGCAGTTGGGAAAGAATTCAATGGAGATGTTATTTCTTGTGCACAACCGTTTAACAGAGAGAAGATTTTTATTGATTTTTGGCACATATAAAACTTTGTCAAAGATGATTGATTTGGATTTAGTGGGAAGATAGAAACTACCAGTATTGTCAATGGAAACTTCACATCCATCTCCAATATGCAAATTATCATCCCCTCTGTAAGGTGAATAAATGGACATATTACTCAAGTCATTTGTGACGTGATGAGTTGCACCAGAATAAAAAATCCACTACCCTTTTGGAGATGATTATGTTGTGTGAACATTATAGGCACCCGAAGTGCGGTTTGTACGTTGGGCAGACTGCATAGACCTGGTTTGATGCTTGGTAGACTTCCCATGCGGTAGCCAATAGGTCTTGGCTATGTGATTTGGTTTGTCATAATATTGGCAGATCATTTCTTACTGCTCGGACATGCCAGGCGTGACAAACGAGGTCACAGGGTTAGCCTTGGTTATTGGTGGTTGGCTTGATGACGGACTGTGACGACTATAACGTTTGTGGAAGCCTAATCGCTGTTTACATGAGATATGTATAGATGGCTCCTGAACAGCTTCTTCCAGCCTTGTCTGCCATTCCAAGAAACGCTCAAAGTCAACAAGTATTTCATGTAGATCATCAAAGCAAATCGGAGTCTCTTGAGCACTAATCGCAGCACTAACATCTTTGAAGTCAGCGGACAAACCATTTAAAGTATGGATTACCAAATCCGTAACATCTATCGGTGAGCTAACAATTTCAATTTCATCTGTAATGCCTTTAATTTCCTTTAAATATTCGAAGATGTTTCTGTTTCCCTTCGAAATACAAATCAAATTTTCTTTTAGAGACATGAGTCTTGATCGTGACGTTCCTGCATATGTTTTGGCAAGAAGCTCCCATGCCTCTTTAGAAGAATGAACAGAACCAAGAAGTGTTGCAATATTTGGAGCAACAGTGGTCATCAAGGCATGAAGGATAAACTGATCTTGTCGAATCCATATATCCAGTTCCGGTCCTAATGTGACTGGACGAGGAATTGTTCCATCAATATAACCTTTAACATTATATCCGATGAGTAGTGCACTAACCTGTACTCTCCAGACAGGAAAGTTTGCACCATTTAGTTTTGAATCAGATGAGAAACCAGTGTTGAACATAATCAAACTTTGTGGTAGAGCAGCTTCAGTATTAACAGCAATTGCAGCTGTAGCAGCAGATTCATTATCTGGAGACATTGTTAAGAAGAAGTGGCTATAGAGAAAGAAAAAAATGTCGTTAGGCTAGTAGCTCTAATACCATAAAAGGATACAGAATTGCCTGATGAAAGGTCGCCCTTGTATTACGAGATGTACGTAAAATATATAGAAGAATTACAAGTGTTTGTTGTAACAAATTGAATACTAGAGTATTTATAAGGATATACATAAATACTGAAGTATCTGTGAAGATAAACATTGAAGATATATACAGGTATATACGAACTATTTCCTATCATCTCTTACCTTCCTTAAGCAGTGTTTTCATAAGAAAAATCTGATAGGTATTACGCTGATTTGGCATTGGACATATATCATTTTTCCATTAACAAAAGACTCTTAATAAAAAAGAAATACTAACTTTATATGCCATAGGAATTAGGAGAAAATTTCAAGATAACAAACAAAATATATAGGAAGACACTTACCTCGTAAATCCTCAATCATAAAACTTGTTAAATTACCAAAGCTGCTATTTGCTTCAATCTTAGTTCCACTTTTTTATATGCTAAATAACCCAAAATTTTAAAAAGTGAATAGTTAAAACTAAATTCAATAAAGGTAAAATGCCAATGGATCACTCAATTTAAAGAAAAATAGTATTTGTGTATAAATATAAGCTATATCTAACCTCTGATTTTTAAAAATAAGATCTAATTACTTTTAGTAACGATTTAGCGCAGGAACATTCTCGCATGGAATTTGGTTTTTTTTTTCCTTATGTCAAAATGAAATCAATCATAGAGTTAGGAGAGATAAGTGTCGTGAAAAATTTGAATGTAAGGCAGATCAAAATGTCACAACTTACATAACAACTTAACTTCTCAAAATAGTGAAAATCAATACATCTAAACTACTAAGAGAAAATACTCTAGTAATTAATTTCCAGCAGCACATAATAACCTTAAAACACCACTCACTGTGTCAATTTTTCCTTGGCTTCATATGTCCACTATGTGTGCCATTAGGAACTTAACCTACATGCCAAAAGGATAGAGCGCAACTAGGTTGAAGCATCATTCCTTTCTGAACCTTCTTCACCAGTTATTCCATTATCCTCATCAACCTAGGATTATGCTTTTCTTAAGGAAACTTATTAGCTACTCCTAAACTTTTACCAAAAGGTTCTAAAAATGAATCATAGAAGCCTAGACTCCTCTATTGTCAACTAGTATTATGAACCATCCTATCCCTTTAGGAATCACTTGAACCTCTTCCTAGGGTAATACTTAATAAGTAAGGATTGTACTTGTTGAGGGTCTAAACTTAGGACATATAAAGAAATCATAGAATCAGGTAGTAGGTGACCATTCTCCTTAATAAAATTTTTTATTTTTAAATATAATAGTTGGTAATTCTATAGTTATTTTCTCAAATATGAAAGTTCTATAGTTATTTTCTTTAGTTGGTTACTTCTTTGACAAAAGAATTTCATTCCTATAAATTCAAAAATGGGTGGAATTTAAATGGGGAAAGCTTGGTCTTAAAAAATCTTATTAAGGGGACTTCTTTATATTTATATTTATATATGAATTGAGCATGTAGAAGATTATTGAAATGGGACCCCTTTTGCTACAAAGATGGAAGACTTACATGTCGCTTGATAGGAACAACATGAAGAGCATACTGATTTAGGTTAAATTTTATAATGTACCACCTGAATATTGATTTATAATTGTTTTGAGTTACCTATCTAGCTCCATTGAAAATCTATATGCTTGGATGAGAATTCAACAGGACTAAAAGTAATAGGGTATGAGACGATTTCTTTGTAGATTAAGAAAACTAACTAAAACCCTAAAGTTAAAGACACTCAATGATGAGGGAGGTCAAATGGAGACAAAAATCAAGTTGTCTTACTAATAGAAACCAATCACTCATCAAGAAAAGAAAATTAGGAAGCCACTGGGAAAAAGCTTCACAATAGGAGAAAGTTCTGAAGTTTTAAATTCAAAAGCTAGCAAGCCTCAATCGAATAGGGAGGAAGAAAAGTAAGTCTTTTTGAATGAAAGAAAGGTTACTGATTAGAATATTAATATACAGACTACGAAGTTAGAAAATTCTCAAAATGCAATGATACTAGAGGAAGTATACTAACCTTATCTCTTATGACCAATCTTAGAAGCACCTTATTAATTACTAATAAGGAACAAAAAAAACACAAGCTTGGCGAGTTTTAGATGTGGAGACGTAATCCTTAACAAGAGACAACTCTCTAATTTAGCCACAGAGGAAAGTTTTGGAGAAAATCCCTTAACAAAAATTAGGTTTAAAGGATTGCTGAAGTTAGTCCTTCGACCTCACTTGAGAAAGCAATGGGGGAAGGTGAGCCTAAAATTGTTATAGAAGTTAGAATTAAAAAGAAACCAAGCAGAAAATCAAAGAAGAATAGGCCCCAAGCCTTTGCCTCATTTCCATAATCATAACATAGAGCATTAGGACATGAATTGCTCTAAAAATAAAAGAATCAAAGAAAAGAAGTTCAACAATATTCTTTGGTTGTTTGGTAAATTTTGAATATTATAACAAACAATCAATCTCATCAAGATAGTAAGATTATAGTTACTTTGACCCAGGTTAAGTTAAAAATTTACTTTGACCTAGGTAAAGTTAAAATTCATCATTCCGTCATATCTAATTAATTTATTCATTGAATAGTAAGCCTCAATTGAGACCCCAACTGCCTTGAGGTCACATTTATATCTACAACTAGTCATGAATTTTAAAGAAAATCCTTAAAGAAAGACCTTAAATTAATTACCTTTGAAACATAATTCAACCAAACATAGTCATCATACTTTGAAGATCCTATATATGATAAGAAATGTAATGTTACAACATAATTCAGTAATTTAAAGTACTATAAAGAGGAAGAACCTTAAAAGAAGGAACTAGTAAGAAATTTTTTATGTTACTTGAGCTTAAGATTGCAGGATAATCAATTAATTCTAAGAGATGGTGAAATTAAGCTTAATGGTGAGGATATAAAAAGCATTGATGACAATTTGAATGAGGAAAGAAAAAAAATTCAAGATTTTCTCTTTTTAATGTTGCTATCGAGTTTAACTAGTTATTGAATTCAAACATGCTTACTATTTGATTTAGCTACTATGTTCACAAGAAAATTAATAGAACCGAGTATTTACTTAGCTATGATGCTCATAAGGAAATTAATATAATGAGTATTTAGAAGATATGATTTTGTATATGCCACAAATTAAATAATAGATTTACCATTGGGTGTAGTAAAAAATATGTTAGGAAGGTGCACATGAGTTTAACATAATTACAAGATTCCTCTTAACAAAAATAATTAAATTTGATCATATTACATGTTTTTTTCTTCCCTTTTCGTATTATCCTATTATCAAAAAATAGGTTTATAGTCTTCTTATTATAGCCAGCCAATTTAAAAGGCTATTACTTTTCATAATGCAATTATAATATAGATAAGAAAAATAATTGCATGACACTAGAAATATTAATTTTACTTTTACCTTTAGAACATGCAAAATAGGATTTATAATTAATTGAAGTAATAAAAAAGAACTAAGCTAACTTTCAACAACTTTAATTAATTATTTAGTTAACTTGAAGTACCTAAAGAAAAGTAGAAAACAAAAACTCATGGCAATTCTATATAGAACCAATGAAACAAGCATCAAAATACAAATCTATCTCATTTCTTTAGCAACAAAAATACTCAATACTCTTTATAAGTTTTTTATTGTTATGCTTTAACTTATTAATAACTTTAATACTCTTTCTATGAATTCGCTATCATATTACATAAAGAAAACACACTTCTTGTTATCTTATATAAGAAAATATGATATTAAAATTTTAAAACTCTTATGTAATAAACGCAGATATAAGACATTTCAAATCAATTAAGCATACCTCATATTTTATATATGTAAAATTCTCTTTTTTTTAAGATATTCTCATCAAAGCTTTTAATTAGTAATCATTAAAAGGTCTACACATGTTCAAATTGTTGATTATAAGTTAGAGTCAATCGATTGGTTGTAGTGTAAAAAATTATTTATAGACATTTTATCTTATACATATTTATTTGTATATGATAAAATCCAAGGCATAGATGTAGATAACAAGTGAAGTTACAATGAGATTATAATTATGAGATTCATATTTTATTTATGTATTATCCTTAAATTGTTCATATCCTTTGTTTTATTAAAATTGGATATTAATAAAACAAAAAAATGCAATGATATGAATATCATACTGGTACTAGTACTAGATTTAGTTTTGGTACGATACAATACTAGTAGCGATCACTATTGGGTATCATTTCAGGTAATTTTTAAATTTATAAAATAGTCTCTGAATTTTTTTAAATTAAAAAATAGTCTTTCAATTTATTGTAATGTATAATTTATAATTTTACATCAACCTTGTCTCTAAAAATCATATAGTAGAATTAATTTAAAACAACTCATAAATATAAATCCTAATTTATAAATTAAAATAATCCATACAAGATTAAATACTAAGCTTCTCTCCTAGATATATCAAATAATAGTCACTGACATGTCTAGACCAATAAACATAATAAAGAATAATACACTATAATTACTTATTTAAAAAATAGCAGAACTGGTTCTTTTTATATTTTAAAGTTATAAATAAATCATTCGCTTATGTTATATTATATTATATTATAGTATACATATAAAAAAACATATCTCATTAGATTTGAATCATAACTATAGATTATTGTACCCTTAATGTATGGAAACCTTACCCCAAAAATTGAAATTGAATACGTAAACAAAGTGCGTGCATTTGTTAGTTAAAAAAATGACATGTCCTGTTATGATTGCTCAGTTCTCAAAACGTCATTATGCCTCTCTTTGAAAAATCACTTCCACTAAACTACTACTTAGTTTCAGTTATCTCTCACTACGAACTAGACCACTATGAACAAATAGAATCTAAAAACATTTATTTTTGTATTGTTTTTCAACTGAAGTTTGTGTATTCTCAAGTGATCTGATCTTAGCTGAGTTTTCACTTTCTATAGTTGGGTTTTTATTTCTTTGAAAGTTGAAGTTTGTGGGATATTTTAGGTGTTTGTCATTGGCTTCATGCTTCAAAGTTGAATTTCATTGGTCGTGATTCTTTGGTCTTTTCTTTCTTATTGTTATGAAATTCAGATATGAAGTTCCATTTTTCTCTTGTTTGATGGGTCAGAGTTTAGTTATATTATGGCTTTCTTCAATATTATACTTTTCATGGTCTTGAAGATTGGTGATTTGATTACTCTCATTAGTCTCTTATCACTAAGTTGGTACAAGTTAATTCTAATGATGTTATATTTTTATTGTTGTTATGAATTTGGATTTGGATGATTAAATGCAATTGGGTTTCTTGTATAAAACTTTAGATCTTTATTGCTATGTTCCATGCCAATATTGAGATTATCATTTGGGCAAGTCCAACAACGGAGTGTGGGGTAATGGTGGGATGGCAGTGGCTGTAGACAGTTGCGTGGTGGCAATGGATGGCTGATAACGGTGAATGTTGAAGGGGGGGAGGACGTTGTTTATTTTTTTTACAATTTAGTCCTTGGAGATTTAAAAGTTTATGGTATCGACTGATATTTGATTGGTATTTCAAATATCGATTGGTATTAGATAAAATATTCAGTATCGACTGTTGCCAACGATCGGTACTAAAGACATTAATTTCATATCATTTTTTAGCTGGTACGATACCTTTCGACCAGTACGGTATGAAATTCATGTCTTTGATAAAAAGACTAGAACACATTATGTTTCTTCCTTATGAAGGAATTATTCAATCTCATAGACTAAAGTGTGGATATATTTAAACAAATGTATGGTTGCTTTCTAGAGAACAAGTTTAATGAATTGACCCCAATAAGAAATCCCTTTAGAACTTTACTTGTATGTTTATAGAAATTCTTATTATGATGATTGTATAAGTGATCATTTGACTTGAGGTCACCAAAGTATCTTATATAATGTTTATTATATTTTGATACTGCTTATAACCTATTTTAGTCAAGGGTAACTCAATTGGTAATAATTAGATATAGCATGAACTATATAGAGATAGTTGAGTGATCAATATAGTGTTCAACATCCTAAAGTGAGCAGAGAGAATGGTACATTGTTTTTTAGTTGTATTGATTCAGGAACTCCTTAACTAAGGTGGAATGATATTTTAAAAACAGTTCTCAAATTTCATTACTTGAATCAATTACTAATGGATAAGAACTAACGTCACTGAACTTAAATATAGTATACATTAATTTCATGCTTTATATCTGGTCAGAACATTATATAATGAAAGGATTGAATTATATGAAAAAAATCATGAACAAAAAATTTAGTCATAAACATTTTGACATTCCTAAATATATAAGTAGTCATGATATGTTGTTAGATGCCAATCTTGATTTATAGATGTAAATTATTTATTATCGAATTAACTATAAATTAAAGAAGTTTAATTTATCTAATTCTAAATATGATTTAAAGTTATAATGTACATCTATTATCATCATATTTGAGAACCTAAAAGGTTATACACAAATAATAAATTGAAGAGAGAAAAAGGATTTTAATCACGTTGGACTTGATTGTAAAGTTTGAGAACTTAATAATTAAATATGTGATATTTAATAAATAACGATCAACATGAGATATTGTATCTTTTTTAGCATAATTGATATTCAATTAGAATTAATTTTAATTTTAATTAAATTTAGAATTAGAATTTAATTTCAATTAAATTACTAAAATGTACAAATCTATTATAGTTAGGCTTAGGCTTCAATGGGGCTAGTACTTCTTACACAACCCTCTTTGCAATAGTTATAGAGTTCTCTTAACACATTTTGCAGATATTGTTAGAGATTAAACAGTTATGCGACTATAATAGTTGAGATGAGCTGATTTTAGAAAAAGAAAAAGGATCAAACTTTAGAATAAGGTACAAATTAAGATTCATGTTTTATTCAAAGAAAATGGCTGGCGCGATGATGGACATAGGGCCTTTGTGTATATAAGGTAAGCCTTTGTTTGTAAGGAAATTAGAAAATGGGAAATGGGATTCAAGCTTGATAGAAATGAAATCAAATCTATCCCAATATGGGGTAATATGTATAAAATCCCTCCTGGTTATGGATGAGAATACTGCAAATATTAAAAGAGTGGGCTATGTAAGAGTGTGTATTGAAGTTATACACAAAAAGATTATGCTAGATAGTATTCGTATCTTGAAGTTCAATTCTAGTAGAGAATTAGTTAAAGATAAAAATCTTGCTATCCTATCTATGAAAACTTTATACAAAATCAGTCACTAAAATGTGGATTCCAATTGAGAAATATTAAAGAGGAAGGTAAAGAAGAAAAGTAGCTTTCAAGGACACCTGAAACCAAGCAAGTTGATGGAGGAAGTGTTAATGTAAAAATTCATAATCAACAAGTTACTCAAGTTGTTAACTTAGAAAAGACATTATTGGTCATGTGGAATTGGATGAAGCAAACTTGGGTATGATTGTTCACAATCAAGTTAAAGTAACAAAAGATAAGTATGAAGATTATGAGGAAGAGGATCGTAAAGCAATCCAATTGCAGTAACTAATAATATCTGATAATCAACAGAATAATGTAAAAGAAGTTGTGATTATAGATAACTCTTCACTATTAAGTCTTAAGGAAACAAAAGTTACAGAAGTTGATAAATTAGCTACTCCAAGTACTATTATTCATAGGAATTGTTGGACCCTGTTTTCTGAGCCCAACTATTTGAAATATCAAAGACGTGAACTTATTATCCTATAAGGTTGTTTCCATAGGATCTCTTTAGCCAAAACCAATTCTGGCAGCGGAATCACAAATTGACTTCTTCGGAACAATTGTAGCTCCATGTCTCTAGTTTATTATGAAACAATTCGCATAACTTTTGATAGAGATGTCAGATTTAGACCATTCAAGTATGATTTTGAAGAGAACTTCAATTTCTACAACTTCTGTGAAGACCTCGAAGAGAGAATTTTCCATTTAAAGGGTTGAAATTTTCACATTTTTAAAACTATCCCGAGAAGGTCCGCCTAACGGACATAATGTCCCTCTAAAGGGACATGAACTGAAACAAACCCGAGAAGGTCTGTTTAACGGACATAATGTCCCTCCAAAGGGAAATGAACTGAGCTGGGACACAAACAAACCCAAGAAAGTCCGTTTAACGGACATAATGTCCCTCCAAAGGGATATGAACTGAGCAGAAACACTGGAATACCCAAGAAGGTCCGTCTAACGGACATAATGTCCCTCCAAAGGGACATGAATTGAAACAAACCAGAGAAGGTCCGATTAATGGATATAATGTCCCTCCAAAGGGATATGAATTGGGCATAAACACTGGAACACCTGAGAAGGTCCGCCCAACGGACATCAAGTCCATCTAACAGACAGTTACGGGTTAAATTCCAGATTTCTAGCCCTTCAATCACGTCTAACAATCCTCATGCATATCCTATCGTTTTCACCTCTATTTCATCTCTAAATTATCCTACTCAATCTTCTTCCCATTTCATAACACCATGGAACTCGTTTTCTCTTAACTCAAGCAAAGAAAAGTCCATACAAATGTCCAATATTCACCTTATGTAGCATCACTAACTTGTAATCAGCATAACTCTCAACTCTGATATCTAAAAATTCCATAATTTACACCGTTGGAAAGATAAAATGATAAGCTACAACTTTTATGAAGACTACTATGGCTAATTCTACCTAAATCAAAAAAGTGTTTTCTTTGAAGTCAAAAGCAATTTCTACACCTGTGGAAGACTTGAAATAAGAAATGTACAACTACCAAATGACTAAGCACATACACATTGGAAACTTCTTCAATTCTTCGTTCATTTCCAAATCAAAAATGAAGTTCATACATAGCTTTAATTACAAATCGACATTACATCAAGTCTTAACAGAGATATAAAATACATTGGATGCTCAATGTTCAATGTGCTAATAAAGCTATCCAAAAGTCTAGTCACTAAGTTAGTACAAAAGCTAACTATCTTGGAATTGGTCCAAATGCCTTGCAAGGATCATTCATCTTCTCGATCTACACCTGAGGAGTGGGAAAAATATTAGGTTGAGCTACAAAGCTCAGTGGCTAAAATATTTATAGCCATTGGTGATGAACCACACAATCAACATACATGCATGTAAACATACAAGCATATTCGTCTTATCCTAACCCAATAATGTAAGTTCAACATTCATAATTCAGAACTCAATAAATCATCATATAAAACATATTGGATATGATTTAACATCGAAGCATAGTACATAACTTCATCAAAACTTAACACATCAAAGATACAAATACACAACCAAATGGCTCGAGGGTTCCGTGGAACAAAACAGAGAAACTGAAGTTTACTCCGTGAATGAAATGAGTCCACTTTTCGGATCTCGTGTGCCACAAGCAGGTAGCTGGGAGAAGGCTTATGTCAACGTGCACGTGACTACGAAACGGTTCCTCTCTTGCCCAAACAAAATCAATTTTTTATGCTCAATTCAATCAATCACAAGTTCATATTCTCATGTTTTTTCTTCTTTCCATTTAATCAAAATGCCATGAGACAATTTCAAGGCATAGCATGATCATACTCACAATTCAATCATATCAAAATGTCATACATCTTTAATGCATAACATA
>JANQBM010000006.1:13166274-13184530 GCA_025594535.1 Erythroxylum domingense
TGCTCTTTGATTTTCATTCTTTATACGGAAATTAAAACAAAGACAAGAGAAAATAGATATTTGAAGAAAGGGTTCTTCAAATTTATCCAAAGCCATATCAAGTGTTGAAAGCGGGACATATTTCTCGGTGTGGAATACATAGAGGCTTTGTATTTTCGAAGTTCTGTATCAAGTAATTATCACTTTCTAGATATTTATTCTGCCTGTTCTAATTATGGGTATGATTAAACAACGCAATAGATCAATACATGAATTTAGGATTGCAATTTATTTTTATTTCCGCTGCATATGCGATCCTACAACGTTAACGGAAACCTTAATCATTTATGATTACAGAAGCTTGGGGATTAAGATAATTAGGGTGTTATTTAAGAGCATCGAAATTTTTTTCCTTAAAATAGAACCAAAAAGCCCTTATTTTTTGGATTATATAAAAATTACCTTACAACTTAGGAGAGGCTACCAAGCTACTTCAAATTTAAATGTCTTATTCCACAAAATGAATATGAATCCAATAACGATTTGAGTATGCACTGACTAGATTAAAGATTATGGCCCTAAAGAAAATGAAGTTACCAGTGCAAGTTGTTTAATGTGTGATCTAAGTATTTATAGACTCGAAACCTTCTTTCTCTACCATTAACCAAGTGGAGGGATTCGTCGTGAACTCCAAATAGATTAAATTGCAGCTATAAATTTATTGTTTTCACGTGACTATTTCCTTTTGTTTCGAAAGAGACACCTCATTTTGCATAGAAATGGAGTGCTTGACTAAAATCTAATCTCCAATGATGAGCCATGAATTAAAAACATCAGTTAGAATGCTAACTAATAAATTTCGCAATTGTTTCATCAAGATTGGAAAAGGATTATTAAAGATCACAGTGAGCAGTTTGGAATTTTCTATAAATTCCATAGACATATATTAGTGGAAGTATTAATTTCTTGTAATTATAAATTACTCTCTCCATATGAACCAGATAAAATGAGAAGCCAGAAGACTCGACACAGAACAAGTAAAGTGTGCCTTTTTTATTATCTTACCAGCTTTTAAACCACTAATTTATAGCTCAACAATAGCCACAATGTTAGGATGATACTGGTGTAGTTGATCTCTTGTATTTCTGTAAAATAAAGAATTGTCTATTCCTTTGACATTCCGAAAAAAAGAAATTTCATTTACTTTAATATGAGTCAAAGAAAAGGATAAAACGAAGCTTCAACCGAATTAAGCTATTTAATGGAGGGTGTTATCCCCATCATTCATCTCCTTGTCCTACTAAGGCCATCTAAAACATTGGCCTTGTTTGGTAAATAGTTTGTTAACTATTTTTTGGCAGATTAACAGGTATTTATCTACTTGACCATGTCAAACTGCTGATAATTATATTTGGTAATCAGCTGATTGAGTTAGTGGATTAAACTCAATCTGTTGATTTTTAAAATGCTCTTATAAGAAGCGTTTTGTTCTAGCAGGTAAGAAATTAAGGAACTAAAAGATAACTACAACCAAAATTTATTACAAATTACTCAAGTTATCATCTTTTATTACTGCTTTCTTTTTCACCAAACTCTATCCTAAACTTCACTGATAGAGATATATATATATAGAGAGAGAGAGAGGGAGGAAGAGAGAGCTAAAGACAAAGGTAGAGGTAAGTTTGTCCTCTCCAAAGAGAGAGAGAGAGAGAGAGTTAAAGACAGAGATAGAGGTAAGTTTGTCCTCTCCCTTCTCCCCTTCTCATCAGTTTTTTGCATTTTTTGAATTTTTTGGACAAATTTGTTAGCATTTATTTGGATTTTTGGAATACTAAGATATAATACTAAGCAAGCTCGACCATGGGCTAAGGCAGAAAAGGTACCTGCTTAGGGCCCATCTCATAAAGAATAAAATAGGACCCGGTCTTGACCCTTATAAAGAGCAAATGAGGCAAAATATGACTTAGCTCACTCTTGACACTCATAAAGAGCAAAATGAGGCAAATCCTCTTAGCTTTCTTTATTTTCTTTACTTATTTTTTTCATTTGATTTTTGTTTTAATTGTTCTCTAAATTTTAATGTTAAGAATTAATGCAACCCATTAGATTCTTCAATTGTGTCATAATAAGAGGCTTAAGGTAGCCTCTTTAATAATAAAAATATGCTTTTGAAAGTTATATCTATATATTGTTAATTTACTAGGGTGGGTCCTTTTTTTTACTTTTCACAAGGCTTTTAAAACGTTAGGAACAACCTTGATACCGAGATATAATACGAAGAAATACTAAGATATAATACTCATGTCCTTATAAATATTTTTTAAGTCATGCCCTCATAAGTCATTTTACACATAAACAGCTAATAATAAACAGTTAATTTTACTAAACATTTTTAAATAAACAGCTGATATTATTCGCTAGTCAAATCAATTATATTTATCCGCTGATTGTTAAACAAGACTATTGTTTCTTCCATTATCTATATTTATACAATCCAACTTTGTAGTGTTTTGAACGAAATCTAATATTTGGTCTCTTAGACTTGTGAGGGATTATATATTTATGTTCAATGAATTAAGCAAAGTGGTATTGAGACAAGAACTCTATATAATTATGGGCATTATAAACTATTTGGCTTTTTATTAGGAGAACAGTTTTTTTAAAATCTTATGTGAGTCCGATGGATGATTGACCTTTATTGACCTTTTTTTCATGGTCCTTTTAATGTTATATGGGAGTTAAAAAGAAAGGAATTTAGTTTCTCCCACATTTATAGATGTGAAGAGCTTTCTCCCTTATATTGTTAGTATTGTCTCCTAATTTTTTGAGAGTATAATTTAACTCACGCTTACAAAGATTTGGGAAGAGCAATGTTTGTCACAAACCGTATTGTCTTGTGTCTAAGGAGGATATATTGTTGTCCAAACATTCATAGGCTACCATGTAAAGTTAGTTTGAAATCTTTCATGTTTGAGAAACGTAGAAGGTAGAAACCTTTATCCATATCTACTAATTTTAGGTTACTATAAAGTTTTCATAAAGAAAGGAGATGTTTGGACAATAGGGTGAATTCGATATTCCTTGTCAAATCATTTATAGTCAACACAAACTTCTATGCCTTTCTAGTTCTTTATTTCATCATTTTTGGTGATTTTGAATTATAGCCCTGGGTGAATCTTCCGAATATTCTTCATCCAGATAATCATTTGAATAAACACCTAATTTGTCATTGTCCTTAAGTATTTCAAAATCACTTTCTACAATTTCGTCCTTACTTCTATCATTTGAGTTTTCTCCCATAAAAGCCTCCTTAAAAGATAATAGTCTCCTGGGTCATTCACTTGATGTACTAAAAGGATCCTTGGATTTTCCTTTTAAAGACCTCATTTGGTCCTCTTCCATAACAAATTCTATGGTTTTACTTTTTTCAAAAGACACGAAAAGGTTGAGTAGATCTAGGGCTTGAGTGGGTGGGTAGGCCATAGCATTGCCTAGACTAGTTATAAGACAACGTCGTGCAATAGACATAAAAGAGGAGCAATAGCAAAAGAAAAGACATTATTCGTTATTTTATTATTCCTTATTGTCACCATATTATTATTTTTGTGGTTCACAGGGAAGAATAGAAAGTTGTCCTATATAATATATATTCCTATGTGAGAAAATGATTATCTTTCGTTTTTTCAATTGATAGTTACTAATAAAAAATTTTAGTGGACCTTTATATCTCCTTTATAAGCTATCACTCTCTATGTTCATAAAAAATTTAGTAATTTGCATATAACTATTGAAAAACAATTCTTAGAGTTATTACACTTTCTTCATCTTAATCTCTGCTTTATCGACTTAGGTTGTTGATTGAAACTCAATATTAATATATGTATTTATGCTAATTTAGTTTTTTGAACTCTAACTTTCAAATTGAATTAGAATTTTTGTTTCTAACTTCAAGAATGGATTTAACTAAGTTTAGGATTATGATAAGTTAACAAAAGCTAAAGTCTTCTTAAATTCTTATTTCTAGCTGTCCAAAAATCTTGATAATCCATGCGAATAAACAAAAACTTTTTAAGAATATATAAAAATGGACAAACTCAATATTTAAAAAAATGGGCAATCAAAAAAATTTTTCAAAAATTAATAGATTTATTTATAAGAAAATATATACAATCTAGACAAAACTAGTATAATCCATATAATCTAGATTACAGAGAATTATGGTTCCTAGTAATTATCTACATATTAAGATCGAGGGAACTTGCGAGACCACTTAGTCCAGCATTACTCAAATCCTCATCTGCTCTTCATGTTACTTGTCAGATTTGTAATTATTCCTCTGGCTAACATGGCCAATATGTAATGTAGGAAGTTGGCCTGAAAAACCATCTCACTGCTTCTACTTTTTTGTTTGAATACTCTGTAATTGCGTTCTTTCCATACGTAGTACACTAAGGCTGCCCAACTTAACCTAATAGCTTTAAGATCAACAGCATCATGCACTCTAATTTTTCCCAGCCATTCAATGGTTTCACTCCAAGAATCCGTTGGTCAGACCATGTTGGGTATATTTTACAACCGATTCCAAACTTGTCTGGTATACCTGCATCTAATCATGAGGTGTTCCAAACTTTTCAATTCCTCATTACATAACTCACAATTCAAATTGCTAATGGATAACCTGATATTATCCCTTGTAAGCAACTCTCCATTGATTCCCATCCATAAGATGAATGAGTGAGCTGGATTGAGATCACTATCCTATACTAATGCTGCCCACTCCTACCTTGTGCTCTGTGTAGCCTGTAACAGTATTTTATAAGCTTTTGTGTTGAACTTCCTTGAGTTATCTGCTAGCCACTGAATTTCATCCTGCTCTCCTTCTTGACATCGAGGCAACTCTTCCATGATAAGGCTGGCACTCCTACTATTGTAGAACGGCATATCTACTAATTATTTCGAATAAGCATACTTACTTTAGTAGTTGGATTCACTACCAATTTCAAGCCCTGTACCTCCTCGACCTTATATAAAGGACCTATACAGTGCCAATTATCATACCAAAAAGACGTGCTTTCTCCATTCCTAATCCTACGGAACACCTGACTCTGCATCCATTGTCTGATTTCAAGAATTTCTTTAAGAGTGCTTGACATATTTTGCCTTGACTTTCGTGTCCAGATACTCTTGTGCTTAATGAATACATGCGTATCCATTTCACCCATAAATTCTCCTTTTTGTAGCATAACCGCCATAAATTTTTCCCCTTACTCACGCTATGATTCATCCTTATAGAATGGATACCCAATCCCTCCTATTGCTTAGGTCTACAAATTTTGTCCTAACTGATCTTCTCTTTGCTTTTGCCTTGGTTTGAGCCGTTCCACAAGAAATCTCTAAGCCTCTTGTTGATTTCCTTAAAGATACTTTTGAAAATGGATAAATAGTTGATCTAATAAGTGGTAAGATTACTCAGTATTGTCTGAATTAGATGTAGACTGCCTCCATAGCTAAGGAACCAATTGCTATATTGATTGATTCTATCATGAATGAAGTCCAACAGAGGTTTACACTCCCCAGCATTGATTCTTCTTTGAGAAATTGGTATCCTTAGGTATTTAAAGGGTAGTTGCCCTTGTGGTAATCCCATCTCGATAGCTATAGATGCTACCTCCCTACTTGAGTTGTAAGATAAATAGAAACAACTCTTCAGAGGGTTGCATCTTAAACTTGAAATCTCTTGGAAGTCCTTTATTGTCAATTGAGTTTGTGTCTTCCTTGTAAAACAATAAGAGTTCATCTGCAAAAAGTTAGGTGCATGAGCTTTAACCTTTTACATATGCCATAAAATTGGAACTCTGGATGCCTCCATATAGTATTCACAACAAGAGTTGACAAAACATCCATACATAAGACAAACAGGTAACGGGATAATGGGTCCACTTGGCTCAAACCCCTCTTTGCTTTGATCAGGTTTATAGGTTCCCCATCTACTAAGATTGCCATAGGAGCAGTAGTTACACATTCCTCAACCCATTTTCTAAAGAGAGGAAGATAATTGACTGCCTTCAATATAGTAAAAAGGAAGCTCCAGTTGATTGAGTCATATGCCTTTGCAAGGTCCATTTTTATGGTGCAATTCCTTATTCTCCTCTTAGAGTGATAGCCCTTTAACAGCTCCTGGCATAGTAGGATATTTGTTCCCACTGATCTCCCCTTAATAAAAGCATTCTATCCCCGGCTTATTATCTTCCCCAGGCTTGATCTCACCTATTAGCTAAGATCTTAGTGATGGTTTTATAAAGAAAATTACAACAAGTTATGGGCCTAAATTATTTCCTTTTCCTTGCATTACTCTGTTTGGGAATAAGGCAAATAAACGTTTTCTTCCATTCTTTGATAATTGTTCCTCTCTTATAGAACTTATACATTGCTGCTACCACTTCTTCTCTTATAATATCCCAATGTTTTTGAAAGAATCTCCCATTATAACCATCCAGTTCTGGAGCTTTGCTGAGGTTCATTGAAAAAACAACATTTTTTGTTTCTTCCCTTTTTATTTCTCTTACCAACGCCACCTTGTTATCTTCATCAAGTTGTTTAAGCCTTGCTAGAACCTCTACAGTCCCAAATTGTCGAGTAAAGTACTCTAAGGCAACCCTCTTCTTACTTTCTATGTCCTCATGAATCTGCCTTGTATGATCTTCCAGCAATCGGATAGAATTCTTATTCCTCCTAACTGAAACTGAGCTCATAAAATACTTAGTACATCTCTCACCCTCCTTCATCCAGAGCATCCGAGATTTCTGCCTTAATAGAGTATTGGTACTATTCAACAGTAGATTATATTTCCCCACCAATGCGGCTTCCTATGTTCTTAGTTGTAAATCTTCTGGTCTAACCAATATTTCCTTTTAACATTGCTTTAGCTCTTCCAGAGCTTTAGCTAGAGCTTTCAAATCTAGTTAAACTGTTTTCCTACTAAATAATTTCATTCGGTTCTACAAGGATTTGAGTCTCATGGTGATCTAATATCATTTTGATCTAGGTAAGGCCCCCTGTATCTCCTCGGTGAGTATATTTTTGAAGTCAGGATTGTCCATCAAGTGATTGAAGATCCTAAATGGGGTCTTCCTCCTCCTATCACCTGTTTACAGCTCCACTGCTATTGGACTGTGATTGAATATAGTTGAATCATCAAACAAAGCACTACTTGTATGGTAGTTCTCTATCCATTTATCATTTGCCATACATCAGTCCAATTTTTTCAACAAAAACCAATCTCTCGGTTGCTTATTTGTCTAAGTATAAACATTCCCATACCATTTCAGTTCAGCCAACCTCGTTCTGTCCACCACCTCTTGAAGTTCTCAACAATCGACTTGATTCCAACTTCTCCCACTCCTTGCTTCTTCGAATTTGAAAATACAATTATAGTCACATAACACCATCTATGGAACCTTATGAGATGGCCAGTGTTCTCCAACTCTTGCCAAGCTTGTAGTCTTTGGAACTTATGATTGGCTGCATACAACACTGTAATGGCAATCTTAGTCCCAGTAGCTTTAAGCAAGACATCACAATATATCAACTGATCAATTCCAATAAGTTGCACTACATACACTGTCTCAGGATTGAAGCCTATGACCACTCTTCCATTGAAATGATGAGCATGATTGCTCAGAACCCTCCATCCTCTGTCTAGGAACCATAAACTCTTCTCTAATTGCTCCCTCTTTATTTTGGTTTCCAATAAACCAACAAAATCTAACTTGCCATTCTTGACAAACTCTTAAAACCGCAAGTTGTTTATTTAGGCTGTTAAGGCCTCTAATATTCCATTATGCAACCTTAATCATTTTTTCTTTTTACCTTCCCTTTTTCTTTTATACTTTCTTTGCAACCCTAGGGTTATACTTATTAGGTCACTTTTGGTACCAGAATTTTCCCCCTTTTTCATCACCGGAGTGCTAATAGTCCCCTCTATTTAACTGTTTTATTGACTGGTAGATCATTCAGTGCCAAACTCATCACTTGCTTCCCATCCCTGGGGCTTTAAGTATCCCCCACTAATGGTACTCCACTTGCTACCATTTGATGCTCCTCCTTATTCTTTTCCTGTGGTCCATTTCCAATCTTATTATTCTCCTTTGAAGATAGGTTGTCTGAAGCTTGTACTTCTAGAGATAGCACTCCATCAGCTTGGAAGTCCTTCTCTTGGTTTGGGCTTGTTTCATTCATCTGTTGTCCTCCCTGTTGTTCTTTCCTTTTCCAAACCTACTTCTCTTCTCTCATCTTTGGTCTCCACATGTATGTTACTCTGATTGTATCCTCTACCAAATCTCCATTCTCATCTAGTTTCATGATTCTTAGGGCATCCGGTAACTTCCTCAATATATCTACATCAATACATACTCTAGCATACCCAATCTGCTTCAATAGAGTCGTATTCTCATCGAGTCCTAAAGGTTTGCCTATCTTGTTTGCAATGTAACTCATCATTTTCGTGGATCAATACTCCAAAAGGACCTTGTGAATATTTACCCATAACGGTAAGGAGGTAATCCTATTCCTGTGCGAGGTAACTCTAGGCTGCCACTTCTTAATCAATATTGGATGCCCCATTATGTGTTAAGGTCCAGCTTCCGACACTTTCTGTGCATTATCTTCGGTGTTGAATTGGAAAACAAATAATTCATCTTCATTTACCATCATATTCACCAATTCCTTAAGCCTCTATATAGCATTAGCCCACTTCTTAACTACTGGAAAAGTTAACCACTTCTCCAAAAAAAAATCTCACAAGAGCGGTTCACCACTTCTGAGCACCTTGCTGTAACACCTCCATCGATGCTTGGATTAGTTTGTCCCCATCAGTCTCGACAAATTGAAGTCTCCCTAGATTTTCAGAGTCAAGGTCCAAATGGGCTTCGCCTTCTCCATTCCCAGCTAATTCTTAACTAAAGCTTTCCCTAAAGGTGGGAAATCTGAATTGGAAAGCAGTGGAGGTTCCGAAGTAGCTGGGTTATTATGACGATTGGTAGAGTGAGTGGCGACGACCAAAATAATAATAATAAGGACAGACGACAAGGGGGGTGTTGAGGATGGTCGAAATAGCAGGGAGAAGGGAAAAGGTAAACGGTAAGTGTGCTGACGAGGGAAAAACAGGGGGAAGGAAGAAGGAATAAGTGGATGGCAGAGATGGAACTGTCGGAGAAGAAGGGCTGATAGAAAAGAGACAGAATAAGAAGAAGAAGAGCTAACGAACAAGAAGAACCGTCAGTTCACAGCAAGTTGGAGGTCTAAGTCGAAGGTTAAGTTGGGAGAGGAGATTGTCTTCGACAGTGACAAGAAAGAGGGTCAAGGAAATCAAGAGTGGGTCGCTTGAAAGAGGTTCGAAGAATGAGGACCTAGGTCAGATGTCGGTAAAGCGAAGGAGATGTTGTGAGAAAGAGGAGCACGACGAGGATGTCAGATGTTGTGGAGAGGTGTATCGGGAAGATGGATTAGGGAAATAAAGTGGGTTGGTCGGAAGGTTAGGAAGAGGATGGTTAATGGAACTCTCAACGGTAGACTCTCAGTGGTGGTTTGTCCTTCACTTTGAATGCGCGCACAGTATGTCAATTCTTAACAAAAGTTTCAATTTCATCGAGCAATCAAAATTTTGAATATTATACTTGAATTTATATTAACTTTAATATTAATATTGTATAATATCAATATCAGTTGATACCATATATCTAATTACAAATCATTTTTAATTTTATATAATTAAGTTTAATCTATATTATAATTCATAATAAATATATTAAAGTTTAGCTACTCTTAATAAATATTCCAAAAATAGTGTCTTATCGGACGAGCTACACAATAATGCTCAGTCACATCCAAAAGGAAAAGAAGCCGCTATTAACCATGAGTGTTTAAACTCGCTTGACTCTCAAAGAAATCTAGTTCAATTATTTGCATATGTTTTGAAAGTTTGTCCAACTTCACAGCCCCCCAGCCAAAGGAGACTGTTGCAATAAATCCTGACGTTTCAACACATTGAGTTTATTCGAGTATTCAAGAAAAACACAATCGATTAAGGTACGGAAGAATGATTACCTGATTAACTTGAGAAAAAATGGAAGGAAAAGGGTTAATGATTCGAGGCTGGTCACCATAGGCATTGATACTTGATGACGAGGCTATAGAAGCTTTTGTGACTCGCTACGGAAGGAATTTTATTATTGAATCCACATCTGCACGGAAAACAATGGTGGCATGGCCAAATGGCCGCAAAATAGTTCTACAAGGAAAAGTTGGTGACTAAATCAAATGTTCAGTGCTCAAAAATGGGTTTTAAGTGTATGCAGATTTTGAAAAAGAGTGAAGCCGTCAACGGCAGAATTATGGTGGGTGAAGAAATTAACGAACATGCCAAAGCACTTGGAGAAATGTGAAAGAAGTTGCTTAATTAGGGGGATCCTCCTCTTATTTCAATCCTCTGTTCCAGGGACTGAAGGAAGTGAGAATTATTGAAGATGATCTATATAACTGATATGGTAGTTGAAATGAGAATGTGAAATAGAAAAGAAGAGACCAAATGTCAAGTAACAGGGCAACATAAAGAAACTTACCCAGAAGCTAAGTATGATGCAGAGAAACACGTACTAAGGAGAGACCAAAATGGAGATGGAACACGTATTACAGAGACCAAAATGGATAGGGATCCGATATCACACAAACCCATCTCAACACAAACCCATCTCAGTGCGTATGCTACATCCCATAGCTACCCATCCAACCATACTAAACAAGAAAGGGAAAGAGGAATAGAAGGATTTAAAAGCTGAAGACCTCGACAACAAATAAAAAAAAATATTGCACAAAAATTCTGCTCTCTTATTCAAAACTCTTAACCATGCAAGCACATTAATTACAAAAATGGTACAATCAGCTAGTCAGAGAAAGAATGAAGCTCACTAGAAGATTAAAGAAAAGGAAATGTAACGTAGATCACTATTATGATGTAAGCTTAACTATACTTGGATTATAGTTTTAAGTCAGCTAGATTGTTCGAAGCTTGAAGGTGCAGCCAACTGAAGATTTAACTTTTGGGAAAGGCCTGAAGGCTGCTTCAGGGATTGCAGTCTTTCTTCATTAGATTGAGATTGCAACTTCTCTGGACGGAACTGAGTTTCATCCGACTCCTGCTCTGACTTCCTCTTAACCTTTTTCTTTGTCAAAGCACCATTGACCATCGCCTCATCTGTGGAATTGCTCAAACTTCCTTTTGGTTTCTCCGGTCTTGGCCTTTCCTTGTTAGGAGCATTTGTTGCTGTAGTTGAATTTGTGTAAGGTTTGCTAGCTAAAGCCAAAACAGGGCCACCTGTATCTGTGGCCAACTTCTCTTTCGAGTATTGTGGCTGTGCAACTAAACTTGTATCGCCTCGAGTAGCGTCCTCTATTTTAGGCACCATCTTTTTCCTCTTTATCTTGTCTTGATCCTAGAATTATCAGATAAAAGATTAGAGAAGTATAGCAAGTCTCCATAATGCAACACCCCTCTCCTCGACACTCAAAATTGAAAAGAAAATTGAAGAAAAAAAGGAGTAGAGATATGGCCACATCAAGTTACTTGTCAGAAAAAGAAAAAAGCCAACTGATAGTCTAGGCATATGCACCTTATGTCTGCTGTATAAGGCCCTGCGTCTCTCTTTAGCCCTGCAAATTGCACGCTTGATCCCATGATTGTCCATGAAACCACTTGGCCACAATTCTGCAAGCTGGATCGTGGATATAACTCAAGTGTCAAAAGCATATTGAAAAAAATAGGAATGATACACATCGACAAATTAGACACACGTCATCAAAACAAAAGCTAAAATGCATAAGTGGAATTCGTTTTTGCACAAAGGGAAGGTACCAGGCTAGTTGAGAAGAAGAAAAGGGAATATGAAAAATGGATTGCCAAATGTTAAATTAGCAACAAATAACATTATTGATGGCAGAGAAAGGAATTACTTGCACTGTTCATAATCATTAAGTCAATTTAAAATAGCAATAAATGAATGGTAATAAAGAACAACCTCGACATACAACTTCCTGACTTGTGGGCCTGCATCTTCATCCCGTCCCTAGAATCATAGCCGTAGAAATCAAATAATGGTACCATATATGGGGAAAAGAAGAACAAGAGGAAAACATTCTTCAAGAAAACACATTTCAAGCTTTACATCAACAAAAAGATCATAAAGATCACAGAGTTTGTCCTCCAACACTGCATCCATCGTAAACTTTTTTCTGGGAGCTCCTTTATCTTCAGCACCAGTCTCCAGAAAGCCATCAGTGGCTCTAACTTGCTGCCCAAATCCCTGAGAAACAGTGGTTCAGCTAAAATTAAAACTTCCACAATTGATATGCCATAAAAGCATCAACTAGAAATAGATATTGTGCATTTACATTATCATATTATTTGTTTCACCTTGTATGTGTCTATACAAGCATGTATACGCTCATGGACTCGCGTATTATGATTTCAAAAGCAGTGAATTCGATTTCATGTTATGGTAGAAAATAAATGAATTTTGCATGCTAGTAGTGAAAAAAAACAAAATACATAGGATTTAGACATTGGCAACAAGAAAAACAGTCCCAACCTAAGATGTGCTCCATGCAAGGGAGTGGTAAGTATGAATGGAGAAGGTTAGGAAAGCTATTTAAATAGCCTAACCAATTGATTGGGAAAGAGAAAAAGTGCAGGATTAGAATTCCACGAGCATACCTTGCACTCCAAAGAGGGGACATGAGTCTTAACCATCTCAGCAACCTCCTTCTTCATCTGTTGAAACCTATCATCTTTTTCCTGCTTTGCCGACAATCCCATACTAATCATGACTTTTAGGTTTCTCTACCACAAAAAGTAAATTATGTGTGTTACTTTTTAGAATTTCACAAAATGCAGCAGCCCACAAAGTGTTTTCCTATTAAAATATTTGTACACAGATTATGAAGATGAAAACAATCATCGGTACCAGTTCTTAATAGAGAAGGATGAAAGTTGGGGAATAGATAGAAGACAACAACAACATTTGCTAGGGTTTATCAAAAACATAAAAATTCTCTAATAGCAGCATTAAAGAGTTCGGAGATGCAGAAGTAGTCAACCAGTTGAATAGTCAATATACAAGTGCACCAGCCACATGCACTACGGGTTTACAAACAAATTCCCCTTACTAACAAACTCTTGCAAAAATTAATTTGACAAAACAGTTAACGACATAGAAACCTTACACCTATTGCCTTCAATTTTACTGTAGAATGACCAATATCGTGAACTGAAACCAATAACTAATAAACTTTGAACTTATTACAAGAAGCTACCCCCTGGAACTGGTTAAAATTTTTAACCTAATATGTCACCCACTATATTTAAAAGCAGGACAATTGTCTACCAACAACAAGAATTCCTCACATAAACATTGATGTAGATATAGGAAGGCAAAGCAAACCATCAGTATCTAAGATTCATATTCACTTGCAACAAAAATTATACCTTCAGCGTTCTAACTTGGATTAAGTGACCAAGACTGCTCATAAGGCGGTTGATTAACTCCTTTGATATTTTTCCTTGGCTTGTCTGCTGCACCATTAGAAAGCAAAAATCTTATGTTGCTTAAGATTTTCAGGAATAACTATACAAAAATATAAATATGTATGGCATAAGAAAAAAAATATTATGGAACAACAAACAAACCGCTAATCTCGCAACTTTAGCAAGCTTCAGCTTTATTTCTCTGGGCAATCTCCTCTTTATTGCTTGATTGGAAGTATCAGTTTCTTGATTTTCCGTACCAGGTACCCTTGCTGTCATGTTTGTTAAATGAATAAATTTTCAATGTGCCTGGAGATTCTACAAGTAATTACATTATGATGATAAGAGTGAAAGAATTCAAGCTCACATTCAGCAACCATCTTCTCCAACTCCCTAATAGCCTTTTCGAGCATCGAACTCTTGGGCCTAACAATTGAACCATCTCTTTTGTGAATGTGAGAAGTTTTCTGCAAGGTATTACTTCCATAAAATCAAGAATACCCAACATGGATAAACAAATAATTAAGGATAAAATACTACATTTTGCATAGCAAGAAAGTTTTCAGCAAAAAGGGAAGGAAAATCCATGAAGATGACTTGTGCCATTAGCAGCATTGTAAGATAACATATTTCAATTGCATAAGCATACAGTGGGACCAAAAGCTGTGCCACTAAATATTTGATATAACTCAAAGATAATTCCACATGAATTCCATACTGTTTTCTTATTCAAATTCAGGATTTGAAGAGTCTCTTAACTATAATAACACTACTCACAGTGATTGTTACACCAGAAATTCAGAAAACTCAAAGCAATTTTATGTGTGTTCCACATTTTAAAAAAAAAAGGCTTTGCTGCTCACACAGGCCAAGTAGTTTTGTTTTACCACATTATCAAGAGTTGCAATACATGCTAAGTTATTTTCATCTCAAACAAAATGTTAATGTCCACAGACCTAATCCCAGCTACCACTCATTGCACAGGAAGAGTTTACGCAATGAAATGAGCTGCTGCTTCAAAACCTAGTAATGCCTTCCTCCTCTAAAGAAGCAAAGAGAAAAATTAAAACAAAACACACAAATCTGGAAATCTGGTGTCTGTATGCAACCAATATGTTAACAAGAAATCGATTAAATAAAGCATTTAATAATGCTTACAGTCGTCTGCAGGGCAATCTTGCTTTCAGGAAAATTAAGATCAGGCAATTCATGAATGTCAAGTTTTCCTTGTAAACGTATTGAGTTTTCAAGTTCATTGCTATTGCAAACTGGTCTTGCAGATGATGACTTTGATTGTTCATGAACAACTTTATCAAGACATGTATGGTTGGAAACATCAGAGAATTCCCTTGTGTCCTTTGACTTTTCAGTGAGGTTCTTTGCTTGGAGGCCTCCCGTTTTTGGCCTTTCGATTTCATTTACTTCTGCCAGAGATACAGCAGCATCACCCTGTTTGGCTTTTATACTAGAAGGTGCATTGGAATCGATTTTAGCTTCAACATATTTCTTTTTAGAAGAAATTCCAGGTGCACTTGATGAACTCTGAAATTTTATATCCCCGTGATGCTCATTCATGACAACCTCATTTTGAGAGACACTATTAGTGGTCTTGCCGGCAATTGCTGCTAGCTTCTCGGCAGTTGATTTGCCCAGTTTGGCCTGCTTATTCGACAATATTTGACCATCATCAATCTCACCAGGAGCCTTTTCCACATCTTTCCTTCGCCTTTTCTTTGGTTGCTGATTAGGAATAACATTAGGTTCACTTCTTGCAAAAAGAAAGCGAAAGAAATTAGACAGGAAGCAGAAATTAACAAAAATGATGCAGCAACCTAAAACAAGGACTACTTTTTGAAATTCTATCTGATGTATAGTCTTTCTGACTGAGGAATCCAGTATGAACTGCATCATGATACCAAAATGATGATATTAAACTCGGATGACAGCAAACATACAGTTCCAGCAATCACAAAGGAAAGATGATCCCACATTGTTATGTATCGAAATCCACATATGAAACTAGAAATAGAATATTAGTGATCATTATACATGAAATAACAGAATAGCAAGAGCATTGTGACTAAATAAACAAACTAGCAACATGGAAATTTATTTAGTTATTACAAAATCCAATTTCTCAGTGTAAGAACCCTAAATTATGGAGTCGCTGAGCTCTTATTGAACAAAGGTCAAGCTCTTCTACTAAAGAAAATTTTGAAGCATTGAGACATGATTCCACTCATACTATCTCAAAATCCACAGCATGAAAAAGGTTTCAAACATAATACAAAGCCAAACTTGACATCTTTCTAACCCAACTGTCTTCTTTACACTTTGATGACAAAGTTTTAATTTGCTATTTGTCTCAGTAATTGTGTAAGAAAGAAAAAGGGAATATAAGGATGATCAAGCAGATGCGATTGTCTTCTCTATACACACATAATCATTGTTCTTCGAACATATGGCAAAGAAAATTCCATTTATGTCGTTGGCGCACATAGACCAGTCTTTCACTTATTTTGATTGAGATACAAAAAGACTGCTATCAGATTTACTTCGAGCATTTGATTACTAACCCCCAATAGAAGTATAGAGAAAACATGATTGACAAAGTGGAAGAGCAGAAAGATTCATCATTCTATTGCTACAAGCCAAAGGGCTGACCAGTGCCCATCCAATGACAATGTGCCACAGCATCTTGTGACTTTATCATCAATAGAATAGGTTAAAAAGAACTCACATGCGTTCAAGCTTTCCCCTATTAACAAAGAACCCATCATGTTTAATTGCTGAATTATCAACTTCAAAATATTCATCCTGCAAAAATGTATAACCTTTAATGAACAAAATAAAACCACTTCAACATCCAAAATTACCATGCCTATTTACACTGAAGAATTTCTGCAGAAGATTAAAACCGCAGATAAGATACCAACCAGCTCCGCATCATCTATAAAAGAGTCTTCTGTATCATACTGGTCGTCATCAGGAACATCCTTTAGATCTTCCTCATCACTACTATCCTTAGCCTAAAAAGAAATAAAGAAATGTAAATTTATCAAATTGGTGCAAAATTTGCAAGCACATTATACAAAAAATGAATAGAAAGTAGGTCAAGCATAAACATACCCCATAGAGACGCTCAATCTTCTCAATCACAGCACTGAAACGATTTGGAGGTGGTGCATCCTTGGATTCTTTTTCACCAACTTGCCCCTAAAGAATGTCCAACCACAAACTAATAACTCCACAGTCCACAACGAACAAAACCAGCCAGCTCAATACAGACACACGCAATGACAGCTATCAAAACATTTCAACATAATTCAACACGTTTAAAGCTGTGAATCTACAGAATAAGCCCTATGGTACTCTCCCACACCAAAACCCAAATTCATCAATACAAGTGAGACTACCTCAAGGTCATTTTTTTTTTAATCTTTCATCAAAATCTCCTCAATTCAGACTAATTAAGCTTTCACAAAAATGTTTGCATAATTAATTGGAAATGGAAGGGGGCTTACAGGGGCGATGCGCGACTCGAGGTTAGGGTGAGCATTGATGGGAGACGGGTTCGGGGCGGGTTCGGATCCGCTACTAAGCTTATTAGCGTCTTTCATAAGCTTCTTCCACGACACAAATGTCGTCTCTCCGGGTCGAAGCTCCACTGTGAATATTTGCCTGTCCCCTAATTTGACGTACGACGGCGTTACCCTCGACGACGACGGCTCTCCTCCTCCGTCAGCGCCACCAGCACTGCCTTCCTCCATTGAAATCGAGAATTTGAAAGTTTAAGAAGCTGTGGAAAGCCCTAAGTGGAGTTGAAAAGCGGAGAGCTCGGCGGGAGGGTTGAAACGGTTTCCGTGGGTTTAACTGGAAATTTCTTTTCTGTTTCAATTTTCCCGATAAAATTTTTGAGGAGGGAAAAGGTGCTCCGGTTTCTGCCCGACCCGTTAACTTCTGATTTTGGGCCTCAGTCCAGATGGAGTCCTGTCACTTCTCTGCCTTTACTGTCCGTATGGTTGCTGTCTCTGATTTCTAGAGACGGAACAGAACAGAAATTTGGAGACAGAACGGAACAAAAACTAGAGACAGTGAGCTGTTTAGTTGTGGTGGACAGAACTGAAAAAATTATTTCCGTCTTCAGGACAGATGTGTTTGGTTGCAATGGACAAAACGAAAAAATCGTGTCAATGACGAAAATGCCCCTAGTCCTTAAGATGATTAAAAATATGTAATTCATTAATAAATTTATTACGAATGATTTGTTTTAGTTAAAAAGATGAACAAATAATAATAATAATAATTTCAACCAAACATCGAATAATAATAATAATAATAATAATAATAATAATAATATTAATAATAATATTATTATTAATAATAATAATAATATTATTATTATTATTAATAATATTATTATTAATATTATTATTATTATTATTATTATTATTATTATTATTATTATTATTATTATTATTATAAATACAAAATGATTCTTAATAATATTAATAATAACAACAAGTAATACAAAATTAATAATAATAAAAACAACAAAATCAGTAACAATAATAAATAAGTTCAAATTGTATAATAATAATAAATTTGAATCATAATAAATTCAAAATATATAATAATAATAATAATAATAATAATAATAATAATAATAATAATAATAATAATAATAATAATAATAATAAT
>JANQBM010000006.1:13184630-13199131 GCA_025594535.1 Erythroxylum domingense
ATGTCGCTGGGGTGAAGGTTATAATGTTACCGAAATCCACACTCCACAGATGACAAATCCACATGTACAAAGAACCAAGCAACCAGAGCATTGGAACAATGTCGGAGGCAGCGACATTGTTCGACATTATTGAACAAATAAACAAAACTTACCAGTAGAAGCACAGACCCTAACGTGCGTCCGAAAGTGGCCCAGCGTGTTACAGAGACGCGTTGAAGAGAACGCAAGCCAAGCGTGACAGAGAAGAGTGAATCTGGGAGATGTAACGGAGGGCGTGCGAGAGAGACAGAATAATGAAATATCATAGGGGAGGTAGGAGCGTCATAAATTGTTCCGGAGACAGGGACAAATTCTTTTGTCCTTCGAATTTGGGATGGACAAAATTTTTTGTCCCTGTCCACCGGAGACAAGGGACAAAAATATAGGGACATCAACCAAACAATGAAGTGGCACAGGATTAATTTGTTTTGTCAACTGTCCCCACTCACAGGGACAGTAACCATACACGGGGTTAGAGCTAACTGTTGTCTTACAGTGGCTCTCCTTCTCCTAATAAATGTTTTGGAATTTAATTTGTTACTTACATAATTTTAAAATATAAACATAAGAAAATTTTAAATATTTTTTATAAATGCTAATTAAAATAATGAATTCGAGATGGTATCACCTCTGGTTAATTGAATTCACCTTAATTCTTCAAGCATAAATATGATAACCATATATATACCTCAAGTTAACCGCCTAAATTAAGAAAATTCTAAATGAAAAAGAGTAGCTTTTGGATGGAGACTCCTCCCAATTTGACACTTCATTATGTTCACTTCCCAATGACAGAAGACCACTTCTCTGTCAACAACATGAATCTTGATTTCAAACTGTTTACGCACGGGAGTAATCGGCAATCATATTATCGCATTAGCTATAAGTCCATAATATATTATATCAGTCGATTTAACTAGCGGATAATATCAATTATTTAGTAAAAAATTTGATAAAATTAACTGTTTAGTATTAGTTGTTTATGTAAAATTAAATATCTAAATTTTAAATTCTAATAAAAATATTCAAATAAATACTAAGATATAATACTCATGTACTTTTTTTAAGTCATACTTTTATAAGTCATTTTATATAAGTAACAAGGATTCAAAAATCCTCAAGACGTAGAGCACACAAGGCTTTGAACTCAAATACATTACCCACAATAAAAGTAAACATGTTAGTAACAGAACTTTCTTCAAAAAGGTCTAAAGGGTAAGTTACATAAGCAATATATTGATTTTCTGCTCCAGCAACGAGCTCAATGTCGTAGCATCAACCTTTATAATGTATAAAATAACTCATAAGGGCATGATTTAAAAAAAAATACAAGGACATGAGTATTATATCTTAATATTTCTTTGAATATTTTCATAAGAATTTAGATCTTATATATTTAATTTTACAAAAAACTAAGTTTAGAAATCTAATAAAAAACATAGAATATATTATAATAATAATAATAATAATAATAACAATAACAATAACAACAATAATAATAATAGTAATAATTGACCAATTTTTAAATTTAATTTAATATCTTTTTATAATTTATAAATTAATTAAAAAATTTTATTAAATTAATCAATTTTTAAACTTTAAATTTCTTACCTTATCTCCAATCTTTAAGATATAATTTAATTTATCAAATTAAAAATATTAAAGTGAGATAAGTCTTAAAAAATAATATCTTTTAACTTAGAATTATATTCTATAACAAATTCTTATACTGTGTTATGTATTATGAAAGTTAATATATTATAATATTTTATTAATTGAAGCTTTATTATCCATATTTATTTTAAATGATATTTTATCATATAAGTTAATGTTGAAAATTAGTTATATATTAGTATTTAAGAAATTATATGTTACTAAAAACAATTTATTCTAATAAAGAACAAATATTTTCATTAATAAATAATTCCGTTGTACTATATCTTTGTTAAAAATTTTAATTTTAAGAAATTAAAATTAATTGTTGAAATCAAAATAAATTATTCCACATATATAATATATTGTATAATTTGTTTGCATTTCACAAGCATTCTCTAAAAAAAAAAGGTTATTATAAATATACAACATGTTTAATATTGCATTAATATCGCATGCGGGCTAATATAATAATAATAAAATTAATCAAATTTTAATTTAATTTAATATTTTTCTATAATTTATAAATTAATTAAACAATTTTAATGAATTAATCAATTTTTAAAATTTAAAATTTTTATCTTAAAATTTTTATTTTAAAAAAGTAAAATTTAAATAATAAAAAAATCAATGTCATATACGTGACAGAAGAGTCACGCTTGTGACTTAGGTGTAAAACCAAAATAAGTGTCGAGACCTATTTTGGTTTCTATTTTATTTTTTATGATTTTAATTGTAATTTTTACAAAATTAATAGTAGCATAACTAAATTTAAATTTAAATTTAACTCTTTATTAAACTAATAGTAACATAATTAAAATTAAAAATTAAAAAATGAAAAAGACTAACAGACGTGTCATAAGTGTCACGCTTATGCCTTGTGACACGCCCTTTGACACTTATGTCACATCCGTGACAATTCCTACCCTCATTGAGAGGGGGGTTGCTGCCTAAGCTGCTCCAATTCGAAAGTGCTAACAGGGGAAGGGATGGGCATTCAAAATCAATAAGCATTCACTAGAACTACAGCTCCTTTTTTATAGAGTTAGAGTGCCAACAGATATACCAAAAAAGATGTCATTATAAGATATCCTATCACTTCTAGATATGCTATTAGATAGACCCAGAGAGAGATCTATGCGGTCAGATTTGAGTACTGCAATTGGATAAGCCATTGCGAAAGCAACAAAGCTAGCATCAAACTTACCTGCCCAGAACCCTCCTTAATTCCTACAAAGGTTCCCATCCTCGATGACAGAAGAAGGATAAGAAAAAATAGGAGCTGGAGGGGCAAGAAGAAAGACTGTCACAGGCATGTTAGATATGTTTTAAAAGTAAAATAGAGGGTATTATTGACTTTTACATATTACATTTTCAAGCAGCTGCGTGAAATGTTCCTATACTCCAACGTTTTCTTTTTCAACTGACTGGGTTAAATCTGTCAACCCAATCAGTCATTTAGCAAACATTTTTATCAGTTGTTTTATATAATAATTCACAGAAATATATCATATCATAAATAAATATGAATCAATCTATAAAAAATAATCGGTAGGGTTTTTTCTATATAAATATATAAAAGTATTTAACCGCAAAGCATATTTAACACAAAAAATAAAAAGACAAAAATGAAGAAATCATGATGGAAATAAACTTAAATGAAATCAACATTTTCACTTATAGCTTAATCCATTGAGATGACATTTGGATCTTGATTATGTGATGAAAATGGATTAAAATTAACTTTTGAGGAGTTTAGAAGTGTCTAACCTTAGCTTTTGAAGAGAAAAAGATGTATATAACGCATATTTCCTCCAAAAGTTAGCTAAAGTCCATAAATTAGGTTTTCCACAGTTAAACACATTTTACTCCACCTATGATACAATCTGGAGCACAGTCGTGTCCTCAACCATTGAGCTTAATGTTTCCTCTAGGTGATGGACACAACCTTTGGCATAGTTATGTTAGAAAATTATGGATCTCACTATATTTTTTGGAAATTACTACACAATCTCTAGCATGAACATCTCGTGATATATCTTCTTATTTATCCTTTAGCACAGTCTCATACATTGTTGTAACTTAGACCATGTCATTTGTTGTAGTTGATCCTACTAAAGCATAGACTGGTGTATGGGCACAGGCCAGACCATGTTACTCTAAGGATTGTGATTTTCTTTATGATTTGTTTGAAATGTCCTTCAATTCTTGAATAATATCATAATAAGGTCAATTTTTCATAATTATCTGAAAAGAAAAGAAATTAAAAACTAAGTAAGGTAATTTAACATCAAAATTAAGTAAAATACTTAAGAAAATATGTGCATTTTTCATGCACATCAATTACATATGGAGTAAGTCATTAATCACCCTCTATTCTTTCTTTTAGTTTTTATTAAAATTTTGATTAGGTAGACAATGTTGTTAATTTTATTACTTTATTCAAATTTTTGTCCCTACTTTATTTAATTATTCCTTACATAATTTTAGCTTCTAAGCCACAAATACATGGTTTCTTAGTTTGTTTACAAATATATATTTAAGTTGCTTAGGATTAATCTTTAAACTTGGTAGTCTGAATATATAGTGTATGCTTACTCTCAAATAAATTGTTAATGGCTTATCTTTTCACTTATACTATAACATCCACTAAGATTTAACTTGTACTATAACATCCCCCTTTAAACTACACTACAACTTTTAATATTTAAGTAAAATAGACAATAGCTTATTGATGTGAGTGTAACTTGTCAATCAAAAAATCCATTACTTATGCCTAGTAGATTAATTACAAGAATCAGGAGTAAAAAGCTTAAATATGCTTTGAATTGGATTATTTAAATCGAGTTTAATATGGTTTTGTGATTATATGCTAGTTTCCTAATTAGATTAGGACTTATTGTGGGGTTAAATTCCAATCTAAATAGGAAAAGCCCTAAAGATGATACTTTAAACATTAGGAATATGAACAAAATAAGATTCCTAGAATTTTTATTGAAGTGTTCTACTATAATCCTAGATAAAGGAGAACTATTAGTTAGTTTCCTAGTTAAGTAAAAAATATTAAAGTTCCAATTCAAGCAGTATTAGTAGTTAATATTTTAATTTAGGGATAACCAATCCTAAAGTACCCAACCTTTTGGGATTTTTTTTCAATTTAGTATCTAAGTTTTTAAATTTTCAAATTAGTGAAAAACATTTTAAAACCTTAACAGTTAATTTCAAAATGTTAGTTCAATTAGTAATTTGTTGATATGGCTAACCAAATGTTTTTTATTAATGATATGTAGATGTCCATTTAGAAAAATAGTGGTCATGCTTAAACTGAAGTAGATAGAATTTTTTAGGTAGACATTTATATATCATGAGCAAAAAAGATTCCATTAGCCAAATCAACATATCACTAATGGAACTATCATTTTAAACTGAAATGTTAGGATTTTAAAAGGTTAGTCACTCAATTGAAAATTTCAAAAGCTTAGGTACTAAATTGAAAATTTTCTAAAAGATTAGGCACTTTAGAATTGATTATCCCTTTAATATAAGTAGAGATGCTTGTTACAATTGTAGTTAGGATGTCCATCACAATTTTTTCTATATAAAAGAGGAATATAATCACTAAAGGCATATTTAAGTTGCAAAATCACTTTTTATTAAGAGTATATGTACTTTATCCCCTATTCTTCACTAGACTTCAAAACTCTTAAAATAATTCATTCTTTTTAGCACCTGAAATCTCTTATAAACTGGCTTCTTAATTCTTTATAATCAATATGGTAGTTCCTTAAAATTTTGTTTTGGTTTTTTTGGTGAGCTTTCAATTTTGTTCAGGGGTTCACTAAGGTTTACTCCTAAACGGGTTCACATGACTTATATTAGAAGAGCATGGTTGACTAGAGAAGTAAAATACCGTCATAGATTTCATTATCTTCTATTTAATGAACTAACTTTTTTATGAGTTTTTATTAACACATTGTTCGACCAAATGAGGTCCTAACTTATGTTTTGATAGTAACAAAATATATTAGTCTTAGCCAATTTGATTTTGGTGATATTAGTAGTTTAATAATAATGGAATCAAGAAGTATATGATAGATCAAATGTAAGAGAAAGTGATAAAAAAAGAAATTAAATCATTTGGATAATCAAAAGATTATCAAAATGAGCAAAGTGAAGAAAAAAAAATTCAAGTAAATTTTAAAGTAATTTAAGTCAAGTGAACAAAAAAAAAAAAAGAATGAAGCTATTTCAAACATAACAAGTCATTATAATATTTTTCATAACTTTATATTGGTCATTTTAATAGTCTAAGGGCTCAATATTGCATGGGCATGTTTCATTATATGTAAAATACATAAATCTTTTCATAATAAAAAAGATATTTAATTTAAATTAAAAGAAAATCCTCTTGATTCACTAAAATACTCTTAAAGAACTTTAGAAATGGATTTAGATCAAGTTATTTTTAAAAAATTGATTTTTGAAAGAACGTAAGAATTTCTTAAACATTTATTTCAGGAGGTAGATTGACTTATGTTAGACTTAGGATAAATTATATTAGGATTTTGAAGTGTTTCGTGTAAACTACATATAAATTTATTGACCAATGTCTTTAAAAGAAAGTTATTTTACAAAATAGTGAGCATGTGTGGTTTGTGTTAAGAACACTAGTTGATATATTAGTTAACCAGTGTCATATATTATTAAACTTCTATCACTGTCACTAATTGTTGTAATTATTAGTTTATGTCTTTTATAGTTATATTTGCTTGCTTTGAGTATAAATAGATTATTTATGACTTTAGGGAGGGATATTTGGCATTATAGGGAGTCTTATAAAGATTTTTAAAAAAGTTTTATCACAATTCTACGCATGAAAGCATAGTGTGAGCCCATAGTACGTTATATGATCAAGGAAGTAATTCTTATATTTGTTAAGTGATTGAGATATCCAGTGAGAGAGATTGAATTATTTAAGGTTCCTTTTAACTTATAGAAAAGAAGGTGTTTAATGTATTTTTTATTTATCCTAAGAAAGAAAAACGTGTAATGGTTCCTCTTTATAAGAAGGAAGAAATAATAATGAAAGGCTCATCTTTGCCTATAGAAGAAGAAAATGGTAAATTTTCAAGTAGAGTTCAAGGAATAAATATAGACCAAAGATTTTTTGGCCGAACCATTATAAATATACTTTATCTCTCTTTCTCTCATTCTTTTTATATTTATTCTACTTGTATCATTGCCATTTAATTATTTGTCACATTCACTCCTCAGTTTATACATTTTATTCACTAATTTTAAAAAGATTTTTGAAATTCACGTAAACAAACAAACACAATTCATTCCCCCCTCTTATGTTTTATATGGGAACTAACACACGTTCATAACAATGCCTAGAGTGATGGGTTAATTTTCATTTTCTTATAAATCTTTCAAAATAATTATGAATTATCTATATTTATTTTTACAAAAAATATATAATTAATAAAAATGTGATTATAATTAAATGTTGGACTTTCTTTATCTATCTTCTTATTACTTATAAATTGTTAATATAATTATGACCTCGATTTTTCTTATTCTTTATAGGTCCACGAGTAAAGCTTCTATGCTTGCATTAAGGTTATATTTAGATTTATTCTTGAAATGTAACACCTTAGAAGGGAACTCATTTTGGGTGGAGTTGAATTACCTCATGATGCTACAATTCATCCTTACATTTAGGGATTTAGATTATTGAGAAATATTAGAGATTCAATACAAGATTACTCCTGAAAATTTAAAGGATGTCATAAGAGATCTCAAAGAAGAAATGATATTAAAGGTCTTTACAAACTAATTATGGAGAACAATTATGAAGAGGTGGAGGTATACTTAAACATACATCAAGAGATCTTGTAAACATGAAAAGTCTAAAAATGTTTTTAAAAAGCACAAGTTGTCATAAATGATGAAGAATAGATTGTAGGGTTGAAAAACCCCTAGGAAATGAACATATGTAAAAGTGTGGAGAGCATATGTAGAAGGACGTTTAAGAGATATAAGGAGATAAAGAACCCATATTAGAATACAAGGAGATAGAGAATATAAATAAAGATAAGCAGGATAGATGAGTCATGGATGAAGGTGAACATATCCACAAAATGGAAGAATCCATTGAGGAAGATGAGTAAGAAATGTGATCATAAAGTTGATGACTATACCAATCCAAATTATAATCAAAAGCTATGATTCTTTTAAAAGATTATTTGATAGCTATCATATATGATATTGTTTATGAAATTAACAAGTTTCTATATGGATGTTTGGTGTGACTTAAATTAAATATACTACAAGTGTATGATAAGAAGGACGAGGAGTAATATGGGTTGAAATTAATGATTACTCAAAATAAGCTTATTCTAATAAGTTAAGAAGTATGGACAGGAGCTCAAATGATGAAGGTAGGAGGAGAAAAAGATTTCTTAAGTTTAATGCATAAATTGATTTCCAAAGGCCAATTGATTTGGGAAGTTTTTAACTTATTTTATTTAGTTAAAATCTTTAGGATTGTATTGGTTCAACTTCTAGTGGAAAAAGGAATTGACTTTATTTTCATTAAGAATAAGAAGTACATGGTTAACTTCAGTATGTAAAAAAAAATGGATGGAGATTTTATACATCTCCAGCTCAATCAAAAGATGATTTCAAGATTAGATCATATTAGTTAATACAAAATTGTGGAAGGGAATATCATAACATTAAGGCAAATATTAGTTGGATAGCAAAGCAATACCTACAATTCTTTAGGCATTGGATAGCATAAAAGACAAATGGGTTCAAGGTTTCACTAATAAAGGATTCCAATATTAAGATTAATAATAAGAAGGCCTATATAAAAAATTGCTCTTAAGATATGGAATAGAGAGAGAAGAAACTATGAAAATTTAAGATGAGAGGTATATTGATAAGGATTTCAACATCAGTATTAATGGTAAAAAGGCACATATTGGAAAATCTTTAGCTCTTAAGATGTTGAATAGTAAGGATGGGAAATATTGTAGGAAGTTAAGATAAGAGGGTACCCTAATAAGGGATTAAACCATTAAGATTAATGATAAGAAAGCTTATAGGACAATCTTTTGACTCAGTTAATAAGGATTTCATTAAGGAATCCCTTTTAGCTCTTGATTATCCTATCAGATTTGTGGATTGGATACTAATATGTATCACCTCTTTTTTTTTTTTTTGCAATCCTTATTAATAGGGAACCGAATATGATGTTCAGCACCACTCATGTTCTTAGGCAAGATGATCCCTTATGACCATTTTTTTTTCAATATACATGGAGGTACTCTTAAGGATTACAACTTTACATATTTGTAAAAACATAGACTTTAGGTATCATTTGAAAATGACTTACTCATGCTTTGTGGAGTTGATAAACTCTCTATCAAAACAGTAATAGATTCTTTGGAGTTCTTGAAAGATGTTTCAGGTCTTACTTTTAATCCTAGTAAAAGTTCATTTATTTTTTCTACTTGTTCTCCTCCTAGCATAAATAACTTTGTAGGATTTTTAGGATGAATATTATCAAGCCCCGTTTTAAGTACTTAGGTGTTACAATTTCTACAAAGAAACTTCATTTAGGCGATTGTTTTCCACTTATTAACTCGATATAAAAAAGATTACAAGCTTGGTACGTGAAAGTCTTGACTTATAAAGGTAGAATTCAGTTGGCTATTACCATGCTTAGCAATCTATACAACTATTGGTGCTTGCTTCTAGCCATTCCTAAAGTTGTTATAAAGTCCATAGATGAGATAATTAAGGATTTTATCTGGAATGCAACTAATTCATCAGGCAGAATTCCTTATAGTAAACCGAGTATGATATATTAAATAAAAGAATAAGGGTGATTGAGCCTCATTTATATTAGGAAAATGATTAAAATCTTCTTAGCTAAAAGGATTTAGAAATTATGCATAGAGAAAGAGAACCTGTGGGTGAAATAGGTTCATAGTTACTATACGAAAAAAGGTAAGCACCTGGTCATTTTCACCTAGTCTTGCTCAATCCTAGACCTTCTAAAAAACATTGAGCATAAGGGAGGTAATTCTACCAGTTATCCATCATAGAATTTGAAATAGAAAATCTACTTATTTTTGGTTTGATAATTGGTATTATTTGGGACCTCTATTTAGGTGTAATGAAATTACTCATCTAAAGACTGTTGTTCCTGCAACTGTCAAAGTTGCATGCTCTCATATTGATTCACTGAATAACAACTAGACATGGCCATTTTATTCAAGGGTTATTGAACTTATCATTATAAACTGGCCAGATTACTCTCTTAATAATGCTAAGGAGCACTATATTATAGGGATTGTTGATAAGTCTTTGAAGTTCACCATTGCTTCATTCAAAAAACTTTTCATGTAAGCTACAACTTCCTTTACATGGTATAAGCTTATGTAGGACTCCCGTATTATAACCTCTCATTCATTTATTTTATGGATGGAAACTTCAGGGAGACTTAAAATGAAGGACATATTGAAAATCACTATGAATAAAATTAATTGTGTTTTATGTTCCAACTCAATGAAAGCCTGAGTTTATTTTATGAGTCTGACTTCTCCTCTAAACTCTAGAAACTACTACTTATTACTTTCAACATGAGAATTCAAGTCACTACATAGGCTAATATACTAGATAAAGTATCTTACATGAGGCTAAAATGTCATAGGATTTAAAGTTACTTAAAATTGCTTTTAGCACAGTGGTATATTTCATATATAAAGAGAGGAATTAAAAAATCTTTAGGAACATATTAGTATCCTTTAAGGAAAATGCCTTAAGAATTACACACACGATCAAACTATATTTTATAGCTAAGGAAGTTGTATTAACACTATCTCTGGACATATGCTCTAAACCTTCCATCATAAAAGACTAAATGGGGATTCTTTAGTACATATATAATATATTGTTGTGTTTAATTCTATTTGATTTTTCTTGCTTTCATATGTTGAAATTGGTTGTGATTTAATTCAAATTTGATATGAATTGAGTGAAATTGGTATGGATGTTGCATGAATCTTAATTAAATTCTTTTGTGAATGTGGCATGACCTAAACAAGAGAATTGTGCATGAAAATGGCATCATATTACCTCATGTTAAGTCATAACCGTGACTTAACATGCAGAATGGGTAACATTCCTTTAATCAATCATTATATTATGTGGCAGTTGTAAGTTGAAGGGGCACAAAAACCTAAACCTAACGTGACGCTACAAATAGAAAGAATGAAGCCTAGTAGTGAGGACAATTTTTTAGAGCTAGAATCGAGAGCAAACACATAGATTCATTTCGAATGGAACAAAGAAGGAGAGAGAGAGAAAGAAGCAGAGAAGAGAGGAGAGAACAACAGATAGTTGAAGCAAAAGAACAATAGAGAGTTAAAAACAGGGAGAGCCTTCGATCATCTGGTGGAGAACAAGTAGGAGTAAAGGGTGAGAGCTAATGCAGGAAACTTTAGATCCCTCATCCAAAAACTTGTTTGCTCATTCTGTTTACTTTTTTGTTTTTATTGTTTTGCTACATTTACTCCTCTATTGTAGACCCATGCCCTGTTATGCTTAGTTGACTATTGTTTGTAACTTTTAACAATTTATTTGGTTATTTACTTGGTTTGTTACTTTAATACTTCTCTCATACTGATCAAGATGGGATTGAAGTATATAAAGATAATGAGTCTTGTTGTTTCCATGATGGGCTAATCTCCTTTTCTTGAGGATTAAGATAAGTGTTTTAGTTAAATATGCATGATTGATGGACTATATTGTTGTCTTATATTTGCTATAGATTTTGAATTGATTGGATATAAAAGTATGATCAAACTTTGCGTCATTTTGGCATTAAATGAAGGTCCAAGAGGAGAATTTTAATATGGAACAAAAAACTGTAGATGCTTAGGTTAAGAATTAGAAATATATTAACTTAAGTGGTAATTAGTAGTCAGGCTTCCATTATTAACTTAAGTGGTAATTAGTAGTCAGGCTTCCATAATTAATTCGGATGATAACTTTTCGAATACGAAAGTTAGATTAGTTCATTGTTTGAGTTGATTTTAGGGATAAAAGCCGAAGTTGGGGCTTAATCTTTTTTAGTTTAATTAATTTAGAACATTAACTCCAAATCAACTCATTTAAGGGCTACCATTTCACGGATTTGCTTAATTAAAGACTTTTTTATATCGAAATTAGGGCATGTTTACACGTGCCGTTACATACAGCTCATTTAGTATTTACATGCCACTTTAATATACGTTATTTAGTATGGATGCAAGGTGGAATTTAACAAAAAATTAAATAATCGCTTAAAAATTTGACTTAAAAAATGAAAAACACTTCCCTTTTCTTCTTCAACGGATGTTTGTCATAAATAGCCCTAAAATTGTTGATGAACAGTGTTTCACCCTACTTTTCTTCCCTCGATTGTGCCTTCACCCCAATCCCTGGATGCACCATCGATTATGCCTTCTTGGTAGTCTGAGTGTGAATGGGCGGTAAGGTTTTTGGAGATCTGAAATACACATGTGCTGTGATTGAAGACCGAAGTAGGTAATGAGAGTCATGGTCCCTTCTATGTTTTGTATTTAAATTTATGATGTTTTCATATCCACTTTATTTCTTTGCCCTAACAATGTTACATTTACCTAAATAATTTTATCTTCTTTAAATGAGTTTGATTATTGGGTTGAATAGCGTGTTGACGACAATTAGTTTTCATGAAAATTTCTATTATACATTTGGATATAGGATATGATCAGGTTTTCTATTATACATTTGGTAGTTATCCATGTTTTGATATTGTGTATGCACTGGGTATGACATTTATGGAAGATATGCAGATTATTAGGAGCAAACAAATTTAGTTCTGTAGGCATCATTTAGCTATCAGTGGGTGCACAATAAATATTACAACATTGTCCTGTAATAGTTGAGAATGAGCTCAAGTAGTAGTTCTTCAAGGTAATGAGGTTGATTAGAGGATTCAATTTGGTTGTGATTTTGTGTTCAGTTGGAATTTTTAAAATTTTCAACTTTGGTTGTAAAGGGACACGTTCTAAGCTTGATATTAGGTCATACAAACTGATTTCTTCAACTTATCCAGTTAAATGGGACTATGACGGAGAGGCTAAATATTGTTACTGTAACTTAAATGCACCTAGATGGACTTCATGGACTGATGAAAATCCAGAAAGAAGGTTTTAAAACTGTCGACTTTTTCTGATAATTTCGATACAATTTTATGTTGTTTTAGCTAAATATGTTCACATATTTCATTAATGAAATATTGCCTTTTCTTTTATGGTAGAGTGAAAATGTTTGAGGATTTCATGAATGGCATGATCAAAGCTTTTCTCCAAGAGTAAGAGAGATTATTTTAGAGCTGAAAAGCATAGAGAAGATGCTATATCATCAAAATAATCAATTGAAGGCAGAAGTGATAGAGTTAAGAGAGAATGCAGTAGAAATTATGCAAGCTGAAAGGATTACAGAAAATTTGACGTTAAATAATGAGTTAATTGCTACGCCGACTAGTTACGAAACACAATCAGCAAAGTGTTGGAAATGGAGCACTTGTTTAAGCTTGTGTTTAGTATTGTTGCTTATGCTTGTTAGTCTAAATAACGAAGACAAAAAAGGCAATAGTTGTACCTATAAAGCCTTACCTGGAATGGTTTTATGTATTAGAACAATGTGTAAATGTTCTTCACCTAAGTTGATATTGGAAAGTGCAAAGTGTTAGATGTTTGAACATATGCTGTATTACTAATTTGATGTTCTTGCCTAAACAGGTTTGATGTTTTATGTAGTAGGCTAAGCATGTTTGATGTACTAGGTAGAAGATATTTGATATTTCAACATTTGGTAAGGAATATTAGCTACAAAATAGGATGTTAATCAAAAGATTAGCACACAGTTGAAATAACTTCAATTATGAGTTTTTAGAAGTTGCTCAAGTTCAATATATGAGATAATTAAGAAAAATTATAAGTGAACATTGCCCCTACCAAGTACAGTGAATAGTAAATCCGTTGTATGATAGAAACAACAAATAGTTACATACCAAATATATAGTATAGCTTACATTATGATTCTATGGAGAAAACCTGACATGAAAAGCTAGGAAACCACAATTTAAAATCTATATAACAATGCAATGGAGTCTAAATACAAAATATTGAAGTGTGCATAAATATTGCAGTGTGCATTATATTTCCATCCATAAGACTTTAAGCTTCCCTTAAAAAATACAAAATATTGCAGACAATGTTCACAATTTCAACCAAGCTTCCATCACCCTTTAACCACCTTCTTACCATTCATAATGTTCAACTAAAAGGAAAAAACGAACAAGAAATGAAATTGAAAAGGTAACGAGAGTCATCACTAATAGTCATTGCTCAATAAAATTATTACAATCTATTTTTATTCAGTTCACTAATAGTCATTACTTAATAAAACATCACAACCCTTGCATAGTTCACTAACAATTAAAAGTTAAGTTTACAAATTTTCTTTAATTTTTCTTTCCCTTTCCCTTTGAAGATGAAGTTTGACTTTGTTGGCTTGAATTCATATGCACACCTTCCTTCTCAATTGCTGATTTCTGCCCAAGGTATAGTAGTCTCTAACTTCTCCTTCCAGGCTGTACCAAAAATGCAAATGCTTATTAAGTTGTATGTGTAACATCCCGTTTCCAGAGAACGGGTCGGACCAAAGAAACGGGTCCTGATGTGGTAAATTACCACATCTCATGC
>JANQBM010000006.1:13199231-13211194 GCA_025594535.1 Erythroxylum domingense
CACCTTCGCGGGGCACGGATCCGGATATCACTGTCGATATCGGGTTCGGGTCCGGCGGGAGTTGGGGTGTTACAGTATGGATTTATGTTAAGTAAGAATGCATAAATTTTATACTTACTTTTAGTATCTGCAACCCTGTGGTTTCATTTGTGTATACCCACATCCCTTCCATCCGTTTCTTCATCTTCCTATTTGCTTCTTGTTGAAGAGAAGAGTATGTCACAGGCCTTTTTTCTTTATTTTTTGCTTGAGAATTTGGACTACATCTGCCAGCTACCAACATCCTCAATCTGCTTCCATCATCTATAACAGCATAACCAAGCCCTCTTCTCCCTTTGGTTTTGTTATTAGCGATGGCCTTTGAAGATGTAAAGATATTTGTTGCTGCTTCTGAAGCACCTCCAGGTGTTGGGAGAACAACTGAGGCTGTTGCATTTGCACTCCCACTTACATGAGCAGTACTTGAGGTGTTGGCTATCCTTGAAGTAGTTGTGGCACCAGCAGAGAAGGACACAATAGCAGAGGCAGTAACAACAACTTTTGCTCTTCTTTTATCTTTCTTTCATCTTTCAGTGTTGGATGCAGATTTTGAGGCACTGACTGGATTGTCAGGGTTGGTTTTAATTGTGGACATGTTTTCAAGGGTTGGCGGTAAGTTCGTTGTATGTTGCTCCATATGAAAATCACTTGACTAGTCTGGGTCGGAATTTGAAACTGGCCTGGAACCTGCCATTCATAATATTTATAACACAATAAAAAAACCTAGAAGATTACCACAACTATGGAAAAGAAAAGAATCTTATTTGTACCATAAAAGACAAAACATCTTATAAATTACCTCTTGATCCTTCCAAGGATAACCTCTTTTGTTGTGTCCTTCTATATGGCAGTGGGAACATGTAATTATCGTGCCACTCCTAGACACGTAGTCAATAACTTGCTTTTTGTTTGCTTTTGTATTCTTTTAAGGCTCATCAATGCCCCTGTTCCTAACTGTTTTGGGTTTACTAGGCCTTTGTTTAAATTCTAGTGGCCTAATAGTTTCTTCATTAGTAATAGGCCAGTCCTTCATACTAGGCATCGGTTGAATCGCCTTCCTATATGCTTTCACATATTGACTCTTCCATAACTAACTAAAAGTGTACTCTTTAATATTAACCCTGCTATCTCTAATAGCACATATAACATGTGGACAAGGAATGCCAAAGAGGGTATATCTCCTATATGAACATATTTTGTTATAAAGCCTCACCACATATATGTTTTGTCCATAATCAGTCTCATACCCTCCTTCTCCATCATGATGCACTGAACAATGTTGAGCAATTATGACATTTTTCTCAATTGTTTCCTATATTCTTGATCCTAAATTACCCTTCCACTTTGCAGCCTCGTTCCTTTTTCTCACTATTCTTTTTATCAATTCTCTTCTAAGATGCTCAAATAGCTGTAAAACTGAAATTTTCCTTGCATTAATTAGAGTCTTATTCAAGGCCTCACATAAATTATTGTCAACTAACTCAATCATGGAATCTTCCCTCTGGAAAGCCCGACACCATTGTTAAATTGGTGCGTAACTCTCAATATCTTCTACTGCCCTTTGGTTCTTGGCTCTGAACTTATCCAAATTTTCTTCATTTTCCCTTACTGTGAAGGATTTAGCAATTTTCCAAAACTGCTTCTTCGTCTCTTCCCCTTTATGTCCTCTTCCATGCCAATTTACATAAACATATCTAGCACAAAACCTATGCTCAGCATCTAGATACAAATCGACAATGGCTCTATCAAGTCCCTACAATGGAAAACATAACCATATCATAACAGTTACACTCTCTATGAAAGTAAAAACAAGTTTGATGTGAAACTTTTACCTTTTGTTGGCCAGTCATTATAGTCCAACCAATTTCGGAGCCCAAGTGAGGTAAATCTTCTTTCAACCTTTTAATGAACTACTTCCATGTGACTATCAACTCAATTTCAACCATAGTACATGCAATAAGTAACATTTGATTGTTTCTATCTCTTCATATAGCACATAAAAGTTCACCCTTAGTTTTGATTTTCAGCCAACATCTATCTAGTCCAAGAAAATGCCTACATCCATACCTAAACCTATGTTTAATAGCTTCTAAACATATGTACATTCTTTTAAATACAGGTGGAGATCTTGGAATTGGTTGAGACACTGTCAATATAACATTACTTCCTAGGTTGGTCTGCCTAATCATTTTAGCATAAGACCAAAGCTTCCCAAACTCCTCATCAACATTGATCACAACATTGTTTACAATTTTTTGCTTTGCTCTTCTCACCATACTCATGGACACTTCAACACCTAAACAATCCTTCACATAAAATTTTATATCATCATTCTTCATAAATGGCTTCCTTTTAAGCTTATCGTTTAACAAGTCAGCTAAGATGCTGATGTTCATCCTAAGATTTGTATATACCTTATTACAGTCATGATTGTTCCTAAATTTCCTAACTTGAAATGACTGCAGCTTCCTATCAAATGCTCCATATATACCAATGACAGTTCACATTCCTACATTTACCTTGGACAAACTTGGGCTTATTTTTAGTAAACATGATAGCTCTCTTTGTTTTAATGGACAACAAACTCACTGCACGCTTAAATTACAAATGATTAAGAAAAATCATCCCTAATTCAATATAATGCTCAGCTGCATTTTCATCATAAACAGGGTATTTCCTTTTCCTCCTAGTAGCATCATCTACCATTTCATCTACATCACTATCAAGTTCTCTATACTCATCACTATCATAATATTCACAAAACTACCTCATCTTCATCATCATCATCATCATTTGCATCACCTACATTAGCTTCATCTAGTCCATTATCTTCATTCGGACCATTACCTTCATCTCCTTGCTCTAAACCCTCTTCCACATTTTCACCCAAACCATTACCTTCATCTTTTTGCTCTAATTCATCTTCAACATCTTCATCCGGACCATTACTTTCATCTAGTGGCTCTAAATCGTCTTCATCCTCTTCATCCTCTATATTTGTATCAACTTCATTCTCCATATCTGCATCATTTTCATTTTCATCCTCCACATTTGGCACATTACCTTTAACTACATTATTAAAATCCTCACCATTTGCTTCAACTACACTACCCTCATTAACCCCATTACAATCATCCTCAATCACTTTAATAGGGGTATCCACATCATGTTCAATATAAATATTAATACTATCCGTACCCATCATCTGACTAACCATATCTAACACACTAGCATCATCTTATATAACTTTCAAACCATTACATAGTTCAAAACCAGGAATAAGATAAAATATCTTCTTCACATTGTTATACCCACTTCTTTTACATGCATCAACCAATTCAAAATAGCTCGGTAAGTCAGGATCAAATTCAATTTCATCCATAATACCATCCTCATATATAACATTATTACCCACATTAACAAAACATCCTGTATGATGAAACCGCAGAGTTACTTCATCAAATGTCATTCTGCCAAACTGAAAAAACCAACTTTAACAAAAGGAAAACACTCAATCAGAATGTTGAAAGGAAACAGTGAAGTGAAACTTAAACTTCAAGCCTAGCACAGAACATGATGCTAATATATTAATAACAATTCCATCAATCAACTTACTAAGTTCTAATGGTTTATTATAGCTCAATGTTTAAATGCAATCTTTATTCAATTCAATTGTTACATCAAATTTAACTTACTAGTAATTAAAGTCTTTCAAATAGAATAACAAAATCATAACTTTATGTTATTGTCAATGATACTTAGAGTATTGCAAACAACAACAAAAAAACAATACATTAGTGTTGTAATTAAACAAATACATACTCATATGACAAATACTCCCACTAGGAAAGAAAAGAGCAATAGAATTAAAAGCAATGGACAATAGTTGGTCCTAGAAGCTACCCATTCTGCAACTGACCATTTTCAGTAGAAGATGAAACTAATACTAGTTTGCTTCTTCCCATCTCATTCATACTGTCTTCCTCAGACTATGCTAACGTCAACTTCTCTAACCTCAAACCTTGTTAAATCAAATGTTTACTGCTCTTAAATCTAATGGCTAATACTTTAATTGTAGGGCTTACCTTAGTTCCAAGAGATGATGCATCGACCAAGTAACCCAACCCCTTCAATGAAGACTGGAGCGCAGATCAAAGGACGGTAAAGACTAACCAACACAACCCCTTCAATGAACGATCAACCACGAATCTGACCAGGGAAACACTTTGTGAACCCTTGCTGAAGATGTGCGAACCAAGCACGAAGAATAGACCGGAATGGTCGACGATGAAGATGCGTCAGAGTCTTAGAGAGGGGAGTGTAAAATTTTCTTTTACTTTATGAATTTTACTTTCTCTATTTTTACTTTACGAGTTTACAAAATTTTTAGGTCTTCTTGATCCAAATAATTTAATCTTCCATACGTGGAATTTTTTCAAAAGGTAATCGTGCCATATTGGCTACATGTAACGACGGGTGTAAACATGCCCTAATTTTTGTCCAAAAAAGTCTTTAATTGATCAGACCCGTGAAATGGTAGCCCTTAAATGAGCTGGTTTGGAGTTAATGTTCTAAATTGATCAAACTTAAAAAAAATTAAGCCCCAATTTAGCTTTTAGCCTTGATTTTAAATCCCAACTGTTAATTTTAGTTAGACAACTATCCAACCATTTCCCCTTAATCATGCATAGGAGATTAAATTATTGAAATTAATTCTTAAGAGTTTTCCACTTCAATTTTTATTCGTTTTTGCTTCCATTAAATAGTTTACTTTTCAGTTCAATTGCATGATTTTCTTTAAAGTCTTTTACTCCACAAATCAGGATAAAGTGTTTAGGATTGCATTTACTTTTGTTTTTGTTCAGAATTAATTTAAGTGAACCAATTTCACCTTTATGGGAAATGACCCTAAGTAATCACTACAACTACCTCGTATACTTGCGAGTAGGATAGCCTAGGAATTTTTAGAACTTATTTGGGTATAATAAGTTTTTGACCTCATTGTCAGGGAGGTGTTTAGCTTTTAGACTTAAATTAATTTTAATTTTTTGTGATTTTGATTGTTTGTGTTTATTCCTACTTACATGTTTTATTTTGTTATTTTATTAACGTGTTTTGTTAATTTTCATTATTAATTTAGTACTTTCCGTAATTAATGTGTGCTAGGGAGGAGGTTTCTAGAAGTAAACTCATTTAGTTTATGCTAGGTAGGAGATCTCTAGATAGTGAACTGGTTCCCTTTATTGATAACATACATCAAATACGAAGACCTTAAGGGGACTTTGAAGATGATCACGAGGAACCTAAGAGTGAAGATCAAGTTAATAACCAAAAGATGAGTGAAAGGCAGTTAGTAATGAAGGAGTACGCTAGACCAGTGATCAGTATTGCCACATCATGCATACATTTGGAAGAGGTAGCTAGAAACTATGAATTGAAGAGCATCCATTATAATATACTGCCATCTTTCTATAGGGTTCCCAATAAAGACCCTTTGAGTTTCATTCGGGAATTCTATACCACTCTCCAAACCTTCCCTTTGGATGGCTTAAACGAAGATCAACTCAGAATGAGATGTTTCCCATACACATTAACAGATAGGAGCAAGGCATGGTTGATGACTCTTCCACCGGCTCATTGACCACATGGGAGGAAGTGTATAACAAATTTATGGAAAAATTCTATTCCCATAAAAAGGCCTTTAAGCTGCACACCAAAATAGCTACCTTCACTCAGATGGAGGGGGAGCCATTTCATGAGGCGTTGAAACGCTTTAAACTCTTGTTGATACAATATCCATACCATCATTTCCCGCTTCACATCTTAAAATAATTCTTTTATGATGGGTTGACGCGATAGTGCCAAGACACAGTAGACAAAGCAATAGGAGGAGCTGTAGGAGAGAGGACAGCCAAAAAAATGTATGAAATCTTCAAAATATTGGGGGCCAATTATCAACAAAAGAGCAATAGGGGAAGAAGAGCTGGAGTTCATGAAGTGAGCTCAAATCAAAAATTGGCTATGTAGTTAGCTGAGTTGACGAGGCATATGAAGAGGTTAACTACAAAGCTACCCCAAAACGTTTCAAATCAAGAGGTGTGTGGTATCTATGGAACTTTTGATCATGGAGCTAAAGTTCGTTCATATTCTTGTGAATCTTTGGCAAATGGGGAAGAACAAGTTAGCTCATTTAACGATTTTCAACCGAGGGAGCAAAATGATCTATACTCGAACTCTTACAACCTTAGTTGGAGAAACCACCCTAATTTCTCTTGGAAGACTAACAATCCATTGTGCAAGCCTTATTTGGAGGAAAGTCTGAATGTATTCATTCAGTTCACAACTCATAATCAAGAAATGAACAACAAGATATTCGACTCCTTAGAAGCATCTATCAAGAGGATTGAGATCCAAGTAAGGCAATTCCTAGCTCAAATGCACAACAATTAGAAAGGAAAGTTGCACAGTCAACCCGAAAAAGCCCAAGCAATTACCGTTATGAGAAGTGGTAAAGTGATTGAAAATCATGTTGAGTTTCCTTTTGAGCTATCTGATATTGATAATCAAGAGAAGGAAACCCCCACCAAAGAAGAAGATAAGTATAATGAGAAAAGAAATGGGAGAAACTCTTCAATTCATAATCAAAAGGGTAAACAACTTAAGCATGACACCAAGGACAATGAAGGATAAAAATTGCACAAGGCGATGGATCCTTATCGACCACCAATTCCAGATCCAAGCTACCTTAAGGAATTGAAACAAGATGAACAATTTTCCTATCTATATAGCATGCTTTCTAAGGTCAATGTTAATTTGCCCTTGTTAGATGTTATTAGGAACATTCCAACTTATTCAAGTTCTTAAAGGAATTAAGCCCCAAGAAATGAAAGTTTAAGCCTAACGAAAAGGTTCTAGTTTTGAAAGTAGCAAGTTCAATTCTACAGCAACATTTACCCCCAAACTGAAATACCCAGGACATTTTATCATGAAAGTATCAATGGGTAATGGTAATGAGGTTAAGGGTATACTTGATCTTGGAGTAAGCATAAACCTTATGCCTCACTCTATTGATGAGAAATTGGATCTAGGACAGTTAAGACCTATAAACATGTGTTTGCAATTAGCTAATAGGTCAACCCATAATCCGAAATGGAGGACGTGTTAGTGAAAGTTAGAGGATTGATCGTTCTTGTAGACTTTGTTTTCCTAGACATAGAGGAAATGAAGCAGAAAGAAAAAGAGCACTCCATACTCCTAAGGAGGCCTTTTATGGCCACCATAAATACCTTGATTAATGTGAAGAACGGAAAGCTAAGCATGATTGTTTTGGGAGAAACAGTAGAATTTTCAATCTTTAATGTTAAACTTGTTCCTACTACTACTATTTCTAAAGACTATTCTTTTGTTGATCAAGTTAATGCTGCATATTTTGATTTCTCCTTGCAGGAAGAAAAAAAGAAGTTGGACTTGGTTAAAGAGAGTAATGAATGCTGCCAATTGCTGGTAGATGCAACTAAGGGAGAGGTTGGCAAATTCTTGAGGAAAGGTCCCAATGAACAGAAGAAAGAAGTGAACTCGGTCACTTTAAGCAATCCACCTTGAGCATAATGATTGAGGTGTCTAGTTAAAAGACATTAAAGAAGCACTAAATGGGAGGCAACCCATATAATATCTGTTTTGCTTTTCAATTGTTTGTTATTTCTTTTTAGTGAAACTCGACTTAATCTATTTGCTTTATATGCATAAGCCTATTTTTCAATCTCTTCTGTTTGTCTACCTTACAATTGTTCACCATTCCTCAATGCTTACTATCATGCTTCACATCGCATCAATGCAGCCACCACCCACACTTTCGTATCATATTTCTATCTCTTTCTTTTCATTATTTTTACTACACGTTAGTTTTATTTCTTTTAGTTTTTAATGATTGTCTTTGTTCGCGTTAATTTTTGTTTTTTGTCTTTTGTCTTTTGACTTAGACCCCTCTTTTACTTTTTTTGTATCATATTAGGAATAGTGTGATGTTTAAGTTTGGGGGAGTATTAGTTAAAAAATCATTATTTGTGTATTGCATGTTTGTTTTCCTATTTAATAGTTAGAGATCCAAGGTTATTAAATGAACTCAATTGGGATTAGAAATGCATAATATGATTGAAGGATTATACTTGCATGGTTAGACTTATTGACTTGGATTTCAATTAAAAAGACATTAGTTTGTTGTGATAAATCAAAATCATTTTTCATTGGTAAGAATTTGAGTTGTCTGAAACATTCAATACCAAATTCATGTATTCTTTGTTTAGAATGTTTTTTCATGATTAATGATCTCTAGAACTTACTTGTAAACACTATCAAATCACACAATCTTATGTAAACATTGAAAATGATGAAGATAATGAAGATTTACGCCTTTGCTTAAAAAACCACCATTATATTTCCCTTAGTGAGCCCTTTTAAGCTTAACTTGAACCTTTTTCTTTCTTTAAACCCAAAATGTGAGCCTTGCCTTAATTATTTACACTCTTTATTGCACCTACCATAAGACGAGTTGAGCATTTGAAAAGTTATTACTGGGTTTAGGAAATAATTGCTTGAACAAGTGTGAGGGGGTTATAGTAATAAGTTGGCTTTTGCATTAGGAATGGGTATAGTTGTAGTAATTTTATCTCCTCTATATTTTTCTTCTCTTGATTTCCTTGTTTTAAATAAATAATTAATTAATTAAAAAAGTGAAGAAAAGAAAAGGATTAAATAAAAAAGAAAAAGAAGAGAAGAAGAAAATAAAAGGAAAGAAAAGAAAAATATATAAACAGCAAAGAAATAAAGCAAAGAGAAGATGACCAAAAAATGAAAAGAAGAGGAAAGATGTATAATGGGGAGTATTGACCATGTAAATAAGAGGAAAGAATTGAGTGTTTTATTTTTTTCATTGTTCTGTATTATTTTAAATGCTCAATTTGTTATGTGATTTTTAAACTGCGATATTCCTTTTTCCTACCCTTTGCCAGGCCCTATTATAACCAAAATAAAGACCTTCAGATTAATGTTTATGTTTGACATGAGTGGTGGAGATTGGATTAGTAAACAAGCCTATGGTAGATACCTTACATGAAATGAATAATGAGTGAATATTTACTACCTTTGAATGCTTGAGAGAATGGAAAGTAGAGTGAGTATTTATCATAGTTGTTAATGGTTTTTGAGTTGACGTACTTGTTAATTTTGGCTAAGCATGCAAAGAATGATCTGTTCATGGAGTATTATGAGTTTCAAGTTCTTAGATTGTGTTTATTGAATTGATCATTGATATATTTGATTATTAATTGGGAAAATCATTGTTTTCATTTTTTATGTTTTTATAGTCTAGTGTTCTTTATTTTGCTTGTGGGCAAGCATAGTTTAAGTGAAGGGGAATTGTTGTGTTTAATTCTGTTTGATTTTTCTTGCTTTCAAATGTTGAAAATGGTTGCGATTTACTTCAAATTTGATATGAATTGAGTGAAATTGGTGTGGATGTTGCATGAATCTTAATTGGATTATTTTGTGAATGTGGCATGACCCAAACAAAGAGAATTGTGCATGAAAATGGCATCATGTTACATGCACAGTTGTGACATTTAAGTGACAACCATGATTTAATATATGGAGCGGGTAATATTCCTTTAATCAATCATTTTATTATGTGGCAGTTGTAGGTTGAAGGGGCACAAAAACCTAAACCTAACATGACATTACAAACAGAAAGAATGACGCCAGGCAGTAAGGACAATTTTTTGAAGCTAAAACAGAGAGCAAACATACTTATTCATTTTGACTGGAACAAAGAAGGAGAGAGATAGAAAGAAGCAAAGAAGAGAGGAGGAACAACAGAGAGTTGAAGCAGAAGAAGAATAGAGAGTTAAAAATAGGGAGAGCCTTCGATCATCTGAGGGAGAACAAGTAAAAGCAAAGGGCGAGAGCTAATGCAGGAAACTTTAGATCCCTCATCCAAAAACTTGGTTGCTCATTCTGTTTACCTTTTTTTTTTTTGCTACATTTACTCCTCTGTTATAGACTTATGCTCTGTTATTGTTAACCTACTCTTGCCTGTCGCTTTTGATAGTTTATTTGGTTATTTACTTAGTTTGTTGCTTTAATACTTCTCTTATACCGATCAAAATGGGATTGAAGTATATAAAGATGATGAATCTTATTGTTTCCATGATGGGTTGATCTCCTTTTCTTGAGGATTAATGTAGCTATTTTAGTCAAATATGCATGATTGAGGGATTATGTTATTGTCTTATATTTGTTATAGTTTCTGAATTGATTGGATGTAATAGCATGATCAAAGTTTGCATCATTTTGGTATTAAACAAAGGACCGAGAGGATAATTTTAATATGGAACGAGAAACTGTAGATGTTTAGGTTAAGAATTAGAAATATATTAACTTAAGAGGTAATTAGTAGTCAAGCTTCCATAATTAATTTAGATGATAACTTTTCGAATATGAAAGTTAGATTTGTTCATTGTTCGAGTTGATTTTAAGTCCCAATTGTTAATTTCAGTAGGACAACTATCCAATCATTTCCCCTTAATCATGCATAGGAGATTAAATTAGTGAAATTAATTCTCAAGAGTTTTCCACTTTGATGTTTATTCATTTTTGCTTCCGGTTGAATCAGCTTACTTTTTAGTTCAATTGCGTGGTTTGCTTTAAAGTCTTTTACTCAACAAATCGAGATAGAGTATTTAGGATTGCATTTATTTTTGTTTTTGATCACAATTAATTTAAGTGAACCAATTTTACCTTCGTGGGAGATGACCATGGGTAATCACTACAACTACCTCATATAATTACGAGTAGGATAGCATTGGTATTTTTACAACTTATTTGAGCTCAACATGTATCTAAAGCTTCATTGTATTTTTCAATTATAGCTTGGACTTTATAATATTACGTAGCACATGCTACATTATTTCCTTTATTAATCCATTTGCTTGCTTTCCAAAAAAAAGTAGAAATAAATATTTAATGCATAATATAAAATTATTATTATTAGAAATTAACAATATATTAATTTATCATATTTTATTAATAATTAATAATATATGAATTAGTTTTAAATGATAACAAATTAAGTTTTTATTAAAATTTTTATTTTATTATATAATAATATTAATAAATAAGATAATTAATATGTTATAAATTATTATAATTATGTGATAGAATTTATTTTATTGAATATTTGCACTCATTTTATTTATAAATAACTTATTTGTAAAAATACGATTTTATTAATACTAATACTAAGTTCAATGAACTCATGAGATGGAAAAACATACTTAATATTTTTTTCTTTAAATCTGGTGGGTTGATATGATAGAAGAATTAATTAATATTAGTATAAGTCTACTATAGTTATAAGACATTAAAAATTAACCATATTAGCATGGAGTCCAACAAAACAATATAAAAAAAGTTAATTAGTATTGAAACAATTAATATGGTAAGAAAATTTGATTAATTAATTTTTTAAAATTTATTACTAAAATTAATTATATTAAATTTAATTATAAAAATTTATAATCTTATTTATTAAAATTATTATGTAATAAATAAATATTTAATGAAATACTTGAATTGTTATTATATTATTATATTATTATAAATCGATGTATTTCACATAATCATTCTTATGGTTTGCCAATTTTCAATTTTATGGAATCATTTTATTTCATGCTCCTAAGGTGAACTTGTTGGCTTATGCCCTATAACCAATCGCTTTAGTTGTAGTTTAGCCACAAATTATTAAAAGGCATTTTTATCTTGTACATATTTAGATGTATATGACAAAGTCCATAGAATAATTGTACATTGCAAATGAAATTATAATGAGATTATAATTATGAGATTCATATTGCATTTATATATTATTCCTA
>JANQBM010000006.1:13232911-13267573 GCA_025594535.1 Erythroxylum domingense
CGTCGGTATATAATTGAGAATGCCGACGGAAAATTCGTACCGTCGGAAAGTTTAGCCAGTCAATAAATCTCCGACGACATATATACGTTCCGTCGGTATATTTACCAACGGACCAAAATTCCGTCGGTAAAGGGCGAAGCAATTAAATTGCGGGAACTATTCCCGCATTTTTTACCGTCGCCGACACATGTTCCGTCGCTATTTTCTGTCACAGATTCTGGGCCGAATTTTCCCCGTCAATATTGCAGACGGATTGGTTAGCGGTCGGTAAAATTTTGTTTTTACCGACGGATTACCAAAGTTCCGTCGGTAAATGGCGACTGAATTTTTGTCGTCGGTAATATTCCGACGCAAATTCTCAATTTTCTTGTAGTGAATATGAAAAATGGCTTCAAGCCATGAAGTTTGAAATAGATTCCATGTATGAAAACCAATTATGGACTTTGGTTGACTCACTTGAAGGGTTAAAACCCATATGGTGCAAGTAGATTTCCGAGAAGAAAATTGACATGGAAAGTAATGTGATTACCTATAAAGCGAGGCTAGTCGCTAAAGGTTATCATCAAAGACAAGGGGTTGACTATGACGAGACATTTAGCCCCATAGCTATGCTTAAATCTGTTAGAATACTCCTAGCCATTGTTGTTCATTATGATTATGAAATATGGCAGATGGATGTGAAGACGACTTTCCTAAATGGAAACCTAGTTAAGGATGTATATATGATACAACCTGAGAGCTTCGTATCCATAGATGGTAGAAAGGTATGCAAGGTTCATAAATCCATTTATGAATTGAAGCAAGCATCTAAGAGTTAGAGCATCCGATTTGATGAGACAAACAAAGAGTTTAGTTTCTTACAAATCCTGATGAACCTTGTGTGTACAAGAAGGTTAATGGGAGTGCTATCATATTTCTTGTATTATATGGATGATATGTTATTGATGGAAAATGATGTCTCAGGTTTGTAATCAGTCAAAATTTGGTTGTCCCAAAATTTTTCCATGAAAGACCTTGGAGAAGCAACTTATATATTGGGAATAAAGATCTATAAAGATAGATCAAGGAAGTTGTTAGGTCTTTCACAGTCAACATACATATATAAAGTGCTAAATAGGTTTAGCATGAAGCAGTCCAAGAGAGGGTTTCTGACCATGACTCATGGGATAAAACTCTCGAAATTTATTTTTCCTAAGATGCAAGATGAGAGGAATCGTATGAGTATGATCATGTATGCTTCGACAATAGGATCAATCATGTATGCTATGTTATGTACAACACCCGATATATCGTATGTTTTAAGTGTTAAGAGTAGATATCAATCGCATCCTGGTGAGGGTTACTGGGTGGCTATCAAAAATATCCTAAAGTGCTTGAGAAGGATTAAAGATGTATTCTTGATATATAGAAATGGAGATCTCGTAGTGAGTGGACATACATATGCTAGTTTTCAATCTGTCTAGGATGACTCCAAATCCCAGTCAGGTTATGTTTTCACACTGAATGATGGAGCAGTCAGTTGGAAGAGTTCCAAACAAGAGACGACTATAGATTTGATGACCGAGTCAGAGTATATTGCAGTTACGGAAGTGACAAAAGAAGTTGTTTAGATCAAGAAGTTCGTCATGGAACTTGGAGTGGTTCCTAGCATAGTAGACCCAATATTGTTATACTATGACAATAATAGGGTTATTGCTCAAGCTAAGGAACCAAGGTCTCATCAGAGGTTTAAGCACGTACTCAAGAGATATCACCTAATCAGGGAAATAATTGATAGAGGTGATGTGAAGATTGAGAGACAATAATAGGGTTATTGCTCAAGCTAAGGAACCAAGGTCTCATCAGAGGTCTAAGCATGTACTCAAGAGATATCACCTAATCAGGGAAATAATTGATAAAGATGATGTGAAGATTGAGAGAGTGCCCACAGATCAGAACATCGCCGATCCTTTGACTAAGCCACTTCCACAAATAAATTTGATTCTTGTGTACACAATTATGGTATTAGATGCAAAGACGATTGACTTTAGTACAAGTAGGAGATTTTTAGAGTAGTGCACTAAAGGCAATCATCTTTATCACTTTTGTACAAACTTTATTTTGATTAATAAAGCGAAAGGCATTTTTCATTAATTTGATATTCGTTTTATGTGCAATTATGTTAGTATCTAAACTTCATTTAAAAGTGAAGTAGTCTTATAAACCCTCTCTTGGACTGCTTCATGCTCAACCTATTTAGCACTTTATCTATGTATGTTGACTGTGAAAGACCTAACAACTTCCTTGATCTATCTCTATAGATCTTTATTCCCAATATATAAGTTGCTTATCCAAGTTCTTTCATGGAAAATTTTTAGGACAACCAAATTTTGACTGATTACAAACTTGAGACATCATTTTCCATCAATAATATATCATCCATATAATACAAGGAATATGATAGCACTCCTACTAACCTTCTTATACACACAAGGTTTATCAAGATTTGTAAGAAACTAAACTCTTTGATTGTCTTATCAAATTGGATGCTCCAACTCTTAGATACTTGTTTCAATCCATAAATGGATTTATGAATCTTACATACTTTTCTACCATCTATGGATACGAAGCTCTCAGGTTGTATCATATATACATCCTTAACTAGGTTTCCATTTAGAAAAGTCGTCTTTACATCCATCTGCCATATTTCATAATCATAATGAGCAGCAATGGCTAGGAGTATTCTAACGGATTTAAGCATAGCTATGGGGGTAAATTTCTCGTAATAGTCAACCCCTTATCTTTGACAATAACCTTTAGCGACTAGCCTCGCTTTATAGGTAATCACATTACCTTCCATGTCAATTTTCTTCTTGAAAATCTATTTGCACCCTATGGGTTTTAACCCTTCAGGTGAGTCAACCAAAGTCCATACTTGGTTTTCATACATGGAATCTATTTCAGACTTCATAGCTTGAAGCCATTTTTCATACTTTGAACTCTTCAGAGCCTCTTCATAGGTTGTAGGCTCATCGTCCTCTATGAGCAATACTTCATTGTGTTCGCTTACAAGAAATCCATATCTTTCTGGAGCATTGCGTATCCTACTTGACCTATGAACATTTTGTGTGTAAGAAGGTTCAACTATTTTCTCATCTCTGTGAACAACAATTTTAGTTTTAGGCAGTTGATCTGCATCTGTTTGAGCATCATGAACTTTATCAATTTTAAATTTGCTCCTACTGTCTTCTTTCAGAAGAAACTCTTTCTCTAAAAAGACAGCATGCTTTGAGACAAACACCTTTTGCTCTAAAGTATTATAGAACTGATATCCAATTATTTCCTTAAGATATCCTATAAACAGACATTTATCAAATTTCGCTTCAAGCTTGTATTATTGAATCCGCGTCATATAAGCCGGAGAACCCCAAACTTTCATATGAGAAAGATAGGGCCTTTTGTTAGCCCATATCTCATATGGAGTAACTTCAACTGTCATTGAAGGGACTCTATTTGTCACATAAACAACAGTCTCGAGTGCATAACCCCAAAAGGATTTTGGTAGATCTGCTAAGCTCATCATCGACCTTATCATGTCTAACAAGGTTTAGTTTCTCCTTTTAGCCACACCATTATGATGTGGTGTGTAAGGTGGAGTCCACTAGGAAACTATCCCATTATCTCTGAGATAAGTTAGAAATTCCTCGTTTAAGTATTCACCATCTCGATCTGATCAAAGTATCTTGATACTTCTACTGAGTTGTTTCTCTACTTCATGTCTAAATTGTTTGAATGTTTCAAACGCTTTAGACTTGTATCTCATTAGATACACATACCCATATCGTGAATAATTATCGATAAAAGTAATGAAGGACACAAAACTAGCTCTAGCCTGAATGGACATGAGGCTATATACATCAGAATGTAATAGGTCTAATAACCCATTCATTCATTCACCTTTTCCTTTAAAAGATAATTTAGTCATTTTGCCTAACAAGCAAGATTCACATATGTCATATAATTCATAATCAAATGACCTTAGGCTACCATTCTTGTGTAGCTTAATCATATGTTTCTCACTTATATGGCCAAGTCGATAATGCCATAAGTAAGATAATTTTAAGTTATCTCGTTTTTGTTTTTTATTGTCATTGATATTTAAAATTGGCTTGGACATATCTAATATGTAAATTCCATTGCACAATGTAGCAGTATCATACAACATTTCATTCAACTTAATTGAACAACCATTGCTTGAAAAAGTTAAATGAAATCTCACTTTATTAAGACATGAAATAGATACAATGTTTTTAGTCATAACGGGTATATAATAGCAATTTTCCAAAACTAACTCTAGCCCATTAGGAAGATATAAAATATATGTCTCTATGGCTAATGTAGCAACTCTTGCTTCATTTCCTACACGTAGATCCATCTCTCCCTTCTTGAGTGGTCTACTATCCCTGAGACCCTGCATATCAACACATATATGTGAGCCACTTATGGTATTTAATACCCAAATGTTAAGATCAGAAATAGTATTACCCTCAATGACAAATGTCATACCTGAAGTAGACAATGAAGCATCTAATGCCTTCTTCTGTTTTAGTAACTCTAGATAAGCTTTGCGGTTCCTCTTCCAATGTCCTTCCTTGTTGCAATGGAAGCATATCCCCTTTGGTGCTGTCTCCTTTGCCTTCTTCTTGGCTACACCTCCCACTGGCTTCTTGGACTTCTTCTTCTTTTTTTGGTTCTTCTTTCGAGAACCAGAAGTAGAGTCTACCAATATTACAACCTTATTGTCTTTCTTGTCAGTCTGCTTAGTTGTTTTGATTAGATTAATCAGCTTAGGTATCGTTGTGGATATTTGGTTCATCTAATAGTTAAACACAAAATGTGAATAACTATCAGTTAAATCAGTCAGAATTAAGTTTATACTTAATTCACAATCCATTATGAAGCCCAAATTGGATAATTTCTCAATATATCCATTCATTTTCAGCGCATACTATACTGGAGATGATCCCTCAGCCATCTTAGAACAAAAAAGTAACCTCAAGGTCTCGAACGTTTTAGATCGAGCTTACTCATCAAACAGTTCCCTCAAATGGTAGACTATGGTATGGGCATCCATAGCCTCATACTACTTTTGTAGTTCTGGTGACATAGAGGCCAGCATTATACAGCTAGCTAACTCATTATCATCCAGTAGCTTCTTATAAGCTTTCTGATCTTCGTCAAATGCATCAACAGTGGGGGGATCAAGAGATGGTTCATCTAGGACATATCCTAGTTTTTCAGATTTAAGAATAATTCTCAAATTTCGTAGCCAATCTAAGAAGTTAGGTCCCGTGAGTTTGTTAGAATCTAATAGGGAGTGTAAGTTCACACTAAAAGACATCGTGGTGATTCAATAACTTAAAAGAATAAGAGAAAGTGTTAGAATGAACATTAATGCATATCGATAAGGACTTTAATCACATGCATTATAGGTCCCATTATTCAAATTCAAATATATAACCCTCACTACGAATTCAAGAAACTTATAGTTTTCTTAATGAGTCGATATCCAATATTACCAAGAATGACTTTAAGTTTGCCAAACAAGCCACTTGAGGTCAATCGGTAGGTATCATTCATACCAATTGCATTCAATTATGCAACTATCAACTTGTGCCATCAACTGTTGATTTAGCACACTTATTAAGTTATCAACTCTTGATTTATATAAATCCTGTGCATATTACCTAACTTCGCCTCCATCCATGTTGACCCTGGGTTTACCATACAAATCAACGCTTCCAGTTAGGTCCAACCCGTTAATCCAGAAATCTAATTTCTATGGTTTGAACATATTCGTGTAGAACGGGCTTGGGTTTGTCCAACAACCCAACTCTAAAAGAACTCTGGTTCTTGCCATATCAATGGAAGATGTAAGTTCTAATATTTTGGTTGAGGGATTTGTTCTTTGGTCTCATCAATACTTAGATGATCTTGAATATGTATATCACATATATACATTCAGATTATGGACAATTCGATTAAATTGAGCCTATGTCCATAACTATTAAAATGCATCTAATGCATATATAACACAAAGGACGATTAATTTAGGTTGTGACTTGACTATGCATCTAAAGTTCGTGATTCGATTCAACTTTTGAACCTAATCAAGTACTAGTGTTAGTCTTGGCTAATCCGATTTATGAATATGATTCGATTAGGAACCCTAAAATTCAATTATTTTGACGTCCATATTAAACACTTTAGTCTTAGTTTATATGCCTCTATCTAGTCACACTAGAAATGTTATGCTCTACTTGGATTAATTCTAAATTAATCCTTCCAAAATTCTCGTACATTAATTAGTCATCTATAATGTCCCTAGATCATCTCAAATTTATCTAAACAATTCCGACATATGCCAAAATTATCTTGACAACCAAAATCGCCAAGATAAATAAGTTAACCTACTAGACACTAAAGGGACCGATTCGATGTTTGAAAAATTTCCGAAACCCTAATTTCAAACACATGCATTAAGCATGTTATTGTTATAAAAAATACATTTCTTATCACATAAGAACCTTATTTAGGTCTCATAACTAAAATACATACATTATAAGTCATTAAGTATGTCAACTCTATTAACTTTCAAAAAGTTGACCAATGTTGACTTTGACTTTATTTATTAATTGAATCAAATTCAATTAATTTTGTGAAAAATTCTAGAGTCTTATACACATTCTAAATGTGTCTAATAAAAAATTCCAGAAACTAATTCCTAGGATTTATTTATTAAAAAATTGGAATAAACCAGCACATCATATATGTATGACACTTGTCATGTTACTTCTAACACTAGTCAAACATTACATCATGCATGCATAAGATAATCACTTTAACAACAATTGTCATGCATCTCATACATGTGGCAACATCTCATCTTACATGTGCATGCATAAAATTTATAACAACAATTTTTTATAAAAATTAATATGGAATTTACAAGCATGCATGTTCATCACATTCCCAAAATTTCCAGAACTTCATACATGCATCAAACTGAAACTAAATTTTTAATAAAATAGCAAATGACATTCAATTTCATTTTATTTTGACAGAAACATATCATAACACCTTATAAACATTTTTATGAAAGAAAAACAGAAAAAAAATTTCTATAATTATTATGAAAATTTCAAAATCAGCATATGCATTTAGTTTTCCAAAAATTCCTAGAAATCAACATATGAATAGTCTGGATATTAATTTGAAATAAAATAGAAAATGACATTCAATTGCAATTTCCTTTGACAAAAACATAAAATAAAATCTTATAAACATTTCTACAAAAGAAAATCAGAAGAACAAATTTTCTAGATTTTACACGAATTATTCCAAATCAACATGCATGGTAGTCATAACCTAGCAAACACTTTGCACATGTTCAATACATTATCTATTACATGCATAAACTTGCTCTGATACCACTATTGGGTTTGCCATGGTTGCTTGCATCACATGCATGAGTATGCAGTGGAAGTGTTAGAATCTAGATCCTGACACCATGACAACTCGAAAATCACAGAATCATATATGTAAAAGAACATAAAATATAAAGTTTTTTTACCTTTTGTTTCTACTCCTTTCTTGTTTCTTCTCTTTGTTTGGGTTGTTGCAAACTCCAAACTCTTCCTTAATCAACCAAGAACATGCAGAGAAGATGAAGAAACAATGTATAAGGGTGATTTGAGCACCAAACTAGATGAGTTCTGGTAGATGCCCAAAATGATGGAAGATAGATCAAGAATCTTGTTGCATGCACTTTGATTCATACAACAATTGCATAAATTGCAAGAACAAGGTTCTTAATACCTCTCTCTCACTCCAGAACTCTTCTAGAGCCCTTATGCTCTCACTTGAGCGTGTAAGAAGTGGTAAAACCTTGTGTACATAAGATAAGAACTCACTTATATACCATTTCATGCTCTCTGTTCGTGGCTTTCTTAGAAATAGGGCTCGCCTTCAGCCACGATCATGACCTACTTAAATTTGGCCATACATACTATGTTTTTCATCCAATCTTTTATATATGTGACCCTTACGTTCCTGATTATTTTAGGCACTTGAATTAACTCTTAATTTAAGCAAATCATAAAGGATTTCATGATGTCATTTGCCGGAATATAAACGGATTAACATACGAATTCTTTGATAGTTAATTATCCAACTTATGAACCTTCCCATAGACAATTACCGTGCAATTCGTCGTTTCACCATATTATACCTCACTTGGTTTAGAGTATGGGCTATGTGTCAAATCCCACTAGATTGACCATGTCATATCTAGTCCAAGTGATTTTAGTTCTTGTCTTGGGATCTCATTACTCTTATGTGTCATTGAAGACTCTCTTCATCACACATAATTGCTCTGGCCATAGGCTCCTGAGTAATGACCCCGACAAGAGGCCGTGGGTATCATCTCCTTCTATCAGGAGTGGTGAATCCTTTATTGGCTACCCAGTTACCTTCGAATACTAATAGCTATACCCAATCACCACTCTAAGAGCGGCCTCGTCTTGAGGTAACAAGGAATGATGTCAAAGCATATGATTAGTATCCAAGATATCCTTGAGTATCTCAAATCTAAGGATATTTACACTATTGCTATGATGAGATTAATCATTGACATTTGATAGATCATCCATATGATAACATCATAGCAGGTCATCCAATTTACTTACTTCCTTTAGTAAGTGTCCACATGTTTACTCTAAACATCTCAGGCTTACAGTTTGTGAGATTCACTGTTTAATCAAATCAAGAAGTATAATATGTGCTAGTCTCTCTGGATTAATAATATCCTGTTTTGTTAATCTTATGACTAGAGATTATTTAGACACTAACATAATTGCACATGATAGGAATCTCATTATCATGATCTCATCATGATTTCCTTCATGCTATGTTTTGTATCATGGACTTCATTAATTCGATTTAAGATCAATATCAATTCATATATAAACGAATATCAAATTAATAAAAAAGTCTTTCACTTTATTAATTAAAATAAAGTTTGTACAAAAGTGCTAAAGGTAATTGCCTTTAGACTACGACTCTAACATAAGCATATTACAAAAAAGCCCAAACCATTAAACAATAGTAAGCCATTCTCCTTACAATATAGTTGTAAGTTAGTGTATCCTAGACTAGATATTTTGAAAGTAAGCATATTAAAAAAAATAGATGTGTAATGGTTTCAGTTGGAAAATCAAACATATATTTACTTGAATTTCGTGAAATCTATCCTTTGTTTTCAGTCTTTACCTAGCTGCTAGACAACTGATGAAGGAAGCTTTAAGAATCAGGGATTTGGATCAAATTTAATATTACTAGTATTTTATTAAAGAAAGGAACCTAAACAACTCCAAATAAGATTTATTGGTATATTTGTGGAATGTAGAATGTGGAATGTGGAATCTTTATGTCTAAAAAGTTGCATATGGGTTTTTAATCCAAGACTGGATGGTAAACTCCTAATTGCAGCATATGACCTCTAGTAGAATATATCAAGCTATTCCTAGTTCATAGGAAAGGAAGATTTTGAGTTATATATGATTATGTTAGTGAAGCAACTGACAGATAATTTCTAAGGTGTTTACTGTGAGGGTTCCTCTTAATATTAAATAAGAATTCTAAGGACTTCATCTTCACATATGGCAAAGGAAGATGATTATAAAGGTTCCTCTTTACCTTTAGTTAAGAAGATTTTGTATGAAGGGTTTCTTTTCACTCATTAAAGGAAGACAATAGTGAATTCTAGTGAAGCTTAAAGAATTGATATAGGCTAAGTGTTATTTCATTGAACTATTATGGATCAATTGTCTCTCTTTCCTACTCTATTTAATAATTATTGTGATTAATCTCTCATTGGTATAAGTAATTTTTATTCATTAGCATTCCAATAAGCCAAAAATTACACGCACATAATTCACCACCTATTATGTATCATCTAAGAACCAATAACTAGCATTAGAGTGAGTCTCATTCTTCTCATATAGATTTCTAACAAAATTTAAGTAAATATTATTATGTAAAAATATGATTAACTTTTTAAGACTCCTATTTTTTAGGGTAAAAATTACCTATATTAAAACACCAGAATGAAACACTTCTTTTTAGCTAACGTAGATGGTCTTTAATGTTTTATATAAATAAACTTAGATGTCCCCACGAAATCTTTCTCTAAATAAAATTGGAGAAAGCATTGCAAATGAGATTATCAAGGATTATAAGGGTCTTGATGTGACCATCAAGCTCACGATATATAATTGTCAGGCCAAGGTCACAGTCGTACCATCACCTATGGTGCTCGTGATCAAAGCCCTAAAAGAGTCAAAGAAGACAAAGAACATCAAGAACAATGGGAACATATCACTAGATGATGTCATCAACATACCACTGGTGAAGAATTTGAGGTATATAGGTAGGAACTTGAGTAGGAATGTCAAGGATCTCTGACGTGCGTGTGTTTCTATTAGGTGATGGTAAACACCTCAAGGAATTGTAGTAGGAGATAGATGATGGTGAAGTTGAGATCCCACTTGACCAAAATGTCTCTCATATTTTTTTTCATTTTTTCCTTTTTCTGAGACATATTCTTATCTTACTTTTTTAATTAGAAGTTGAACTTTGCTCGTTGTGAATTTTATCTAAGTATGTTATTGTGAATAACTTTAACAATTTTTAAGGTGATTACATACTTTGGAGAATTACTTATCCTATTCACAATTAGCTTTATTTCTACCTTTTCATGTTGGAAGGATAAGCTTATATCTATAGTTTGAAAATATTGGTCTTTTCATGACATTTGATATTTTTTATGCTATGAATGATAAAATGAGAAAAAGGCATGAGGGGTGTTTAGATTATTATGCACATTACATTAACCTTTTGGAATTTTCTTGGGAACTTTAAGGATTACTTGCATTCATATTTGAGATCAATTTTGTTATCTAGAACGGCCCAATATGAGTAAATACCTCCATTCTTTAAAGACTTTCTTGTCATGTAGGAGTTTAATTCTTTGAATTGTTTTTAAAATAAAATTTTTTGCTTCTCTATGAGTAAGTTCTATTTTTTTTGAAAGCATTCATATTTGACCAATTTATTTGTTTTAATTAGTGAACATGTTGGTTTTTATCATATAACTAGAGATGTAAATTAAGAGTCTATTTTATAATTTAATAAATTCGAGAGATCATCTTGAAAATTTTAAAAATTATTAGAATTGTTTTCATTATTGATCTATACTGATATTATACCTTATTATAATCAAAATTAGTACTAGATTTGTAACATTGGTTTCTAGTTTCTAGTCAAAAATTATGATTGACATAATTTAATAATTTAATAATTTTATAATAACTTGAAGTTTTAAATAAAAATTATTTTGAAAAAGTCAAACACTTTAATTTTATTCAATAAATATATTTAAATTTAAAATATCATAAATTGCATAAATTTAAAAATTTTGAAAATAGTTATTTATTAAATAATTTTTATACAAAATATGATAAAATAATTATTAATATTTATAAATAAAAATTAGATAAGAGATAAGAATAAAATTACTTATTTAATGATTATATAAAATTTAATTTAATTAGAATTTTATTTTCTGTAATTATATTAGTATTAATAGTAAAAAATGAAAATTAGATATGATCTAACGGCGCAACCTTTGAGTTAAATCATTTCTTGATTAGGAAAACAAAATAAAGGCAAATGAAGGGAAAGAAAAAAGAAGCCGACACGACACGTGTCACAAAGTGACGAAGCCGAGTATTCCGTGGAGTTTTTCTCCAATGTAACGCCGGTACATGGGGGCCCCCGAAACCGTTTCCATCTAGTCATCACAAAACAAAATTCAACAAGAAAAATCTTTTCGCTGCGAGAGCCAAAAAGCCTACGCTTTTTTGGTAACTCTCTTGGCTCCTGTTTCTGTATCTTCTCTCATCTCAGACTACGATTAAGCAAAAAGGAAAACAAAATAAATAATATAAATTTGTGGAAAAAGTCGAAAATTTATATTCTTTTTTAGTCCGACGGCCTCGCGGAATAGGTGAATCCGCTCTCTCTACGGACTTTCGTTCGTTTTCTTTTTCGGTAGTAATTCATGAGTGTTTATCTGTTTTGTGTATATCTGCATTATTCGTTGGAATTCTAATGGTTTTTTTTCCCCTTGTCTAGAGGAGGGGGTTGGATTCTAGGGTTTTTCTCTAGCAGCTTTTGACTCAGATACTTTGCTTTTTGTGTTTGGTGTCTTTCTTGTTAAGGCGACGCGTTGGATTAATCGGATGGTAAGCTTTTTATTGATTGCAGGTGATTAGGCTCGTACATTGTGTTGAGTTAGTGCGAATTTGGCAATTTTCTTTTGTTTTGTTTTATGTAATGGGTATCCGCTGATTTGTTGAACTGTAGATGGGTTCGTGTGAGAATTCGGTTGAGGTTCACGAACCCTTGCAACCGGTTGCCACTGAGCAAAATTGTCGCTCAGAAGTTGTCCGGTGTCTGGATTCTGAGGCATTGCCGTGTGTGGATGCAAGTTGCAGTATTAGGGATTTTAGTGTGGACCCCACCTGTATGTGTGATGGGCGTTCAGAGTCTTATCGGAATGGTAATCTTGATTGTGTTGAGCCTTCTGCGGTTTTCGAGACTGCATTTGTTCGTGTGGATGATGGGTTTACCGCTGGAAGTCAAAGTGTGGTTGGTTTGATGGAAGGGAAAAGGTTGGGCGAGGAATGCCGAGTTGGTGGGGATTGTTTGATTGATGAGAGCCGGTTGGGAACTCATCATGACAATGTGGAAACTAATGACGGGCTGTTTGTGGGGAACATAGGTTCTTCAGGCAAGCATGAGAGGCTGGACAATTGTGAGAGGCTGCCTGCATGTTATGATCAACAGGATGAGCAGCTTGATGGTGTGAATGTTATTGTTCAAGAGGGTGCGGAAGAGAAAACTGATAGTGCAACCACCATGAGGACTCATGACTGTGACAAAACATTACTTTTACCGAGTCTTGAAATGCCTGTAGGATGTATATTAGAGAAGGTTTCAAATAAAAAAGATGTTGAACAGGACAAGCAGAAAGAGAATGCTCCCTCTGTTGAAATGACTGAGGTGGATATGGGAGATAAAGGTTTTGATAGGGTGCATACTGATAATCACAGCCAAATCTCTTCTTCTCAAGATTCTGCAATGCTTTCTGTTACTTGTCAACCAGGGGCGTCGGTGGTACAAGACAATGAGAAAGATGATGTAATATGTGGCCTCTCTGTGAGTAGTATTGTCGTGGAAGAGACTAGTGATTCCTTAGCTAGAGAAAAGACTGCTGCATCATACCAATTTCTGGCCTGTCAAGATTTGAAAAAATTTGTGGGTGAACTGCCTATGACTGGTTCAGTGCAAAAAGATATTCGACAGGATGGACAAGAGGCTACTAAGCCTGTTGAGTATTGTTTTGAAGAAGGATGTGCAAAAATACTGAAAAAAGTAGGTAGTCCCATAGACAAGGTTGAGAATATTCCAAGAGACCATATGCTGTCTTTATCGGACATCACTTTTCCTTCTCTGGACACCAAGAGTGTTGATGTTTTAGTTATAAAGAATGGTGCAGGCAAGGAGAGTGATGCATTTGTTGAGCACTTGTTCAGTAATATGTCACCACACCATTATCAGATACCTGTGAAATCATCAAATGCAGATGATCTGAATACTAATCATGATTGGCAGTATAATCACAATGGGGGAGCGGTGGCTGATTGTCTCTCTGCAGAAAATAATGAGTTGCATGCTGCTGATAGATGCATCAAGGTATTGCCTTTGCAACCTTGCCAGAAGATTATGGAGAAGTCATCAATATCTGATTCATTAAGTGATTGTGTCCAGACGAATGAGCAAAGGGATAATGGTAGTCTTGATGGCCCTTTAACAGAAAGCACATCAGAGGTTATGGAGGAGAAAACTGATGTTGGAATTGATACAAATAACGAAGCTTGCAAACCGTTAATAGATATAGACAAAAAAACTAATAGTATAGAGGTGGGTTTGCCTGAAGTGGCCCCTGCCTATTCTGCTGAGAAATTGCTATCTTCACATTCAGTTCGGTGCTTTGGTCATTTAGAGGCAGAAACTTCTAACAGATTAGGCACTTCACATTTTTATGGGAAGGATGTTTTTGGAACTATCATTCCTAGCAGTATGGTTAGCTGCTCTAGGGAGATAGAAGAAGAAGGAAAGGATCAGGCCATTCATTTTCATTCTTGTGAAACCAATTGTCCAGATATTGGGTCATCATCTTCTCGAAAAAGCAACCGAGTCCGTGGATCAGGCAAGAAGAAATGTACTGCAAAGAGATCCAGGAACAAATCCAAAGCCTCAGAGCTACCCTTCTCTAATATTGCAAGGAAAAAGAGAACTTCTTTCTCAAAACCTTTTCGCTCCTCTACATGGGGTGTATTGGGGAACATCACACAAATCTTTGGACTCAGTGATCAACAGAATCATGGATCACCTAAAGTAAGGATTCACAAAGGAAGTAAAAAGCACAATAATAGTAAGGCTGGGGAAAGTTCGAGAAGGTCCAGGGGAAAACCTCGTGCTTCAGGAAATTGCATTCGCTTGAGAGTTAAAGTGGGAAAAGATGTTTGCCAAAATAATCCTTGCTTTTTTTTTGCAGATGCAAATGATACCTCATCATTTGCTGAGCCACACCAGAAAACCACCTTCAATAGACCAAATTTAGATGGCTGTTATGAAGATAAATTGGGAGAAGAGAGGTCTGAGAAGCAACTTCAGTGTTTTGACAATAAGGTGGAGGACACATCATATACTGCTGTCATTGATGCTCATCTTGCACGTGAAGACGTGGATAGCACTGCGATTCATGAGAAATTAGCTGGAACTAGTGTTCAGGATTATGATGTGGTTCCATCCCTTGTAGAAGTTGGAGCACAAGGAGCAGCAATTGAGAATATGTACAGAGATCCAGGAACTTCACCAGATTCAGAAGTTATTAATTTAGCTCCTGAAAACCAAGTTAGTTCTGATCCTGTGTTGACTTCTAAAGTTTTTTCTCTCCCTGAAAATGTTACTTGTGGTAAGAAAGCAAAAAAGAGAGATGGGCTTTCTCAGTCAAGTTGCCATCGCAAGAAAGATGGTTTACATGGAGCTGCAAATGTAAACAGAGCTAAGCCAGAAAAGAAACTTGAGTGCCAGCAGAAAGAGACTGAAGAGTTTTGCTCTAGCGAAATTCTTACTTCATGCATCAGCCCAAACAGATCAAGCAACTCATCAAGTGATGAACATCCACAGTTACCTTTGTCAAGAGACACTGAATTTGGTCCTTCCAGTGAGGGTTTGATGGTGGATCCCACTACTGAATATAAAATTGTTAACAGCCTTGCCAATGGTAAATTTTCTGATTCAAAGAGTTTGCTTCCTTCGACTAAATTTGCTCAACGAGCTTCAAGAAAATCTGGTGGAGTGAGAAGGAGTGGCTCCAAAACGTCTGTTTCTGCAAGAAGCAGAAAAGAAAATGGTAGTAAACAAGGGGGAGTTGATCGGAAGGCAGTGGATAAGAAAAAACGTAGTGAGAAGTGTGATTATGATCCTAAAAACAAAGATGACCTGGAAAGTGCAGGTACTATATTATTTGGTGTTTGTTAATTTCATCATTTGTTGGCGCTTAACTTCATGCTTTTATTGCTTTACTTTAAACTTGATCAGAATTTTGAGAATACAGAGGCTCACTAGTCATGATGTTTGTGACAAATTGGTCAGGAAATCATACTGAAATTGGACAAATTGATATCAGGGAAGATCCTGCATACCTACATGCAGCAAAATTCGAAGTGGGATTAGATGGTGTGATTGAGAAGTATTCACCCAATGATAATGCCTGGGTGCGCTGTGATGATTGTCATAAATGGCGGCGTATTCCATTTGCTTTTGTGGATTCTATTGGTCAGACAAATTGTAAATGGTATGTTGTCATTCATGCTTCTGTGTGATTCTGTCATCTTTCATTTCTTTCATCATTAATTGTTCTGATGCACTAATTATTTACTTGGTCTTTCCGATAACTACATCTCTCTCTTTATCTGCAATATATTAAATATTGACAAACCTAACCTTTTAATTTGTATATTTCTTGCATATTTTCAAGTATAGCTTAAAATTGAGCATATTTTGGCTATCTTAGATTCTTCTGTGGCACATTTTTGAAATATGTTCTATTTTAGTGCATTCTTGTGCTGAATGATCCATGGACCTTTTTTTTTTTTTTTTGGTGTGCTTTGTGTGAGTATAATCCAACTATTTGTTTTCCAGACAATTTTGATTTAATGCTGCAAATGAGATGTTGGCCCTTCCTTTATCATTTTCACGATTCACGCTTAGAACATTTCTGCGCATGCTTGCAGACATAATCATTAATTTAACATTATGTTTGCATGAACAAAATGACGTTATCTACCTCTGATGTTAGCTAAATTTTCTTCTATTTTGTGTATACATTCCCATTATCTTTTATTTTTATCCTTTGCTCTCTCTAAAGGATGAGCTTGTCTATTATGACCAGTTGTGCATTTCCTTTTAGTATTCTAGGCTATAATTTCTGTTTCTTGTGAAGGATCTGCAAGGATAATACAGATGAAGCCTATGCAGATTGCTCCATTGCCCAGGAGAAATCAAACGCTGAGATCAATGCTGAGTTGGGCTTATCAGATGCTGAGGAAGATGCTTATGACTTCCTGTCAAATGATGGTAGACTGGAATCTAAGCATGGAACAGGTATCCAACATTGTTTGCAGTTACAGAGCAGCATGATTTGAATATAAGCTTGAAGTGTGCTTCCGAGCTCTTGAAGTTTACTAATATCTGAATAATATTTATTTAGTATCCAAGGAGCATGAATTTACTCGCATTTCAACAAATCAGTTTCTACATCGTAAGCGTAGGACTCAAACAATTGATGAGGTCTGAACTTGACTCTTTTATGTTTTCTTAATTTGCTTGTATGATAATCCACCTTTCGGGAAATTTAAATTTTGGTAGGTTTATAATTGCTATAAATTGCTTCTCCGGTAATTTTATTTAGAATTGTACCTGAATAAGCTTATCTGCTCATTTTCTCAAGTATAAATTTAATTTCATTAAATATTGGTTATAAATTTGTAACAATTTTTTAATATATCCTAAACTTCCTGCTTTCTTTAAAACAGATAATGGTTTGCCATTGCAAAATACCTGTAGATGGTGGGTTGGGTTGTGGTGATGAATGCTTAAATCGAATGCTTAACATTGAGTGCGTTCAAGGCACTTGTCCTTGTGGAGATCTCTGTTCAAATCAACAGGTAACAGTGGCTGCTTCTTTTGGTTCTAACAATTGCAATTCTCTATTAGGTGAGTGTTTTTTGAAAAGTTCCTTTTTACAAATCTATTTGCAGTTCCAAAAACAAAATTATGCTAGAATGAAGTGGAATAGATGTGGGAAGAAAGGTTTCGGACTGCGATTGGAAGAGGATATATCCAGGGGTCAATTTCTTATTGAGTATGTTGGAGAGGTAATTTTCTTGAGGTTCTGGATTTCATTTATTTGTAATGTAGATTTCTTTTTGAGGAATAGGAAGAACAAAAGTTAAGCATCAAGCCAAATTTATGATTATAACTGTCATGTCTTTGATCAATATCTTATGGATAAAGTCACTGTATGTTTGTGGCAGGATCATCTTTCAGCTTGTTACCAGCAAATTAGTACTAATGTTTCACAACCTGATGTAATGTTTATAATTTGTCAAGCTCCTTGTGTTATACTAAGTTGGATTTAAAAGAAAATCATGTTCTACATGTAGATGACCATGAGCTTGAAAGTTGATATTATTTTCAAACTTCTTTTAGATTTTTGGTCGGTATCAGGCAGTTGATTTAGAAAATATCAGTTTTTATGGAAGTTATCAGAGAGTACCAGCTACAAGCTTTTGTCTGGGTGATTTAATCTTGATTCTCTTCTTAATTTTAACACATACACGCTTTACATTGTATTGTTTCTCATTCTGTTGACCAATTGTACATTTTTTTCATGTTTACTAATACATGCTCTTCAGGTGCTTGATATGCGTACCTATGAGGCACGACAAAAAGAGTATGCTTCTAAAGGTCACAAGCATTTCTACTTCATGACATTAGATGGCAGTGAGGTCAGAATTTGTACTCCTATTGTTTCATTTATTTCTGACTCAACATTGCTTCAAGCAATTGCACTGTGGTAGTACAAGTCTTATGAGCACACTTGGGATCTCTAATGATAGGTCCTTAAGCTCAAAATGTTAAATCTTATTGATGCTTAATTAGCCTTATTGGAATGCTTTGTTTTGGTACTTTCTGAACTTGCTTTGAAAACCTAAGGGATGTGTAGTTCAGTTTGCTCTTATGAGATTTGAATAGTTATTTATTGTTCCTTGATTGAAAACATCATTAATAACCATTTGGTGCGATCAAATCACACCCTACTACTGAGCTTTTTAAAATTTAATTGATGGACCATTCTTAACAGCTTCTGGAAAGTACGCTTCTAGTTGTGTTTTTCAGCTTCTTAAAGATTTCTATGAGATAACTCTTAGAGTAGCTGGTAAAGAAGCATCTTTGCTGTATCTTGTTTTACAATATTATATTCTTGTAATGCTAAACTTTTAGGAGCTTTCTTACAATTGGGTAGACTGGGAACGTACATTTTCTTGATTTTTGCTTGTGTATCAATTGCATATATAGATATCTCCTTGCGAAATAATTAACTTGTTTTATTATTAGTAAAAGACAAGATATGCAAAAGTAAATATTTCTATATACTTAATAAATGAGGGGGAATGTGCATTTGATGTTTGTGATCAAGAATAAGATAGTCTATTTATGCTTGGGACTTTTGAGCACCTCATAAGTGATTATATTGATTTAAGTTTTTAATTTCCTTTGCTTTAAAAGGTAAGCCATTGAGAGAGGATATTTCATTAGGTTCAAGTCAAGTCAAGTCAAGTGCTCTACTAATTTTTGGTGTCACTCTGGAAATAATTGTGGGGTGAGTTCAACGCAATTACGTGTTAAATGTGGGCCTTAGCCTGGTCTGATGCAATCTCAGCTTAGGTTTGCCTTCGACTGACAATCCAACTCTTAAGTTGAAGCCTGCAGTCTAATCATGTTTAAGGTCCCTTGTACAACTGCACTGAAGAAATTCATGTGCACTTTATCCTTATCGTAGAATATGTATGGGAATGTGGCTAACATATGCAATCTTCTTAATTATCATCATTATTTTATTGTTTTGCCCTGAAGCTGTTGTTACAATTTGTTCCATTTGTTTTTGCTGAATGGATTTGCTTTTCCCTTGATTGGTCCTAAATTATCATTACATCCATACTAGTACATCATATTATCATGTAACTATGTTTCTGTATTTTCAGGTGATAGATGCATGTGGGAAAGGAAATTTGGGGCGCTTTATTAATCATAGTTGTGACCCTAATTGTCGTACTGAGAAGGTGACAATTGCTGAATGCAATTTAGAGTTATTTTTGAGATTGACATCCAATTTTGCCGTCTTTTGACGTTAATTTTGATCACCTTACTGTATGCAACAATTTTTAGGAGAGTCTACCTTTTTCGCTTTCCATTTGCTTCTTTTGTAAAAACATACCATTAAGTAAAATTCTGTCAAATTCCCTCTCATTCTTTTTTCTTTCTTTTGTAAAAACATACCATTAAGTAAAATTCTGTCAAATTCCCTCTCATTCTTTTTTCTTTCTATATGTTTTCACGATGATAGTTGACTTGGAGCTCCATGCTTTGATAATTTATATATGGGAACCCTAAATAACCTAAGATATCTGTTTCCTAGTATTTGATCAATGTGGAAAATCGATGAACTGTATTAGCAGTAAATATGATCTAGGAAATGCATTACTGGATTGCTGGTTCTATATTGGAATTAAAAAGATTTTCTGATATGTATAAGCCAGTTTCTCTATGTATCCATTTAGTGAATACCTGGATGCTTGAACCATTTGTAGTTTATTTTTGAAGGCTGACATCTAATTTTGAAATATTCATGGGTTAGGTTTCGGAGATGTGCATGTTTCCCTGTTCTGAGGCTTAGGCTTCATTTTTGACAGATTTTATGTTGTATTGTTAAATTTTATGGTTTTGAGAAATGGACTTGAGGATCTTTCAACATTGTGGGTTTAATTTGTTGAAGACCTTTACATACATGCTTTACTTGAATCAATACAAATTTTTCCCAATTAAGACTTTTTTATAATGTACTGTGTTCTTTATCACCTTCGTTTTATCTCCAAGTACATGCAAGAGCTACTTTTGGGGTAGTGGATGTCTTATGGTTTCTATGCTAATATTCTAAAGATATTTCAGTATGTGGTACCAGCCCATGGGTCTCATGTTCTTTAAGCTCCTTTTCTGTAGTAATGTTGAAATAATCCTTGTTATAGTGAAGCCACATTGTACTTAACTTAAAACTTTTATGAACAGTGGGTCGTCAATGGAGAAATTTGTATTGGGTTGTTTGCATTAAGGGATATGAAAAAGGTATGTACATGCCTAATGATAGTTGATTTCCTACTTTGCATTTGAGTTTGAATTACTGTACCCTCTTTCTGTGCTGTTTCATACCTGTAATGCATAATAAAGGGCAACATTTTCTTGTCAATTGGGGGACAGTGGACAGGGTGGCAATGCTAGCTAAATTTAGTATGGAACACTGTGGAACCATTGGTCCATTTGCCAATAAATGATAATAATTTGCATAGGAAAAGGCTAGTGAGTACTGTTATCATCCTTTGACTAATGGCTAGTATGAGTACTGTTATCATCCTTTGACGAATTTCTTTGTCCCTGATTTTTGACATGGCAAATGCATCATGTAGCTTAGTGCAAGTGACTATTACCTAAATTAAGTAAGAAATATAATGAAAGCTGTTAGAAATATGATGTGGTTGATTAATCATGATAATGGGATAGATGCCTTTAAAACAACTAACCTGATTGATAATGATATTGCATCCGAGTCTGTATGATCAAGCAAAATGTTGGTGCTGATTGGAATTTGATCCTTTCGTTTCTATTAAGTGCTGACTGGAATTTGATCCTTTCGTTTCTATTAACGTCCACTCTGAAGATAAAGCAGATTCAGATTCCTTTATTTTTACTGCAATTTTAATAAGTTTGAGAAGTATGTAAAGCAGCTTTTGCTTTTACAAAGTTCTTTGGTATCATATTATGTTGCTTCATTGCTTTGCCGCACAAATTACTTTCAACAACCTAGCTTTTATGTCCTTTGACATGTTCACACATTATTATGTGACCTTTTTATGAGTACAAAATTTTGTCAGGGTGAAGAGGTGACATTTGACTACAACTATGTTAGAGTGTTTGGGGCTGCTGCCAAAAAATGTTATTGTGGCTCACCTCAATGTCGAGGTTATATTGGTGGTGATCCAACTAATACTGAATTCATTGATCAAGTTGATTCAGACGAAGAATTTCTTGAACCTGTGATGCTTGAAGATGGGGAAGCTGAAAGTAAAATATCCAGAATCAGTTCATTTAAAGGTTCACATCTTCAAGTTTCGGAGAGTGTGTCAAAAGTCAAGGATGATATGCATAAATTTAAATTAATTTCTGAGAAAACTGAGGATGGGATAGAGATCAAGGATTCTGTGAACCAGTATCCTGCTGCTGTTACCCAATTGCCAAGGTCTTCAATTTTAGATGAGGTAAAGGGAAGTTCTTCATTGTCTGGTCAACTTGTGGACCTCACAAATGAAGGAAAAGATGCAACAGAGAAAGCAACATTTGCTGTACAGCAAGAAATCTCCATGGAAGAGGCTACAAACAAAACTACTTGCCCTATCCAAAAGCTGGAAGCATCTCCTAACCAATCATCATTGGAAGTGACTGGTGCTAACAAGAAATCTAAATCTATTATGACTGGAGAGAAGCGAGTGTTTGTGAAATCTCGTTTCCTTATCAGAACTTCACATCAATCTAACATTGTTAAGAGAGGAAAATCTACTAATAATGGTCCAAGCATGAATAAAATCCAAATTATGTTGGAGAAATCTCAGTCTCATTCTACAAAACCAAGAAAACTGGTGGAAGTTACAACTAGTGGCCAGTTTGAAGCAGGTTAGGAATCCTTCTCTGCTTGTGCTATCATGAAAGGTGTTGTATGAAAATTGTTTTGTAACTAATATCATTACTACTTGCAGTTGAGGAGAAACTCAATGAATTGCTGGATGTTGATGGTGGAATTTGCAAACGGAAAGTAAGTGATCTTTATTGTCCTCCAATTCAATGCTCTATGTTGGTTTGGTTGTCTAAAGAATGCAAAAACTTTTTCTAAAAACTTTTTTCCCTCCCCTCCTCTCTCTCTCTCTTTCTATCTTGCTTGTTCAATGTTACTTATTGCTCGCCCACCTTTACATCTTTCACTATTTACTAAAGTTAGTTTTCTTTAATAAAAATTTCAGGATGCCCCTAAAGGTTACTTGAAGCTGCTGCTTCTTACTGCAGCTTCTGGTTCTACCGGAAGTGGTGAAGCAATTCAGAGGTAATTTTGCATCTTTCATATGATCGTGACTTTGACTTCATCCCCAACTTCTAATCTGCAACTTTTCTTTCTTTGTAAGTGACCACATCAATTGATACTGCTCTTGTACTTAATACCTAGCTTTTATTCTACAGCAACCGTGAACTTTCAATGATCCTGGATGCTCTTCTTAAGACAAAATCAAAAGCTGTGCTGATGGATGTGCTCAACAAAAATGGCAAGTTTTTCTCTTTTACTTGCATGCAAGTTTGCTTTATAGCAAACCTTTAGCATGTGAAATGCCTGACTGCCATCAACATCAATATCTACTTTTGCCTTGTTTTAGGTTTGAGGATGCTCCACAACATGATGAAGCAGTATCGGAGGGACTTCAAAAAGATCCCAATCCTCCGCAAACTTCTAAAGGTGGAAATATTGGAACCCGAATTTGGATATGTGCTCCTTATTGATAGCCATGAATGCATTCATCATGTGATATGTATGTGATGAGGTGTCTGAATTCTGCAGGTTTTAGAGTACTTGGCAGTTAGGGAGATACTTACACCGGATCATATAAGTGGAGGTCCTCCTTGTCCTGGAATGGAGAGGTTAGAATAATTATGTTGCTTTAGTTTAGTGAATGCTCAGACTGATGAGTGATATATTAAATTCACCCCTTTTCTCCTTTTCTCACATTACCCTGATTGGCGAAATTGATCTTCACTGTGCAAATTGGTCCTGAAGCACCCTATAGCTCTATTTCTTCTGCAATACATCATTCTTCTCATTCTGTCTTCATACGAAGTTGGAGAGAAGAGATCTCACTAACCTTTTACTTGTTAGTTTTATCCTTATTGTCAACAAATGAAGTCACTAGAATTATGAACGTAGATTCTGTGCTGTTTTAGTTGTAAACTCTGGCTTGCAACCATCTGCTTCTTTCCCCACACCCCAGGACAAAATAAGATGAACTCTTGACCCATTTTTTTGGGTTTATGGTCAAGAGGCAAATACTGAATACCAATTCTTTCCCTTAGTACTGTCTTTATTTATTTTTATTACTTTTCACACTAATTAATAACTAACTCTCTCATCAGAGTATATTCACTGTTACTATTATCGACTTTACATGACAACTTTGATTATCTCATTGTTGGGATGTTGAAATTGACTGGCTACTTGAATTAGAACCTACAGTCATATAGTCTTATTAGAGGATAATACACCTGCAATTGAACTTCTTGTTGAATTTGACATACTTCAATATCTAAGCCGAGAGTAGTGATGATCTGTTTATCGTATATTACTTGAATTAATTCAAGGTTCTGAGAACTGTGATTTGTGCAGTTTTATGGAATCAATGCTGTCACTCACAGAGCACAATGACAAACAGGTACTTATTCAAATCTCTTCATACCCAGCTTTCAGATTATCTGCAGCAGCTTTCTATTCTCATGCATCCTGGTTCCTGCTTCGTTTGAAATACCCAACCACCAGTGTAGACGATTAATTGATGACTTGGTAATGATTTTATGTAGCATTTGAGCTGGAACAGTCTAGTTTTAAGGATTTGAACTTATGTAAACAGGTTCATCAAATTGCACGAAACTTTCGTGATAGATGGATTCCAAGACATTTAAGGAGATTTGGCTATGTAGATAGGGATGATGGAAGGATGGAGAATCATAGAGGTTTAAACTGCAGTAGGATCCCATCAAACAATCATTGGCATGATGAGGGTGTAAAACCTGTAGAATCATCAGTTGCTGTTGCTGAAACTGAAGCAAATTTAACAACTGCAGTTCATGATGACTCTTTGGCACCTTGTGTCAATGGTGTTATTAAAGTGCGCAAGCGTAAAAGTCGATGGGATCAACCAGCAGAAGTAAATTCAGCTTCAAAATTCTTTCAGCATGATGAACTGAGGAATGATTCTATGTTGCTACAGCAATCAGAAATAAGCAAACAAGTTCTGGGCAATGCTGACAAAGAGAGTCGTGAGGTTAACTACTGCCCTCATTGTGTTCGCAATTACTCTCTCCAAGATGAGAATAGTGGTGCAAATGTTGTGAGGAAAAATATGCATGAGGATGGTCCACCAGGGTTCTCATCACTTGTTACTCCAAATGTAGTGTCATCCAATGATTCATCAACCTGTGGTCTTTCTCAACAAAATGTTTGCTATTCAAAGTGTTCCGCTACTGGTGGAGTTGTTGGCTACCCACAGAAGAAATTCATTTCTCGTTTGCCCGTCTCTTTTGGAATTCCATTGCCTATAGTACAGCAATTTGGTTTATACCATACTGAAGCTGTAGATAGTTGGGTTATCGCTCCAGGAATGCCTTTTTTTCCATTTCCACCGTTGCCTCCTTTACCCCATCATAAGAAAGAAGCCTTGCCTTCATCCTCATGTGACGTTAACTCTATGGCAACTAGTGAAGCTGCAGAAGGGGGAAAGCGCGAGAACTTTAATCATGCCTATGCTTATTTGAATGATGACAGTGCTAGCACTGATGGTGCAAACCATTCCGATGTAGACATTTCAGTTGCCAATGTCCAACAAACAGTCAAACGTGCAAGGGGACCGTTATATGATTTGGGAAGGAGGTACTTCAGGCAGCAGAAGTGGAATAAGGCATCTATGGTGCCTCCATGGGTTCGGAAAAGAAATGGATGGGGATCCATAGCGAACAACTCAAGAGGGGTAATATGCAGCTCAGATATAGGAAGCATTGCAAATGAACAAAGAAATTCATACTGTTTACAGGATGTAAGCTCCAGAGTGGAGAAAGATGGCAATTATTTTAATCAGCACAGCAGAGCTCCTATATGACAGCTGATTTTAGGAGATACTCTGCAGGGCTATTTTTTTTTCATACTTTAATGTATTACCAATTCATTTTCCCCGTTTGAATGGAAAATTCTTCCGAGTTTCGAAGCCCCAGTTCTTACAGTCAATTACCAAAGATACCGATGAGGAGAAACTGCATGCACCAGTTTGGCGTTGCGTTTCACTTGGATATCCATCCCCATGTTTTTGCGCCTCCAAGAGGTAGGTGTTTTATTGTTCCTCATCCAAGAGGTTAGGCTATACGGTAGGAATAAAAGATGAGCACCTTGTTGGAATCTTTCATTAAACATGAAATAGAAGCTGAACAAGACGCTCCTTGCTTCGTTCAGAAAATTGTAGGTTTATAAATTCGTCTTTTATTAGGTATGCATCTCTTATGTTCCATGTATGTGGTAGGCACTAGCTGGATCAGGTGATTCGCCACTCACCTTATAAACTTGGAAAAGTTTTCTGGTACAGGGGGAAGTGTGAAAAAATGGAGTTCCATTTTTGTATCTTCTGCATCATGCAACTTCTATGTGCTGAAGATCAGCACAGGAAGACAAAACAGCAATTCTCCTATGTGCCTGAAAACTTTTCCATGCCTTAAAAATTGGATCTGAATTGAGTTTTTCTAGCTGAAAAAAAAGTGATCATCCTATAAAGTTGCTTCAAATGTGATTACAACCTTTTATTGCTAACGAAACATTGATCAATCAATCCAAAGTTCAAAGAAACGAAAAGAAGAAGATTATACGTAGATGACAATCTTGATGATCTCGAGAATGATAAGGTGCTATTCCCAAATACAGAGGTTTGTGCACCAGGATTTGTTCTGAAAAAATGAGTCGTACACAACATTAGAGAGGCGTTACTTTTAACTGCTGAGCTTTGGGCCGTTCACTCAGGATTTCTTATCGCTTGGAAGCAGGGTCAACGCCGTATCGAAGTTGAAGTAGACTCGCTCGAAGTCATTAATATTCTATCCTCCTCCCCTTTAGTTCTAACTGAGCCTAACGTTTTAATTGCAGGTATATGGGAGCTGCTCTACCGTAGCTGGGAGGTGAAGATCTAGCACGTTTACCGTAAAGGCAACCAGTGTGTAGATCACATGGCAGCGCTAGCAGTCTTCTCAGGTCCAGGCCTACATTTCATCCCGGAGCCTTCGAGTCTGATTATCGATCTTCTCTATCATGATCTGCAAGGGACTTTGTATCGCCGACAAATGAATTAGCTTAGTTTTCCGTTTGATTTTCAAAAAAAAAAAATTGAGTCGTACATGTTCTTGATCGTTGTGGGAGTATGACGTAATCGACGCCCTATTCCGAACCTAGCCGTACCTGACTATCAAGATGCAAATTAAATGGCCTGAGCAATCTTATAAAATGTCGAATTGGAATTAGTATTGGTACGATATCCGTTAAAATTTTATATTATTTTGGATAAATTATAAAATAATCTTTAAAAGTTTTAAAATCATAAAATAAGTCAATATATTGTGTTATATAATTTCTAATTTTCTATCACTTGTCTTTAAAAATTATAATAATACAAATTTGAAATAAAATTATTCTTTTATTTCCATTAATATTATTTTTCATATGTTTCACATATAAACAACTATAATTAATATAAGAAAGAGGTTATTTAATTATCATATGTGCATAAAACTAAGGATAATATAAAGTACTTAAATATTTCAATTTTGAATAATTACATTAAAATATTAAATAAAAAGAACAAAAATAATAAAGTTATAAGAAATTAATCTCAAATCTTATAATAATAGGACGATACAATTTCTTACTATTGGAGAAATCCTTTCTCATCAAATTTAGGACTCGTTGATCGGGAGTTTGATGTGTATAAGTTTTAATAAATAACCCTTGATAAGCCACAAGCGCACGATTCATTAGTGTAGTATCTAAGGTGTTGATCCCACGAGGAGGGATAATCTAATCCTAAAATCTAAGGCCAGAAAACAATACAAAAGTCAAATTAATAATCAATCTCGAAAATACTATTACTAAGCAATTGCAACAAACCTAAGAATCGAACAAAGGAAATTACCAATTGAGATAAAGAGAATTTTGCCTATCCTTAATGCTAACCTAACCGATTATGAATTACTGAATTATTGGTTCTAGACGATCCTAAGGTTTGATTACTCTCTCGAGTTATAACCATTAACCCAAAATCATAAACCCTAATTAGATTATGGAAGTTGCAATTTCTTAATTAACAACCTATCTAAAGTCCTAATCAGTTCTGAAGTTCTCTAATAAACTACAGGAAACCTATACAATATCTCTTTTCGCACAATTTATTGATTTGATTTAATTCTTGTTCTATTAAATCACCTAACTCTCGTTAGCCCAATTTAATCAATTTTCATTTAATTCACCTCTTAGTTTAGTATCAAATTATACACTTACATAATTAAATCACAATAAATCCAATTAACATATAAACAATCAGATTTCATTAATTCAAAGATAAAACTCTGAAAGTGAGTTTATAACATCTTCAACACTTGAAAATCCTATAATGAAAATATTATTCCAATTCTATATAATAATAAAACTGAAAATAAATAGGAAATACGATCTGAATGGATGATGGGAGGCAGCGACGTCAGAAAAATCTTGATCTGGGAAGTACATCGAGTCAACTTCTTCTCCTCTTTTCTCTTCCTTCTCTTTCTCGATTTCTCGATGAATTTTCTCTAGGTTTCTCCAAAAGTGGTTGATGCAAAAGCTCCCCTCTGCCTCTTTTCTTGTTCTTTTAAATATCCTCTTATATTTTGAGCAACCTTAGGTTTTTATAGGGGATCTGAAAGCTCTAAAAAATCCATCGAAACTTAACGTTTTTGAGTGTCTGCGTGTCTGTGCTTTTGTCACGATCGTGGCCTAACATGCCACAATTGTGGATTATTGTTTCGGCCTAAATGTCTACGAAACTTCTTCATTCTTCGATATTGACCCTGAAACACTAACAAACATATCAAGGTACCTTAAAAATATAATAATTAAGCTCAAAGACTTGTACTAACCCATAAAACACTTAGAACATAAATAATTAACAAACTAACACAATTTAAACCTAAACACATACTAAATGATTGAATTAACAACTAAACACCTAACAAACTATGGCCCAAAATATGATGTAATTTACAATTATTAACATCCCCACATTTAAATGTTTTCTTGTCCTCAAACAAACGAAACAATAAACACACAAAATCATAAAGCACATAATGCAGTAATGAGACAATGACTTCAACTTCATGAAATAAATTTAACTCTAAACATAATCATTCAAGTTACTCCAAGTATTTAACTTGAAAAATCCGCGTCTAGGAGCTCTGGACTAAACATACATATTAATCACCCTTTTCAATTGTACACACACATTAATAATTATTTGGTCATGAAAAGTCTATTTATAAGTTTGGTAGGTTTTATTAGAAAACATTTTTTATTTACTTTTATTTAATATTTTGTAGACATGGACCTAGTCTTTTACTCGGAGCTAAACACTGGTGATGAATGTCGATCCGTTTACTCGACTAAGTTATGTTTTTATTAAGCTGCTTGGTTGAAACGTCATTATAGTCTTTTGACGCAGAGGCACACATTTGTGATGCGTGTCGATCTGGTTACTCAGCTACATCACGTTCTTAATTGGCTACTAGCTATATTCATAACCCGAAGGCCAGCGAAATAGTTATTTATTTAAAATTAACAAACACTTTTTTTATTACCTACCTTTTAGCTTTAGCTACTCATTTTCGAGCCATCTCCTTCATTCTTCTAAAGTTCTCCGCAAGTGTATCTGTAATTACCTTGGTGTTTGCGGAGATTGTATTGAGTACTTTCTTTCAGCCCGGTTCATCTGCGTCTTCCTCCTCTTTAAACTCCTTACTAGTTAAGTTCCCTTCTGCCTGCTGAGGTAGCGCTATACTCAAACTCGCCTGACAAGCCCTAATCTTCACATGAGTCTTTTACTTGATATCCCGGAGTTCTATAGATGATGGTGATTTAGAAAATCTAGGAGGTAAACGATTAAACTACTACAGTCCATGCCATAATACTCAACAATGATAGAAACCAAATACCCTATACCCAAATTGTTGCTCCTCTTATGTAGAATTGCAATAATAGCGTTCACCACATGTGCGGAGGTACACATTAGGATGCTATGATTCATGCACCACAACAAGAAAAGTTTCTTTGTTAAGTACTTGTTGGTTTCTAATTTATCAAAAATCATTTGATATATGAATTTATGAAATAACAAGTGCTCATGGGTTCTTATGATGTTGATATGGGCATTTTTAGCATCAAATCGCTCTAACCCAGTGAGCTCATTCCAATAGTGAGAAGAACGAAAATCATCAAGTTGATCAATAATGGAAGACTCGGGGAACCTATAAATATTGCATTTGATTGCGATGTTCAGCTCATAATTTTACCCCTGTAACCTAAGCCACATTTCGTTATGGTTACTAGGTTTGTAATAAAGGGAAGTAAAGAATTCTATAGTGAGCTCCTGGTAGATAGGATATTGGAAGTGTATGAACTTCGCCCACTGAATTCTTTCTGCTAGGTTCTCTACCCTATCTCGCAGTTCTAGATTATCAAGTGTATCAAAATCAAAATCAAAATATTTCAGGACTAAAATTTATTCAGCATTAAGGGATTGGAAACAAATACCTTCCTCTTCTGTGTAAATCAGGAAGGGTGCTCCGAAGTCCACTGCCCTGCTCCTTTACCCTCCTCCCAAGACTTAGTTTTGTCCTAACGATTGATCACGCTTTGTTGAATGCTTAATGCGCGACATACTGGCTTACAAGTAGGTGGAGTTGGAATAAAGTGGAAGTTTGGAATTTGGTTAGAGATAAGTGAGAGTGTTTGGAGGTTTTAAACTTAGAGAGATAAAGTCAAAATGAAAGTGAGTGAAAAAGTGAAGTCAGAAATGAATATATAGGTGAATGAAGGGTAAAATGGTAAAAAATTAAACTGAAATTCGCATGTCCACCAGTTTTACCTTGTCGCAAGCGACAATCTTTCCACCCATTTATGATTTTTTCTTTTTTTGCACTTCTACACTTTCTCGAGATCACTTTTTAACTTTTTATAGCTCTTTCACCTCTCTTTTGTTGACTTTCTTGATCATCTAATTTATGTTGAAGTCTTATGCCTTCTCAATTTTATTTGGAAACGAAACAACCTAACTACAAAATTCAAACTATCTAAAAATCAAAGGAAATATCATGGAAGTAACAATCCATAGGTTGCCTCCCATGCAGTGCTTCTTTTAAGGTCGGTAGTTCGATGCTCTTATTGTGTTCAAGGAAGATCAAATGAATAGTGTAATGGTAGCGCAGTAATCGATGGTACCATTTGCACATGAGCTAGCATACCTTGGGTTCCGCCGTCCTTCTGCTTCACCTTCCTTCGCTTCCTCCTCCGCAATCGTTTCTTTCTAAATGCATTCCCAAGGTCCTCAATATCTTCCCATTGTCGTCGAGGTTTTGTTTCTTTTATATTAATTGGAAGTAAGGGAGAACTATTATCTTTCTTCGACACAGTAAAGGTTATTTGGTGCTCTCCGACCGTTAGAGTTAATTTACCCCTATCAATGTCAATTATTGAGTAGGTAGTAGCCAAGAATGGTCATCCAAGGACCATAGAGGTTTCCACATCTTCTCCAATACCTAATATAAAGAAGTTTGTGGGGAAGGTAAAAATATCAATCTACACTTCGACATCCTTAATAATCTCCTTCGACCGATGAACTGTTCTGTCCGCCGTCTTTACTAACATCTTTGTGGGTCCTAACTCTTCTAACCCCATGGCTAAGGGTATAGGGCATCATATTGATCCTACGAATGCTCGGTCTATTTTGACTCCATTGATACTGCAAGGAATGTAAAAATCCCCTAAGTCCTCTTTTTTCTGTGCTATATTCAAGTTTTCTTCTACTGTGCGCTCCTTAACCTTCTTCTTGATTGATTCCTTTAGCGTGAGCCTCATTTGTAGATGTTCCGTTATGTACTCTACCCTGTTTAATTCAACCTACTTAGAATTCCTTATTACCTTACTTGAAATTGACTTTCACTGAGTTAGAATAGGGTACAAAAATTCAGGTCGAGGTTCCTCGATTGAATTAATTACGAGCTCACTTGAAAGGAATTCCATAATTACTTGTTCTTCTCTATTATCTTCATCTTCTTTCGCATGTTCTAGTTTCTTTTCTTGGGTCTGAGTAATGGCTATGATCCGTTTCTTTGGGTTATATTTGGTATTGCTTGGAAGGGTTCCTACATTCCGAGTATAAATTGCCTTCGTTAGTTGATCTTTTTGGACCTCCAGATTGTGTATTGAAGAGGCGTAGTTCTTAGTGATTTGCTCGAACTTGCCTTCGAGTCTCCTATGTGCATCCTCCATGCCTTCAAGTTTATCTAAAATCCTATCCAACTTGGATTCCATTGAGCTCGATTTATCTTGTTGGAAGCCTGGTTGTTCTTGAGGTCTAAACTGCTCTCCAGCATTGTTCATCCACGAGAAGTTAGGGTAATTCTTCTACCCAGGGTTGTATGTGTTGGAGTAGGGATTGTTTCCCCCTCCTTGTCCATATCGAGCTCCCTTATAATTAACTTACTCCAGATCACTATCCTTCATCAAGAAGCAATCCACCGTATCATGTCCATCTGTCTACAGAGTTCATACTTTAGTTGCACGACTTTTACCGAAACTAAGGACGAAGCCTTTATGTTGTTGAGCTATCTAGTTAAGTTGTCAAATTTAGCTTGCATATATGTTATTTAATCAACAGCTACAATTCCTTTTTGTTCTCGAAAAGTAGTGGTTTGTTTACTCTGCTTGTTTGTCTATAGGCAGCTATTACTCGCCATCTCCTTTATTAACTCTTCTGCTTCATCTACCATCTTTTTCGTGAACGATCCTCCTGAAGTTATGTCAATTATGCCTCTCATATGTGGGGTTACTCCATTATAGAATGTTTGAAATAAGAATTCCTTCGGTAAGTTATGATGTGGGCATTTTTGTTGCAAATCCTCGTATCTTTCCTACACTTCATAGATCGATTCCTCGTCACTTTGCTGAAAGTTGGTAATTTCCTTGATAATCTTCGTGGTCTTAGTAAAGGGAAAATACTTGTCTAAAAAGGCACGAACTAGTTCATCCCAAGTTGTGACATTAGATAGGTTGAGAGAATGATACCTGGACTTTGCTCTATCTCTTAAGGTAAAAGGAAAGAGCCTAATTTTTACCGCATCCTTCGACATCTGATGGTATCGAAAGGCATCATAGATTTCAAGGAAGTTCACTATATGTGCAATGTGATCTTTATTCGTTAGTCCATAGAATTGCACGTTCTGTTGAAGTATGTTTAGGAGGGATGATTTAATTTTGAAAGAGGCTGCTTGTATGAGTAGCCTAGCTACTCCTTGGTTAGTCACATTAAACCCTGGTCTCATGAAATCCATAAGTTCGTTGTTGACGTCCTTGTTTCACTCCGTGATCCAAATCTTGCTGAAATTTCTCGATCATTGTTGCTTTCGCAATTTTTTCTTCTTCTTCTTCATGCCGATCTTTCCTAATTGATCATTCTAATCAAGTGATGTCTAACTTTAAGGTTTCAGCTGCATGACTCGAACTTCTCGTGACTCTTATGTTCATACAAGAGCACAGATTCAGAAATAGAAAGAAAGAAAGAACAAAAAATAAAACTAAAACGCCCTAAATTAAAGAACTAAACTAATCGCCTCTCTAACAATGGCACCAAAAAATTGATCGGGAGTTTGATGTATGTAAGTTTTAATAAATAACCCTGGATAATCCGCAAGCGCACAGTTCATTAGCGTAGTACCTAAGGTGTTAATCCCATAGGAGGAATAATCTAATCCTAAAATCTAAGGTCAGAAAACAATAACAAAATTCAAATTGCACAAAATTAAAAGTAAGAAATTAATTCAATTAATCAAATCAAATTAAGAATCAATCACGAAAATACTATTACTAAGCAATTGCAATACACCCAAGAATCAACCTAAGGAAATTACCAATTGAGAGAACGAGAATTTTACCTATCCTTAATGCTAACCTAGCTGATTATGAGTTACTAGATTATTGGTTTTAGACAATTCTAAAGTTGATTACTCTCTCTTGCGTTATAACCATAACCCTAAATCATAAACCTTAATTAGATTATGGAAGTTGCATTCTCTAACAACCTATCCAAAATCCTAATTAGTTCTGAAGTTCTCTAATAAACTATAGGAAACCTATGCAAGATCTCTCTTCGCACAATTTACCGATTTGATTTAATTATTGTTATATTAAATCACCTAACTCTCGTTAACCTAATTTAATCATTTTTTATTTGATTCACTCTCTCAGTTTATTATCGAATTATGCACTTACTGAATTAAACCACAATAAAACTTCGAAGGTGAGTTTAGAACATCTTTAACATTCGAAAATATTATCATCAAACTGTTATTCCAATTTTATACAATAATAAAAATAAAAATAAATAAGAAATATGATCTGAACGGATGATGGGAGGCAGCGACGTCATGAAACTCGTGATCCAGGAAATATGTCAAGTCAGCTTCTTCTCCTCTTCTCTCTTCCTTCTTCTCTTTCTCGAACTCTCTAGGAATTCTCTCTAGGGTTTCTCCAAAAGTGGCTGATGTAAAAGCTCCCCTCTGCCTCTTTTCTTGTTCTTTTAAATATCCTCTTATATTCTGAGCAATCTTAGGGTTTTTTTTCTGAGGTCCTAACGATCTAAAAAATCCCTTGAAACTTGAAACTTGATGTTTTTGAGTGTCTGAGCGTCTACCCGACGCAGGCCACAATCGTGGGCTATGTTCTAGCCTTCTATTATGATCGTGGACCATTCTTTACGCTTCTGTCATGATCATGGCTAATGGGTGTCGAAACCACCAAAAATAAATTACTTACTCTAAAAGATTTATAAATAGTGATGAGCAGGGTCGATCCCACAGAGACTGGTCAAGCTTATTTCTAAAGCAATATAATAGAAAAGGAGGAGGTAGAGTTGAACAAAAATAAATACAAACAAAAAAATGCAGCAGTAAACTAAAATCAAATCAATAGAAAATGAACACAGCCAAAGGTATAATTCTCAGTAAGAAATT
>JANQBM010000006.1:13284496-13298949 GCA_025594535.1 Erythroxylum domingense
AAAAATCATTACTAGCTATTTCTATTAAATCAATGTTATCTATTAAATTGTGTATTAAATGTTTTTCTTAAATTTTTATTCTTGAATGATTCATTTTAATGTCTATGCTTATTCTACGATCCCCCCACATATTTTTTTCGGGGCCAACACTTATTGAAATTCCTTATGATCTACCTCTAATTCTGTTCGAAGGTAAGTGAAATGAGTTGTTTTTTGAGGTTTGACCTGGTGGGGAATTCCTCCTTTGTGGGATGCACATCCAGATGTCACGTAGGACATTGGGCACGTGACTCGCCAAGGTGGGGTTCCAGCAATCTTCTTTATGTCTCTACTTTTGTTCTTTTACACACTCATCAACTATATCAATCTTTATATGAGAGTTTCCCTTCTTTTGATCCTTCAATGTCTTTCATACATTAATCTCAATTTGTTCATCAATAATTTGAAGAATTAGTTTTCCATCATAAAAATCCACTAAGTCTATTCATGTACTCATAAATGGTCTACCAAGAATTAATGGACATTTTTTATCCTCTTCAAATTCTATGACTATGAAATCCATAGGAATAATAAACTTTTCCACTTTTGTTGGCACATCCTCTATTATGCCAAATGATTTCTTTATAAATTGATCCACCAACTGAATAAACATAGATGATGGCTTCATATCTCCTACATAATTTCTTAAAAATAGACAAAGGTATAAACATAATACTTGCACCTAAGTCACATAAATACTTAGAAAATTCTAAACCAACTACACATGATATAGTAAAACTCCCTAGATCTTTTAATTGTGAGGGCATATGGCTAATAATTATGAAGCTACAACTCACCATCAAGGAAATTGTTTCATTGTCCTTCCATGTCTGCATTTTTTATAATATTTATTTGAAAAATTTTGCTTATTTAGACACGTTCTCCAAAGCCTCTATAAAGGACAATTTAATTTTCAATTTTTTTAACTTCTCTAAAAACTTTGTAAATTGCACATCCATTTAATTCTTCTTTAGCCTTTGTGGAAATGGGATCTTTAGCACATATGGAGGGGGAGGGACATATGGAGTTCCTCTCTCTTCTCTTCTTTCCTTTCCTCTTTTTTCTTATTCTTCTCTTTGGTAGGGTTCAACTTTCTTCTTGATTGGTTCATCTAACTCTTTCCTACTTTTAAGTATGATGGCTTTTAGTTGCTCCCTTGAATTAGAATCTATTTTGCTCGAGAAACTCCTCAAACTTCTATAGATAATGCATTAACTAATTAGCCCACTTGAACCTATAAATTATGAATGGAAGATGTATGATTCTCTACAATTTGATTAAGTTTTGCTTCTATCCTCTTTTGACTCTTATCTTGGCTTGTGAATATAAAATTTAACAAATCGATAAACATATCCATCTTTTATTCCAATGAATTAAGCATATTTTGTTAAAATCCTAATGGGCCTTTGGCTCTCATTATATTCCCTGCAACAATTTTAGAAAAAGAAAATTTTAGGTAGGTATTCCAACCATGATTATAAGTATTAGATTAAGAGTAATTATTGCCCCAATCATTCCCAATTTATGAACCTTCAACTACTGCATATATGGCGCCTTACATGGGTGAATCCACACCATTATTGAAGGTTTGGAACAGGAACTCTTTGGGCAATTTATGATGTGAAAAAATCTTTTCCAGCTCTTTTAATCTCTCTTATACTTCATACAATGACTCTCCTTCACTTTTCCAGAAATAGGTTATATCCTTTATGATCCTAGTGGTTTTCTTTAAGTGGAAATATTTAGTCAAAAAGATTTGCACTAACTGCTCCTCTGTTGTGACATTCTTTGTGTTAAGAGAATTTAACCAAACTTTGGTTCGATCTTTAAATATGAATAGAAAAAGTCTCATCTTAGCTGTATCCTCTAACAACCCCTTATATTTTAAAGTGACACAAATCTCTAAAAAAGTTAGCCAAATGAGCATTAAGATCCTTATTAGTTGGTCCATAAAATTGGACATTATTTACATCATATTCAGTAGTGCTGGTTTAATTTCAAAAGTGTTAGTATGCACTGGTGGTCTCATTATTCCTTGTTAGTTAGCATTAAACCTTGGCCTAATGAAGTCCATAAAGGTTATTTATTATTCCCCTTGATTCCTTTCTTCTGCCATTTATGCCTCTATAGCTTCTTGTCTTCTTGCTTTTCGAATCTCCTTTTACTTGGTGATGTCAAAAACCTGTGTGTCTATTAGTTTACTTAAAATCCTTGTAGATCTTGTGTTTATGCATAGGTAATCACACAAGAAAAGTTTTAAAATCCTTAAATTAAGGTAATTCAAACTGCACTAGATGCTATAAAACAATTCTTGTCAACGGTGACAAAAACTTAATGAAATTTTAAATTAAAAACTTTCTTTACTTCAAGTATACAGATCATATCCTATAGCATAAAAAGTATCATCCCACTAGGATTGAAGTCACCTAATCATGTTTGCATACTTTGTTTAAGGTAAATAATAAGATAATTGACTAAAATTTAAACTAAAAACAAAGAATTGATAATTGAACAATTAAATAAGCAGTAATGAATTGGTTTATTGACTAACGATGAAAACTAGGAATTACTTCTATCCTTATTTATTCTTGATTTAATACTACTTGACCCAAGATATCCAATAATTATGATTATGCATTCTCGAGATTTAATTAAGTAATCCTAATTAAAATAGATAAAATTGAATTGTGATGTTTTGATCTATCAAAACTCTTCCTAACTATGTAATTGGATTTAAAACAATCCTATAAAAAAATACGTAAATATTGGTGAGAGAAGTGCTCCTCCTTCTCACTAGACTTCCTTGGCTGCTCATCCTACTCCTTGTTATTCCAGCTTACTTGAATAAGTACCTTATTTTCCAAACTGTCTTTTTGCTTCTAAACTCCATTTATTCCAACCTTTGACTACTACTTCTTCCTAAACTCCTACTTCCTTCATCTTCTGGTCTATTCCTACTTATTTTTTTCTAGCTTACTCGAGTAAGATTTTTTATTTCTAAATTGCTCACTTTCTATTTTTATTTCTTAACTCTACCTATTCTTAGTTCCTGTTTTCTGTTTTCCTGTTGCCTCCACCACCGAAAATTCTCACCCCTCCTTTAAACCCTACAGCTGCTGACTGGATTACACTAGACTACTTCAGGGTAAAAAGGTTTTTCCATTTAATTATCCAACTTTGTTGCCTATAGACTGCCTCCTTTACCATTTATAGTAACTACTGTTAAGACCTAAGAACCTACACTCCCTATATATGGAAATGTATGTTACACCTTTAGACTTTAAAAATATTGCTCCTAATGAAGAAAAAAACTCCTTCAGCTAACCCTAAAAAATTGAAGCTTAAAAAACTCAAGTAGCCAAGGATAAACCATCTTTACCTACTTAGCTGTGAACTTGGTCAAATGTAGTTGGAGATGATGTTGCTAGCTTAAAACTGTCCTACTTTCCTCCTATAAACAATTCCAACATTGTAATCCCTCCTTTGGAAGTGTTGAATCATGGTGCAAGTAGGTGGAGGAATTCTCTAATGGGGCACTTTGTGGTAGGAGACCACCTTTTCCTACTATGAAAAGTTGGAAAAATGCAAAATAGGGATACCTTGGCCTAACAAAGGTTTTCATAAATTCAAAATTTTTCTTCGTATTTACATTCTCTTCTAAAATGGTTGTAAGCAAAATTCTAAAACTAGGACCTAGGCATTGCTTAGGAAAATCATTAATCCTGCAAATATGGAAATCTGGAATGAAACTTGACAGGAACAATTTTAAACAAGTTCCTATTTTGGAAAACTTTCTCAACATCCTATTAGAATACTAGCGCGCAGTAGGGCTTAAATATCTAGAAAGCTCTATTGGAAAACTATTATTCTTAGATAAGAGCACAGTAGAAGTAGGAAGGATTGGATATGTAAAAGTTTGTGTTGAATTGGAAATTGCTAAAGCATTCCCTGAGGAGCTGAAGATGTAAACATTAGATGAATAGGGAAACATCACTAATTCTATAGTAATTGTATCCTATCATTGGAAGCATAAAGAAAAAACTAAAACCGAAGAGAGGTTAATAGAAAAACTAACAAGGATCTTAAAGTGAACCATCTATTCCTTATAAGGTAATAAAGATTTGGAAGAAGAACTAACAGTTGAAAATGAATAGTAGGAGTAGGAGCAATAGAAAATGTCACAAGGAATTGTAAAAACTCTTAAGTTATTAGACCTCAGTCCTAATTTGGAGGAATTTGAAGAAGATAAGGGCAAGATTACTTTAAGAGGAGAGACTGGCAATAGTAAAAATAAAGAAATAGACATTAAAGAACTTATTCAAGAAGAAATGGAAGCTACCAATCAATTTACATCAATAATTAAAAGATTAGGGAGGAAACAGATAAAAAGGAGTCAACCTCCTAACGTAAATCAATGACCATGATAGCATAGAATGTACCTAATAAGTAGCTAATATTAAAGGATTACATGAACTCAATAAAGCCTAGTATATATGGCCCTTTTGAGACTAAAATCAAAGTTATTAAAATGTGTAAGTTGAAGTTCATTTGAAAAGAATGGGAAATGCATAATAATCATAAGGAGCACTTCAATGGTAGAATAATTGTAGTTTTCAACCCCACTCTAATAGAGACTCAACCTTACAGTTCTAGCTCATAAGTTATCCATTTAAGGGTAATCCTAAAAGAGACTAATTAAGAGGTATATATTAAGTTTCAAAGAGCTAACTTGTGGTGCCACAAACATAAATGTGCCTTCGTTTTTATTTGAAGACTTCAACAGCTCATTATATCACTCTAAAACTTAAGGGAGTTTGGGAAGCATAGGAACTTGCAAAGACTTTCAATCATGCATCAAAAAACTAGAGGTAATTGATCTATAAAGTCAAAGCCAACTTTTCACTTAAACAAACAAACGGCAAGGGAAATTGCTACTAAAGAGGAAACTATATAAAGCCCTGGTCCCCTTAAATTCTTCTGACTAAACTATAAAGGTCCTGATTCTTACTAAAAGTCCAGGAAGGATTTCTTCAATCAGTTTTTTCAACTATCTGTCTAAGTGTGAAGGGTATCAAAAGGCGAACAAAGATCTTAAGAAAAATATATGAACAATTCAAATTCTTCAAGAAATTATACATCATTAGAAATTCTTAAAAAGGATTGTACACTAAAATATCCTCTAACTAGAACATAACGGTCAAGGCTATAAAGAATACACTGACAAAAGATGAAAGGGAAGCCTATGTAGATCTAAAAAGCACAGGAAGATTACCTTACAGCACTAACAACTCACCACTTAACATTGAGGCAAAAATCTAGAATTCAGTAGATCTAAGAAGAGGAAAAATGCACCAACTTTTAATTTCATTCAATTTTTATCAGAAGAAACATAACAATTGTATAGAGGATGATGAAGAAAAACTAATATGGACAAGAATGAAGTAAAAAACATAGCTAGACAATATTTAATCAAATTGCTTGGATCTAAAAGAGTTATAACCTGACTTAATATATCACTACATTCATGAAGATAAGAATCATAATTGAGGAAGCTGAAAACCTAACAATGGAGTTTTATTAGAGGGATATAAAGGAACCTATCAAAGGATCAAATCGAAATAAAGCCCTCAGTCTTAATGGAATGAATTGGAATTTTTCAAAATTGCATGGAATGGTTTGGTAATCAAACCTCCAAATCCATTTAAGAATTATTTAGAAAGAGTACTATGCTAAAAGCTTTCAACCATACATTCATCTATCGTATGCCCAAAATAAATAATCCAAGCAAAATGGGGGAGTTTATATCAATTCTCTATTGCAATACTATCTTCAAGCTCATCTCCAAAGTGATGGTATCAAGGCTAAAACCCATTATTGGTCACCTAACCTCAATAACACAGGGTGCATTCATTCAAGGTAGAAATGTGGGTGATAACATCTTGATTGCTCATGATTTATTCAAAGGTTACATAAGAAAGGGAATTGAAAAAATGTGTGTAATAAATGTAGACTTCAAGAAAGCTTTTGATTCGGTAAATTAGAAGTTTCTGTTACTAGTTATGGAAGATATAGGATTCCTTGGAAATTTTTTGGAATGGATCAAGGAATGTATAACTACACCTACTTTCAGTATACTTATGAATGAAGATGTCATACCGCCATTAAAAGGAGAAAAGGCACTTAAGAAAGGGACCCTTTATCCCCTTACCTATGCACAATATGCTTAAAGGTGTTCATTTAACTCATTTCTCATAACATCAATATAAGTCCAAGGTTCAAGTATCAAAAAAAATAGAAAACCTAAATTTATTTAATTTGACATTTGTTGATGACTTATTGCTCTTTTGTAAGATTGACATACCGTTAGTAAATTTGATTATTACCTTAATCAAACAATTTAGCAACCTTTCATGATTGAAGCTAATTTTGAAATAATTCTTTTGCTACGTTCTAGGGATAAAGAACCTCTTAGGCAGGAGTTAGAGAAGTCTACCAAGCCATCTTTCACTTACCTTGGAGTGCCAATCACTACTTTTATACCATCCTATAAGGATCGTAAGCCACTAATAGAATAAGTGGAGAGGAAGCTTAGGAATTAGTGTAATACAGACTTAAGCTATGTAAGTAGAGCTCAGCTAATAAAAATAATGCTCTCTTACCTTTATAATCACTAGATTTCTCATTTAATACTTCCTAAGAAGCTAGCCAGAGATATTGAGAAATAGTTAAGGAATTTCTTATGGAATGGGGAACTATACAAAGTTACAGGATCTAAGGTCTCTTAAAAGGACTTATGTTGCCCCAAAGAGCAACGAAGTTTTGGGCTCAACACCATATAACTTACTAGTAAAGTGCTTATTGCAAAAAGAATTTGAAAATTAATGGTAGATAAAGAGAAATTTTTAGTGCAAAGGATACATACCGAACACTTGCAAAGGAAAAGATTATGGGAAGTAAAGAGTGACTCAAATTACTCTTAAACCTAGCATAATCTGCTCAAACTGAGAGCTAAAGTAACACCTTATATAAAAAACATCATTGGAAATGGAAGAAACACGTAAATCTATTTTGATAACTGGTCCTCTAAGGGTCCATTATACATCCATCCTGACTTCTTTCACCTAAGGCATATGATTAGACCTAGGGCTAAAGTAAATGAGTTGATTGAGAATTAGTATTAGAGCTTCAAACAAAGAGGGTTTGAGAGACTCGTAGGGGTAAAACCTAACTATAGACTCAACTCATATAGGGAAGACAAAACAATATAGGTAGCATATAGTTCAAGAAATTTCCCAATAATTCTACAAACAAATTATTCCTACAATCTAAACTAAAATTTGATTGACACTAATAGATATAGTTCATAAGAAATTGCCTCAAGTTTGCATGAATCACCTAGCAAACTTTTAGACGTATATTGGAAACTATGGATAGAATTAAATGCTTAGCCCCTGTAGACCCTATGTATGTTTTATGCTCAAAAAAAAAAAGAAAGAAGAAACCAATTGTACTTTTAACGTCAATTCATATGCACCCTATGGAACAAAGTCAAAACAACTTGCAATGTAGAGGAGTTAAACCACTCTTAAAGCCAATTAATTCAACAACTTTTAAATATCAGTAGCAAGGAGGGGGGTAAAGAACTCCTCAAACTAGCATTCAATGTAGTAGAGTATGAAGTATAGACAGAGAGGAATAGCAAAAAATTTGAACTAAAACCAAAGGAGGTTACAAACTTTATTGAATCCATTCTTGGAAAAATTAAGGAGCACTTCTTGCTATTAAGGAACAAAGCAAATAACATAAAAGAAACAAAAATCAAATATGAGGCTTCTAAACTAAATTTTATGTAGTGCATGCAATGATCTACTAGACAGTGATGATTGGTTAATTTTTGGGTTTGTGTTTTTGTATATCCATTCTAGATTGGATGATCTTGGTTTTTTCTCCTTATACTTTCAAGGTTATGCCTTCTTTTAGAATATAATTATTTAATTTCCAAAAACAATAATCTTATGGGTAACTAATAAACAATTAAAATCTCTCTTCAATTGTCTATTAGTTTGATTTATAGGTCTATTGAGGTATCATCTCTCATTATGTAACACAACACAAATAATTCAGTCGAATATCTCGATTCAAATTAAATATAAAGCAATAATCATCATAAGCATATTTCATTAAACCAAGAATGTAAATTTTAATATATAAATTAAGATTTTAGCAATTTGTATATGTAACTTTATATTCTAATTGATTCATAATTAATATTCAACAAAAATAAAGAAATAAAGGAAAAAGTAGATAATTGAATTTGGATTTCTTCTCTTCTTTTCCTTGAACTTGAAACTGCAACTTTTATTCTTTGGATTTTACTCTTTTCAATCTCCTTTCAAAATTTTCCACTGAATTAGTTTATCATACCCCCTAAGGAATTCTAAAAATCCATATCAAGGAGAACAATTGACTATAACCCTTACAAAACTAAGAGTTCCTACATTATATCCCTAGCCTATTAATATTTACATAGGGTAATTATATATACAGTTTCAGTAAGGAAGAAGAGCACGAGTGTGGTTACACTTAGGGATTTATTCTATCTCTAATGTATAGTGGTGAGGAGGCCATAGAACCTAAGTTATGTACTTACCTTATAATTGGAGTATATAGACAATAGGAAGAAGGAAGCCATCTGTGGAGGATTATGATAAGGTTAGTAAAGAACCTAGGCATATTAACACTCTCCTAAGATTGAATTTGGGTTATGATATAGCTATTATTAACCTTTATATGATGTGATATATAGAATTAGTTAGGAAGGATAACAAAAATGCATATGTTGTTTAGGAGAGAGAGATCATCTAAATGATGATTCACTATAGAGGTGGAAAGAGAGATACTAGAAAACGTAGAACTACCATTTATAGATAGTGAGAGATAGTGGAAGAGGAGACTAAACATGTCAAAATGAAGCTCAGTTGCTGATATAGGAAAAGATCAATAAGACATTGATCTGGCTTTCAATTAAAGCTATATGATACTAAGAATGTAAAAGTAGATTAATGCATATGAGCAGAGGTTGATCATATGAAGATTTGGTTATCAAGTTGCTTCCAACATATAGAGTTTTTAAAATAACCATAACCTTCGGCATCACATCAACCATTAAAGGTGCCTATTACTCACAGTGATGATGACTAGGCTACAGATTTAGCTACTGATTTTCTTACTTATTCATAAGTATTTCCCTTTCTATTTTTATTATTTGTACATCTAAAGTACATTTTATTTTATGCAATGTTATTTTACTTTTGTTCAGAATTTATTTTAGTTTCAATTTCTTTTAAATACTCTTTACATTGCATTTTATACTTTTTTAATAATTGTGCAAGATACTAATGAATTCTAGATATTTATCCCACTGTTATTGGATAATTGTAATTAGCTTAATAGGTGAAAATTCTAGAAAATTAAACAATAAAAGAAAGGTGATTGTGAGGAATAATTAGAAGTTGAATTATATTATGAGTCAACTGGAATTAATGGATATAAGCATTAATGAGTAGTTTAATTTCATCCTAATTTAATAATTTAATATTGATGTTTGATTTGATTAATATTGTCTAGTAATTGATTTTAAGAAAACTAAGTTAAGTTGAGCTTATTAAGTAGTATCTACATGAAAAAAAATATTAATACTGTAAGCTTAAATGAACTCACTCGTCTTTAACCTAAGTAAAAAGAGCAAAAGCTAAGAGTGGTAATTGTAGCCATTTGAAATGTTGACCTGGCTAAATAACTAGGATTATTCATGATAAGGTATTTATTTTTAAGTCAAAAGGTTAAGAACTTTCAAATAAGCCTATAATGCTTTATAAAAACACAAAAATTAAGTGCTTTAATTTGTTTTAGATTTTTGTTATTAAGTACTTGAGAGTGAAAGCTTATCTCTTTTCTTATAATTTTAAATTCCTTAAATTGAGCTAATTTTTAGAAGGATTTTTATTTAGGTTAAACTAAATTACATTTCAGTACAAGTATTTAGAATAAAAATAGTTGATGAATAATTCAGGATGATGAGGACTTTTGATTACCTTAACTGATTTTTCGAACTTCCCCAAAATTTTAACTCATTTAAGTCAAATGTAATTGAAATTTATTTACTTGAGTAAAAGCTTAAGTATGAGAATATTTGATGTACGCAAAATATATACTTTACTAGTCTTTTGCTCTATTTTTGTACTTCAATTACCTTATTTTACTCACTTTTTTATATTTTTAAGTAATTATGAAGATGTTGCCTTAGGATAAGATTTATCAAGAACTAAATAAAATTTTAAGTGAAAAATATAAAGAACATAATAATATTGGCCAAAAAAACATATTGCTACATGGTTGTGTTAGCCCTCTGCCCTCATGGACCATATGTAGATGAAGATATGGTATAGAACATAGCCTGAAGGGAGGTCATATGATAGAGAGCATTTTTAACGAGCAACATGCCAAGACATGTTAAAGAACAACATAGAGAGCATTTCTAAAGAGCAACATGGCAAGATATCTTAAAGAGCAACATAGCCTCAGAAACGCCGATGTCTTAGCCCGTGTTCATACTTAAAAGAGTTACAAAAAGATCCACAACTTAAATTACAACTATATTTGAGCTTGTGTCAAAGAGTTACAAAAAGATCCACAACTTAAAGTATGACTATGTTTGAGCTTGTGTCTCTTCCCAAAAAAATACATAGAGATATATGATTGTTGAATGAAAAACAACTCCTAGTTTTACATTAAAAAACTGCAAGTGTACAGGTCGTGACCTGTAGTTAAAAAGCGGATATCGATCCCACAGGGATTGATGCCCAGACACCACTTAATTCACATCAAACATTGTTTAAGAAACGAAATTATGTAATGGAAAGAATTTAGAAAATTAAATTAAAACTGAAAGACTAGCAAAAAGCAATAGACGATACCAAAGTTTAGAAAATTAGAATTTAAGAATCTAAAGACTATAGATTACTTTTTCCTTATTTTGTCTCCCTCTTATTTTATTAATCAAATTGTGTCTCACCTAAGATTTCTGAATGTATTAACTATCCTCTCTCAAGGTGTAATTAATTGTCCCTAATCAAATTAAATGGAATCAATTGAACGATCTCTTAACCTACATAATAACTCTATCAATTTAACTAGTTATTAAACTATCCTATGGTTGATCAATCGAATTAGCCGAGATCTCTCTTCTAACTAATCAATTAATGTGATGATTGTACTTCTATAGGTTGCCAACTCTTGTTATACACTCCTACACAAATAATCTTACTCACTCTCTCAATTTGTTGCCAGATAAAAATAAAATCAACAATCATCAAAAACACTTTCATTCAATTCAATAAAATAGGAGTTTTAATAAAATAGTTTAAAAGCAATCCCTAAAACTAAATTAGCTAATCATGGTCTATATAACATCATCAACAAAAAAATAATCCATCTTACAAATATTAGAAGAAAGAAAAACATAGAAAATTGAATAAAGGAAACTTCTTCTCTTCTTTGTCAAAATATGGAATTTTTTATGTTGATGTGCTATTTTCCCCAATCTTGATGATAATCCTTGAATCTTCACCTTCCTCAAGGCTTGAAACTTTTATTCTTCGCTCAAGGAGGCTCTTTCTACAGAAGGGTTTTCTCTCTTTAACTGTGGAGGTTTAATTCTCTTTTAATAGTCCAGAAATACTAAGTTTAATGAAGCCCCACATATCTCGGATTACAATTCCCACAATCGTGGGAGTTAGCAACAGAGAGTCTCCTCTTCTCTTCTCCTCTTTGATCTCTTGCTCAATCTTTCTTCCTACATAAAAATAATCAATTCTTACCATAAATTAATATCAAACATAAAAGAACAACAATGGAAATCAAACTAAATGAAAACACATAAAATGATTCCTAAATTACAATAATAATCAACAATTATGAAAGAAACACATGCTAATTACTGAGAAAAACATAGATTAATGCACAACTATCAACATCATCATAGTTAAATCTTTGCTTGTCCTTAAGCAAAATAAATAAAACCAATCAATTCTATCACTTCATTTTCACAAAGATCAAAGCATACAATTCCTCAAATTTAAGCTAACTCAAATATCAATTTATTACACATATCATGACTACTTTTTCATTGGTGTACATAAGCAAAATCAACAATTTGCACCATCGCTCAAAGATAAGTATTGATGCAAAATGAATCTTCCTCATGGGTTCACTCATTTCTCTCAAGTATTTGATGGTTAGTGTTTCGCTCAAACTTCCTATAGGAAATTACACTACCATAGGCTTGCTAATACACCAATTATCCTCTACAATGATTGCATGCACAAATAGATCAAAAGGACTTGTTTAGGGTTATATTGTGGTAAGGGTTAAGGTGGGTAATGAGGAGAAAGGATTAACACAAGCATTCATACAGTAAAAAGCAAATAAAAAAAGGATAACAAAACATGACTCTGAGATATACAAATGTAACCAATACTCTGCACTTATTGATGCTACTCACTTGTTCTTCCTTTTTCTTTTCTTTTCTTTTTCTTTTCAACACTTTTTTTTCATTTTTCTTTATACATGGAAGAACTATGAATTAAAATAGCACTATATACATTGTAATTCATAGGAAAAAGTGTCATCAAATCATCTCGATAAAATTTTCGCAACGATCCCAACTAATGTATTGCTTAATACTCAACTAAGCATGTGAATGGGTAAGTTAATGAGGTTTAAGGTTTTAAAATTTTGGGTGTCTTCAAGAAACAAAAGGTTAAGGCTCAACGGGGTTAGCAAAGGATAATCAATGGGTATGTCATTTAAGCCAAGGGTTAAAACAAAAAGGGCCTTAATCATCTCTATTAAGCATGCATCCAGTAGACTCAAAGCAAGTTCTGAAGGTAATAACCTAAAGAGGTATCACTCAACAAAGAAATAGAATGACTATAGTTGGAGTCATATAGGCTCAATCCTGACACAGAGCACATGATATGCCTAAACATGTATCCTATTTAACAAAATGCGAACAATGCAATTGAGAAAGTCAGTGTCACCTCCCCACACTTAAAGATCACATTGTCCTCAATGTGACAAGTCAACCACCAAATAAGGAAAAATGACATCAAACCAAACAGAAGAAATTGAAACAAACAAATGACATCAAACCAAATAAAAAATGACAGCAAACTAAACAAAAGGAAATGAAATGAAACTAAACTTAAGAAATTGGTACAAATTTAAAGTAAAAGGGGTAAGAAAAGCTTATTGAGATGATGGTGGCGACGGTGTTGGTGAAGGAGCTTCAAAATTGTTCCTCTAATAGAATTTGAGGAACCTCTTCTTCAAGTTATACTGCTCTTTTTGGACTTGCCACATTTTGGTGCCAAGTTCGTTGATTTGGGAATTCATTTATCGTTGATTGGAGGCCATCTAGTCGAGGATTTGTTGAAATCGATCGACCTCCGTTGTTGCACTAGGTGCCTCCTCCGTTACTTCTTCTTCTAGCTCCGAGACTACTCGGGATGTGGAGGATTGGGAAGTGGCTGTGTCTGTGCCCCTCTTTGTCTTCACTACAGTACGCGTCTGCGAGTTTCAGAGTTCCATAAAATGGAACTCCAAAATCTCAGAGTGCCTTAAATATGATATGTCAAACATATCGAATAACGTTGTGCGCACATATTCCACATCAAGGTTATAAAACAGAGCTAAAGTAGTATCAACATGAGACATGCCAAAATATGAACTCTTTTTATTTACAACACTCACTATTGATCGAAAAATTCTAAAAGGCGTGTTAATTTTAATTTTTCGATCCATGCACCACAAAAAGAAAAGTTCTTTGGCCAAGCATTTGTTACTTTCAGTTTTATTAAACATAGTTAAACACATAAATTTGTGAAAAAGTAAATGCTTGACATTATGGATTAAGAATTCGGTACGTTACTAGAGTCAAAATTTTCTTCCCCCATCAGAGTTTTCTAGTAATCATCTAAATAAAAATCATTGTGATCATCAGAAACTTTAGTATTTGAAAAATTGAAAGACCACGCATGACAGTATAATTCAATTTATAAACATTGCCGAATAACCTAAACTAAAAAACGTCCATTTTAGGGTTATATCGAACTGTAGTGAAAATCTATATGGTCATCATAGGGTGAATAGGCACATCATACCTAATGAATCTATTCCAACCTATATTTGCAGCTAGTCGCTCAATTTTTCAATTCGCTTCTATGGTTTCTAACAATTCAAAATCAAAATATCTAGGAGTGACTAGTTCTCTATCCCTAAGGTGTAACATCCCGGTCCCACATAACGGGTCGGACCAGGGAACCGGGTCTGTGAGGAGACCAATGAGAGAAGTA
>JANQBM010000006.1:13308453-13322891 GCA_025594535.1 Erythroxylum domingense
TAAAATTTGTTCAAATAAATTTAATAAGTCAAAATAATTTTAATATAAGAAAACATAACTAATTAAAACTTTTACTTTAAATTTAATTTGTATAGATGTTTTTAACCCTAAATAAAAACTAATCCTTAAAAAATAAAATCCTAAATTATATTAATTATTAAAATTAAAAATTTTTAATTTTTTCATGGGGAGAAGGAATGGGGTGGATCAAACACCCCGCTACTCAGGATGGCGGGGTGGAGCCCAACGTGTCCACCCCGCCATTGAGAATGGCGGGGTGGAGCCCCACGTGTCCACCCCGCCATTCTGAATGGCGAGGTGGAGTCCCACGTGTCCACCCCGCCATTCTGAATGGTGGGGTGGACACAAACCCCGCCATCTCTCTTGGCGGGTTGTCTTATTTTTGTCCACCCACTTCTTTTCACTCACATTTCAAGGATTGAAATTAATATTAATCATAAACAGAGAATTTAGCCTCTCATATTCAATATACTTAAATAACTCATTCAATACAACTTTAGGAGCAAAGACTAATAATAAACAATTTTTCAACACATATGCCCTTCCTCCTTGCTACATTTATTTAAACATTTTTCATTTTTGTTTTTCTTTCTTAACATTTTTTGTTTTTTGTTTTTCTTTCTTTCTTTCTTTTTCTTATCTTTTCTTTTCCTTTTCTCTTTTCTTTCTCTTTTTTTCTTCCTTTTCTTTTCTCTTATGAAAATTAAAAGAAACTATATCAACATGGGAATTTCAATGATAAGACATAAAATAGCATCCCAACATTATAACCAACCCACACATATGTACACCCCCATACTTATACTTTTATATATCCATAAACTCAACAATCAACAATTGTTACACTAGCTTTAAGGCTTGGGAAGGACATTTGGTTATGTAATGTGGTTAATATATAAAGAAAAGGCAAATAAAACTCAAGTGGGCTTAACAAGGGAGATGTCAATATGGTATGTTATTTGGCTAATGTAGTTCGGAAAAGCTAAAAAAAAAGTGCCTAATCATCTCTATGTTAATGTATATGATTAAAATGTGGTCTCAAATAAAAAATCAAGGCAAAGTTAGGATGTACATACCATGAAGGTCACACATAAACAAGACAAGGAGACTGATATGGATGTGACAGTCTAATAGGACTTAAAATCTCACTGGTTTTGTCTACCATTAGTCACTACTCTTTTAAAGATAATGCACAACGATTAATCACAAAAGTAAAAGTACATGCTCAGGTTGCCATGAAATTCTCTAGTTAATTCACACTCTAATCATAACTATATAATCCTAGAAGTAATAGAAAAATGAGAAATTGTTTGATTTTTTTTCTCTTCCTCTCATTTTGATTGAAAAATTAAAATAAGCAAGAAATAAACCAACATAGAAACACACATACATATAAGAAACAAATGTGAAAATTTAAAGAAAAGAAATTTGTTTCGCTTGGGTTGCCTCCCAAGAAGTGCCTTTGTTTAGCTTTGACTCGACTCAATACTCTTCTCATGTGACAAAATTATGATATTCAAGTATAACAGTTTGCGCTTTCTCCACATGACATTATTCATGATAGGATCTAAGTTGATGATCATTTACCTCCAGCATCTTCCTTATCCTCCAACTCTTAAACTCTACTGAGTCCATACACTTTGGAAATTTTTTGAACATCTCTTTACCCTTCTCTTCGTCGTTCAATTTCTCCAACTTACTAGGTAAAGGTGAAGGGTTAGTCCTAACAATAATTATGGACTCAATATTTACCTTTGAGCTAAAAGGCGTATCCTTTTTTGCTTCAAGCTCCTTCTCCACTTCTTTCATACAAGCAATTCCTTAAGTAGTCCACTCAAGATTCTCAATCTCCTCTTCACTTTATAGGGCCTCTGCACTAAAGACCTTAGGTGCACCTCAGGTTGAGATAGTTGCGTTTCTTCACCTTGTGATACTAGGCGGTCGCGAGCTTCTGTTAACTAACCCATCTGGCTTGCCAAGTTCTTAATCCTCGAACTTGTTTCTTACTGGAATCGCATCTCTTCCTGTTGTAATCGCAAAGTATTAGCAACACAAACATTAACTAATTCTTCTATTGAAGTACCTGAGTTTTGTTGGTTTTTTAAATATTGGACACTGGACCCTCTATCTTGCAAAAATTACCTTATATATTGCTGGAATTCCTGTACACTCTATTAAAGTTGAATATTATTAACAGTCATTAATAATTGTTAATTGCATTGTGTTTTAGGGTTTAATTTGTGATGTATTTAGTGTTAAATTGAGTGTTAAGTGTGTGTTTAGTGTGTTAATTGTATTAGTTTATGTGTTTAAGTGTTTTATGGGTTAGTATGAGTCTTTTTAATTAATTGTTATATTTTTAAGGTACCTTGATGGGTTTGTTAGTGTTTCAGGGTAAATGGTGAAGAACAGAGAAGATTCAAGGAGTTTTCGGGCAAAAGGCATAGCCCACAATCGTGACACAGTAGGCCGCGATTGTAATAGACAAGGACAAGCCAGAGTAGTCAGTCTATGATCATGCACATGGGGACACGGTCGTGACAAAGAGCTTACATCCAGGCCACGATCGTGCATATGGGGCATGATCGTAACAGAAAGGTTAAAGAGCTTCGGGCTGACAAAAAAATTTAAGTTTCACAAGAATTTTTGGACCATTTTGACTCCAACTTTGACCTAAAGCCTCAAAAGTATAAATAGAACATTACAAGTCAAAGGTAGTAGTCTTTGGAGAGCTTTGGAGAGTTTGAAAAAGAGAGCACTCATGTGATCCAATACTGAAAAAACCTACAGAGAAGTCGAGAGATAGAGGAAGGAGACAAAGGAAGAGAGACACGGAGAATAGCTTGACGCGACGTACTTCCCAAAACAGATGATTTCCTGCTGTCGCCGACTCCACGTCTCTGTTCTCGATGTATTTTCCATTTATTTAAGTTTTATTCATGTATAGAATTAAAATAGGTGTTGAGAATGTGTTGTGTTGAATGTTAAGATTATGTCTATACTCACCTTTGGGTTTTTAGTTCTTGAGATTAATAAAGTTTATTTGATTGTGTTTTATTTCGATTTAATTTTGATTCAAATTATGTTCTTAATAACTGGGGAATAAACTAAGAGGGTAAGCCGAGGGAAAATAATCAATTTGGGCTAACGAGAGTTAGGTGAATTAGTAGGTTAAGAATTGAATCAAACCAATATAGTCGTAACGAGAGATCGAGCATAGATTCCCAGTAGGTTAATAGACAACATAGAACAAATTTAGTTTTAGGTTAATAGTGAATCGAGAAATCGCGATTCCATAATTTAAATTAGGGATCATCAATTAGGGTTAAGAATTATAACTCGAGAGAGATTAATTCACCCTAGGATCATCTAGACCCATTAAGCCGAGAATTGCATAATTGACTATATTTTCGTTAATTTTGAATTAAATCCCCCTTTCTCTCACTCGGTAGTTTCTAGGTAGGTTTGGTATTGGTTTTTTTGTGATTTGTTTTCTTGCTTAGATTTCTGCAACGTAATTCTTGGAATTATTTGTTTGCTTGAATTATATTCTGCATTAGTTATAATTTAGAATTATTTCAATTTTAGTACAACCTTAGATTTTAGGACTAGATTAGGCCTTCTCGTGGGATCGACACCTTAGGTACTACGCGAACGAACCATGCGCTTGCGAAATTTACTAAGGTTATAAATAGTAAAACTTAGCGCATGTAACCTTGCGATCAAGTTTTTGGCACCGTTTTTAGGGAGGCAATAGTTTAGTTCTTTAGTCTAACATTTTTTCACTAACTTTCGTCTTTTAAAAAAAATTGGCATAAAGTAGAGACACATCAAGGCATCTTAGAATGAAAAATGAGACAACTGAAGAGCTACATTGTAAGAAGAAATGGAATGAACAATGATGGAAGATAGATATTATAGGGAGTAAGGAAATTTTGAGAGTTACAATGAAGCACAGTATGGTTAGGGAAATAATGATCCTTATTAGAACATGTACACTCCAGGATGGCCAAACCACCCCGAATTCTATTGGTCCAACAATGTAGGGAATCATTTAGGACATCAAGACCTAGTTGAATTTCACTATGATGAATACAATTCATAGGATTCCAAACTGGACAAAATCATGGATAAGCTCACGGATATGGAAGAGAACCAGAAGAGAATGGAAAAGAAGTTTGAACAAGTAATAGAAGATCATGCATCTTCTATTCATAATCTAGAGGTTCGAATAGGCCAGCTTTCTAGGGAATTTTGTAAGCAAAGTCTGAAAAAATGTCTGTTCAGTATGAAAATAAATTCAATAGAGTCATATCAGGCTATCACACTTAGGAATAAGGTAGAGCTAGAAGAACCAACTAGAAATCAAGTTAATCTCAACCTTATAGAAGACCAAGAACTCAAGAAAAAGGATGAAGGAAAGGATGGAAATCCCTCATACTTATCTGCCAGATCTTATTACACCAACATGAATGATGTAATTAAGAATTAGAAGGTTAGTAGCTCATTCAGGGTAATTGATGTGTTCGAATCTTCTCAAAAATAAGAGGACGAAGAACAGATGACAACAGACATCGAGTTTGAAAAAAGTATGGAAGTCTCTATTTGGGAAGCAGAAGAAGCTGAGAAAACAAAGGTGATTACTGAAGAAAGAGAGAAACTCACCTTTTTATAGGACAAATTGTTGGATTCGATGGAAGATTCAGGGAGTTTTGTTATTCCCTATTTTGTTGACAATTTGATAGAAAAAAAGACATTACTGAGCTTAATTGGTTTTCTCAACTTTATTAATATTGTCCTTATGATCATTTTGCAATGTATAGCTTACTCAGAGGCTACAAAACTGATGTTGAGCGAGAAGGGTGGAAGCAAGCCGCTCATAATTGATCCTAGCTAAGTTTTAAAGGATAAAGGTTAAGCTAATGACCATAAATTAACACATTTAGTAGTTAGATTTAAATTGTTATGTAGTTTGGTTTGTTTTAAATTCTTAAATAAGTTTTGAATAATTTGGAGTAGTTTAGATTGTTAATTCTTTTGCTCTCTTGACTCACTTATAAGATAGGGAAACACTCGCTATATCAGGCAGATTTAGTCTCAACACTATCGCCATCACCACCTCTATCACCATAAACGATTTCATGCTCTAACCCTTTTCTTTTATTTTTGTTAGTATTTTATTCTTATGTTTTTTGTATATTGTGTTTTATTTCTCCCTGGTGTGTCTGTGTACCCTTCTCACATTGAGGACAATGTGTTGTTCAAGTGTGGGGAGGGTTAGTGTTTTGTTTTGTATACGATTTTGCATATTGTATGATTATTATTAGGTTGCATTGTGTGAACTGTTTAAATATGTCAATGGCTTAGATGAGTGAAATTTGTTTGATTTTGAACATAGTCTAGTAGGTTGTGAATGATCATTAGCTAGCAAAATTAATGAACTAGGATTTTTGGATAAATATATAGCTTAATTAGGACTTAGTATAAATTTAGCACCCTCTAGGTTGTCACATTCATTCATAATTTGAGGCCCTTCAACTTGAGTAGCTTAACTAGTATTTTTCATGAAAATGAATAGCTAAAAATAACAAGGTAGGCAATACAAAAATTGTGTTTGGTTAATAAATTACTATTCTACTGACCTTCGGGTTATGAATAAAGCTAGTAGCTAATTGAAAACGTGATGATAGCTGAGTAACAGGATCGACACACATCACAAATGTATGCCTTTGCATCAAAAGACTATAATGATGTTTCAATCAAGTTATTAATAAATGACTTAGTTGAGTAACCGGATCGACATTCATCACCAATGTTTGCCTCCGAGTAAAAGACTAAGTCTGTGTTTAAAAATAATAATAAAAAGGTGTGTTATTAATAAAAACATACCAGACTTGAAATAAGCTTGAATTTTCATAAAAATCTACTTAGGATTAGTTACAAAGTCTCAAGAAACAAAGAATTATTAATATGTGTGCACAATTGAAAAGGGTAATTAAATTAACACTTAGCTCCTGATTAACTTGTATATTTATTTCAAAGCCCTTAGACATAGATTTTTCCAGTTAATGATTAGTTATAACTTGTCAGATTGTGTTTAGGATTAAAGATATTCCATGAAATCGAAGCCATTGTCTCATTTTTTCATTGTGTGCTTCGTGTTGTTATATTTGTTATTTTGTTTGCTTGAGGACAAGCTAACGTTTAAGTGTGGGGATGTTAATAGTTTTCAATTGCATTATGTTTTAGGGTTTAAGTTTTGATGTATTTAGTGTGAAATTGAGTGTTGAGTGTGTGTTTAGCGTGTTAATTGTGTTAGTTTATGTGTTTAAGTGCTTTTATAGGTTAGTATGAGTCTTTAAGCTTAATTGTTATATTTTTAAGGTACCTTATTGGGTTTGTTAGTGTTTCAGGATAAACGATGAAGAACGGAGAAGATTCAAAGATTTTTAGGGCTAAAGGCATAGCCCAGGATCGTGGTATAGTAGCCCACGATCGTGATAGACAAGGACAAGCCAGAGCAATCAGGCCACGATCGTGCACATGGGGACACGGTCGTGACAGAGAGCTTACATCCAAGCCAAAAACATGCACATGAGGCCACGATCGTGACAGAAAGGATAAGACGCTGGCCATGATCATGGCAAGCAGGGCCACGATCATGGCCTGCGTCGCGCTGATAGAAAAACTCAAGTTTCGCAAGAATTTTTGGACCGTTTCGACCCCAACTTTTACCTAAAGCCTCAAAAGTATAAATAGAACATTACAAGTTAAAGGTAGCAGTCTTTGGAGAGCCTTGGAGCGTCTGAAAAAGAGAGCACTCACATTATCCAATCCCTGAAAAACCTAGAGAGAAGTCGAGAGATTGAGGAAGGAGACAAAGGAAGAGAGACAAGGAGAATAGCATGACGCAACGTACTTCCCAGAACAGGTGGTTTCCTGCTGTCGCCGACTCCACATCTCCGTTCCCGACGTATTTTCCATTTATTTCAGTTTTATTCATGTATAGAATTGAAATAAGTGTTGAGAATTTATTCTATACTCACCTCTTGAGATTAATAAAGTTTATTTGATTGTGTTTTCTTTCGATTTAATTGTAATTCAAATTATGTTCTTAATGAATAGGCAATAAACTAAGAGGGTGAGTCAAGGGAAAATAATCAATTTGGGCTAACGAGAGTTAGATGAATGGATAGGTTAAGAATTAAATCGAACCGGTAGAGACGTGTAAGGAGAGATCAAGCATAGATTCCTGGTAGGTTAATAGACAACTTAGAATTAATTTAATTTTTGGGTTAATCACGAATCCAGAGATCGCAATTCCATAATTTAAATTAGGGATCATCAATTAGAGTTAAGAATTATAACTCGAGAGAGAGTAAATCACCCTAGGATCGTCTAGACCCGTTAAGTCGAGAATTACATAATTGACTAGATTTTTGTTAATTTCAAATTAAATCCCCCTTTCTCTCACTTAGTAGTTTCTAAGTAGGTGTTGGTTTTTTTGTGATTTGTTATCTTGCTTAGATTTCTGCAACGCAATTTTTGGAATTATTTGTTTGATTGAATTATTTTCTGCATTAGTTATAATTTAGAATTATTGTAATTTTCATACGACCTTAGATTTTAGGACTAGATTAGACCTCCTCGTGGGATCGACACCTTAGGTACTACGCAAAGGACCTGTACGCTTGTGGAATTTACCAAGGTTATAAATAGTTAAACTTAGTGTATGCAACCTTGCGATCAGTCATAATATTAAGCAAATCTTCCAGAGATATACCTGAGTCATGATAAGAAGCTTATGGTCTGTACGGGAATTATTGTGTGTCCTGCATACTATCAAAGAAGTAATTCTCTTGATTATCCCATCCATAAATAAAAGTATAATCAATCCAACCTGAGCTATAGCGTTGGGAATGTGATTAAAAAAAAAACTACTTCCTTCCATGCAAATTTTTTATTTTTTTTTACAAACACGAAACAAAACGTGAAAAGATCAAGAAATAACTAAAAATAAAATAATTAAAAATAAATATATACAAAACACCAATTAAAATAAAGCACAAAAACTAAAACATAGCACTCCCTGGCAACAGCGCCAAAATTAACATGCATGTCATAAAGCTAGTCAAAATAAACTAGACCTACTACTACTATAGCAGTGATGAGTCTAGGTCAATCCCATAGAGAGTGCTCGATTAGCTTTTGAAATGAAATTAATCAGTTTTTAGTTTTTGGAGGGGTTTGGTTTGGTTTATCAAACAAGAAAATAAAATGAAACTAAACTAATAAAAACAAATTAAAGAAAACATGCAAAGTGATGAAAGTGGTGAATTTGTTAGGAATCTAGTTCCTTGGTTCTATCTCGACCTACACCCTAATTAAACATATTTTAATGATTTGTTGTTCTCAAGTCTCTCCTAGAAATTAGTAATCGTAGGTTAATCTATTAATCCAAGTTTTCTCTTAGGTATTGTTTAATTAAGATACGATCGTTAATTAAACCTAACCACCAAATAACCTTGGATATAATATCTAGATTCAATTAGGCAGCTTCGTTAAAAATTAGAAAATTCGATTAATCAAGGCAATAACAACATACAATAGGTTCATTTAACTTAGGTTGTGTTATTCCTAATGATTACAAATCATTAATCGCTACAAATGAATTTCAACATAACAACTACGAATTACATTGAATATTCTAACAACGGGATTGTAATAAAATGATCCAATGAATGCATTAAAATCGTCTTTTCACAATTCACAAATAATAAGTATTCGATAATATAATTGATTCTTAAAGAGAGAAAGAAAACAACAAATACAAGGAGAAATACACTTAAACGGGTCGTCGACATTGAAGTCACCTCCGAACTGGCATCGAAAAACTACCCCTCTATGAGTCTTCTCACGGTGGAGAGTTAGCCTCCCTCTTTATGCTCTCTCAAAGCTCCTAAAGTTTTCCCCAGCCGAAACACACCAAAACTTTCCTAACTCTGCCGTCACACACCCTTTAGTTTATATTAGAAACTAGGTTAAAAAAAAGACAAGTGAGGTGGCAAGTGTTACACCCCATCACGGGTATGACACACCATGCATGGGCATAAGGAATAACTCACGCCATGCATGTATATTGCATAGCCATGAGTTAATGCTCACAGTCATGCCAAATTAATATAGTCGTAAGTGATTCTTTCAAGTTATCTTCCAGTTGATCTTTTCTAACATCCACTCTTTATTTTACTCTCCAAGTGTAGCAACCTTCTTCCTTCGGTTTCCATTCTAATGTTGTCCATTAAATTCACGCTCATAAGATATCTTGTATGCATACAAATCCATGAATAGTCATGAGTTACAATGTAGTCTTCTTCTTTGTGTTTTCATTTTCTTATCTTCTTCTTGTCTTTATTCTCTCTAATCTTTCTCATTCTTGTTACATGAAGACAAGTGGATATGTCTCTTCAGAAAATGACTCAAATATAGTGCTTTCGAATCACTTTAACTCCTTTGCTTCTGAATTGTGCCTAAAATCACATGTGAGTCAAAGTGAGTATATTAAGGAATTTCATGTCATTAATCACTAAGTGTTATGGAATAATTATACAGTTAATTAAGCACATATCAATATTGCTTAGGAAGTTAATTTTAGGATAAATTGAATCTAATTGTATGATAATTTGATTTGATATGATATGATGATGTATAGTATGAATAGTTAAATTGAGATTGATGATGGATTAATGTTGTGGATTTATAATTTTAATTATATTTTGTTTGAGGACAAGCAAAAAATTAATTATGGGGATGTTTGATAAATGAATAATTTAGCATATTTTTAACTCATATTTGTTGTATTTTTGCTTGATAAATTATACTTTTTTAAAAAAATAGATGGAGTATATATATTGAAAATGAGTCAAGGAATAGTACAACAACTTTCGGAGTTATACTCCTTTTCCAAAACCAGCCAATGATTAATAACCACATTTATAACAAAAACGACTTCGTTTCTAGGTCCCTACATTTACAACATGACAACGTTTCTTGATTGCTGAAGGGTCTAAATTAAAAAAAGAAATTTCTCGTCTCCTCTGCTTCTTGCTCCCTGTCATCATCCCCAATTAGGGTTGATTTCTTCAATGGCGATGAAAGTCTCGTTCCTTAACCTAAACTCGTAAGTGAGACGATTTTAGTAGGGTTGACAAATTATACTTTTAGTGTATATTTGGCACTTAACGCTCCAAGTGTGTATACAGAGTATAATTTCCTTCACACAATTAAAAAGAAGAATTCAGATGAAAACATGACACAAAATAAATACTTCTTCTAGGCTATGCAGATTTGCAATGCTCCTCTCCCTTTGCGTAACTTACCTGGCCCTCTTAAATCTTATCCTTTTCCTACTCAATCTATAATATCTCAACAAGTTCAAATCCCTGTGAGGGAAACCTTTGTGCTATGTTACTAGGGATACCTTACCTTAATCCAAGCTGAAATTTACCCCTATTTGACTCACTCACTAACAAAAAAAGCCTCCACGCATCAGTCTCCAAGCCTCCATCCACGCACAACACAACAAAACCTTTATTTGACTCACGCATACATAACCTCCACTCACGAAAATCACACAGCATTCATTCTCTCCATACACACATGTAAGAGACGCAACCCTCCAGCTTGCACCCACTAACGCTGCCTCCATTCACGCCTCCACTCACGTAAACTCAAGCCTCCATGCACGTAGCTTCCACTCACTCACTCATGCAACATCCATAAACATGCAAGCAGCCTCTACACAAAGACAAAAACCCACGCAGGATTGAAAAAAAAACATCAACGCCCAGACTTCACTCACGCAAGCCTCCATCCTCTCACTCACACAGCATTCTCTTTCGAAGCAATCTCCATTCACTGAAAATCAAAAAGCTTCCACTGGACAACAAGGCAATCATGCAAGTAGAGGGGAGAACATTTTATTCTGCTGCAGATTTGGAGCTTTGTTCTTCATTTATTTTTGATTCCTTCATGAGTTTATCTAGGGTTTATATTTTTGGATTGCTTGGCTTAATGATTTGTGGCTAGAACTTCAATTTCTCTTAGGGATTTGATATTTTGTGATGCTTTGACATTGAACTTTGCTAGAATTCATGACTAAATATTCATATGCTTGTTGATTTTTCTTGGATTTAATTGTTCTTACTTTGGATTATTGGAAGTTTGTTTGCTATAAATTCACCTTTGAAAAAAGGGAGTTTTTTTTCTAGAAGATTAAAGGAATTTCAACTAGGATCTTCTTGTAAGTTGGGAGACCCAAGAAACCTAGGAGGTGAAAATAGAAGGTTGGATTTGGAACTTAAGAAACTCTAAGAAGAACTTGAGTAAGGGATTAATAAGTGATGTCTAGAGTGGATAGATTAATTCAACTTTGGGAGAAGGGGATTAATTACACTTAAAATTCACATACAAGGTTAGGATTATTCATTTATGGAGGATAGCTAATTCAATATTAATGTTGACAAAAATATCATTCCCTAAGAGAAAGTCATTCCCTATTAACGTTAATACTTTTAATTAGTCAATTGTTGCATTCTTTTCTTAATTAGTTATTGCATAGATTTGTCATATTTATAGTTATTTTGGTTGCATTGAATTGAGTAGTTGCTTAGAAATTCATTTTAGTTTTTATTAATTCTCTACATTGCTTTTAAATTTTCAAAATTTCACCCAACACGATTCTAAACACCATTAGCTAGTGTAGATTTAAATTTTCTCATAATCCCTGTAGACATAGCTCGGTTCTTACCGATTTTTTACTCACTTCGACAATCGTGCACTTGCGGTTTACGAGCAACTGCTCATCAATGAATAAATACTTTGTTCTATTTAGATTTATAAGAAGACCAACATTAATAGGAAATTGGAGTAAACGCCTTAACATGTCTTTAGTAAACTAATTCTTCTGAAGTAATGGAAACTTAGTTTGAACTTATATAAATTTATAATGGAATCAATCCCAGTATAGGTTCATTTAATAACATTACACTAGAATATGGTCCAGAACAGGTTTGAGTTATCTAATAAGCTCAATAGGTAAACCTTTATGTATGGATGAAAATAATACTTCTCTTTGTCACATTGGTTATATAAGAATTATATTAAAGTCAATATGTGAAAAATTATTCTAGATGCACTGCGATAAAATGATTGAATGAAAAAGGAAGTATAATGTAATCTAAAATATCACTATCTTACCAATTGAAACCTCCTTAAATGAAACCTCCTTAAATCAAAGCCAAAAGTTTGTGGAAACTAACTAGTAAAAAATTCATCGCTTGTGAATATAATGAAGTCTCAAAAGTTGCTAATCCAAACTCTACAGAAGAAGTTGTCTAGATCATAAGTGCTTTAAAGGAAATCCTGAGATGTACAGAAACTTAAACAAGAAGGTTAGCATGATATATCCCTCTTCTTTAAAGAATCTTCATTCCTTCATTCCTTATCCCATAAAATAGGATATAGCAACATGGCTCTCTAGACCTTTTACTCCACAGCCTTAACCCTTAAAAGACAATTAGTCAAGGTGGCATGAATACTCAATTGTTTTAAGAAATACTAGCACTTGATTGGTGAAATCATCACCAAACTTATGCTTAAAGAACTCCAAAAAGGAAAGATGCTCTTAGAAATTAAAGAAACTTTTATCTATTTAATCCCTAAGAAACCAAATCCTTCTCTTTATAAGACTATAAACACATTTCATATTGCAATTTTTTCTAAAATTTAATGTCAAAAATGATTATAAAAAAGCTAAAAGCAACTCTTAATTCAATTATTTATCCAATTCAGTGAGATTTACCCAATTTAGAAATATTGATGATAATATTCTCCTAATGCAAGACTTATTCAAAGATTACCATCACATAAATCTATCAGAAGTTATTCTATAAAAATTAAAATCCACAAAGCTGATTCTATAAATTGGAAGTTTATCCATGACTTAACACTTAACTACAAAGCTGCAAAGATAAATTATTTTAGATATGAAAAGAAAAAATAAAATGTAAACCCTAGAAAAGGATACTAGCTTTGTATAACAACAATACCCTTTAACATTCTAGTAAATAAGGAGCCTATTGAGGTTTTTAAAGGAAGCATAGGGCCGAGGCAAAGGGACCCTTTATCCATCTACCTCTTTATAATTTTCACTGAGGTGCTCTCTGTAATGATTGAGACATAAACATATAATAAAGGGACATTCAAATTCTACTATAAATATAATAAGATTAAACTCAATCAGTTATATTTTGCTAATGATTTAATTCTTCTATGTAGGGTATATGAAACATCTGTGAGGACTCCCATCTCCATATTCAATAAGTTTAGTAAGCGCTCAGGGATGAAAGTCAACATAAACAAAAGAATCTTTAATGCCTCTTTGTGCAATCCACAATTTTCAAAAAAAACTTGGAAAGTAATGCTAGTCTCATGCTCTTAAACCATATTTTTAAATGATTGAGAAAGAAACCTCTAATGAAGGGACATTTAAATTCCACTACAAATATAATAATATTAAACTTAATCAGTTATATTTTGCTAATGATTTAATTTTTAATCAGTTATATTTTTCTAATGATTTAATTTTTCTATGTGGGGTAGATGAAACCACTCTAAGGACTCCTATCTTTGTAGTCAATAAGTGTAACGAGCTCTTAGGCATGAAAATTAACTTAAACAAAAGCATCTTTTTATGTCTCTTTGTGCAATCCACAATTTTCAAAGATACTTAGAAAGCACTACTACTCTCAAGAACATAAACCATATTTTTAAATACCCGAGGATTCCATTTACTACTAAGAGGATCAGCTTTATAGATTGCTAACCCCTATTTGAATCTATTATAAAAATAATTGGTTATTGGAACAATAGAAGTTTATCCTATATAAGCAGGATGCAACTAGTTATTCAGTATTAAACAATTTCTATGTTTATTGGAGCTCACATATTTGCCTTCATAGAAGTCTAATCAAATCCATTAAAAAATATTGAATAATTTTCTCTAAACTGGTGATGCCAATAATATCTCCAAAGTTGCAATAAGATGGTTTGATGTATGCACTCCAAAGGATGAAGGAGGATTAGGCATTATATCCTTCAAAGAAATGAATGAAATACTACCATCCAAGCGTAATGGGAAGATCTTAATAGATAAAGAAGCATTATGGTCAAATGGATCCATGCTCATTTTGTTTAAGGTGAAAATTTTTGGAGTTTTAAGCCTAAAACTGACACCTTATAGACCTTGCTTGTAACACCCCATCACCCTGGGATACGCATCGGGACGCCCGTAGGTCATTCCGACACATAACCTAAGATAATGGAGCGCTACGTGAAATAACTATCAAACTCCACAT
>JANQBM010000006.1:13327056-13347946 GCA_025594535.1 Erythroxylum domingense
ATGTTATTAACTATATAAGTAATAATAATACTTTAATTAATAATATTGTAATTAATTGATTAATTACAATATTTTAATTCATTAATTAATTATCTTTTAATTAATTAATTAATTAAAAATTTTAATTAATGGATAATAATATTTTAATTATGAGTAGTTATATTTTAATTAGTTATATTTTAATTAATAATAATATTTTCATTAAATATAATGAATTTAATTAAGTAATAATAATAATTTAATGAACTTCATTCTCATTAATTAATTACTTACAATATTTTAATTAATTAATAATTATATTTTATTTAATTAAGTAATTACAATATTTTAATTTATGCATAATAATATTTTAATTAATGATTTGTTATATTTTAATTAGTTATATTTCAATTACTAATAATATTTAAATTAATTATAATGTCATTAATTAAGTAATAATAATAAATTAATTAATTATATTATAATTATTTCATCATAATTAAAAAATTACAAATACACTTCAAATAAATATTGATACAATTATAAAATACTCAATGAATTACATATTTCTGATCATCTTACACTGCAGGAGCATTTTTGTCATTGACACTGTTTTTTTGTTCTGTCCATTGCAACCAAACACATTTCTGTCTTCCAGACGAAGACAATTTTTTCTGTTCTGTCCATCACAACTAAACAGCTTACTATCTTCAATTTTTGTTATGTTCCGTCTCTAAATTTCTGTTTCGTTCCGTCTCTACATATTGAAGACAGCAACCAAATGCAGTGTTAGGGTCCTAAGTATCTAATGTTGAGACGGCGAGATATAAGTTCATTTCATGATCGGTCCAAGATCTCTTCTCCAAAGCCATAACTTTTGGGGTATTGGCGGTAATGAAAATGGCTTCTATTTTGACGAAATGCAGGGATTAAATTGTGGCACCCACTTCTATTAAGTTCAGTTCAGTATATGGTGCATGGGGCAATGGTAGGCTGGGTGGGTACCTAACGTGCGTCAGTAATGTTTAGAGGTTAATTGAAAGGAGAGGAGGCCAAACAAAATGCAAAATCAGCACGTTGTAGCTGTTGCGTATTTTCATGTCTAGGCGAACAATCTTTTCCCAACCAGATTCATACTTAGTTTGTATTTCCCTTCCAATTTATTTAACCACATTCTAAAATTTGAACTTGGATTTGTCAACGTATATTTTTATGTTCTTGCAATACAAACTAAATTTGTTAATTTGCCTTTGTGAAGAATATTAATTGTTAGACATATAGTGTATATATCTACTTATTTTGTTTTGGCATATTTATTATTAATTGGACCTATAAGATATTAATTAGATGATAGCTAATCATGTATTTTTATTTGACTTGGATTCAAAAATAAAAAGGCTATCTTGGATAATATTCTAGATTATGTTTGTGTCATATACGTCTACTAGTAGCAGCTGTGGGGAATCTTCAATGTGCGTGTTGCCTACATCTTCTACCCATAATAGAAGTCTATTGCTAATATGGGTGTGCGGCAACTGAGGTGATGTGGGTGTGTATCACAGAAGTGAAGTCTGTGCGGCCACTAGGTGCATGTGTATATGTGAGATAAACGTGAGTGAACAACAGTGCAATGTTATGTAGTGAGGTGATGATGAGATATTAGTGCTACACACATTTCTTTGAATTAACAAAATTGAAATTACGATCATATAGTAGCTGGTTGTGCGGCAAAGAGTGCATATGAATATATGATGCGTGGGTTTTGTAAAGAAGAGGGCATTAATTACATAGTTGATGTGATTGTTTTTGGAAATACAAGTGTGCAATGACTTGCTTGGGTGTTTTGGATATAAATAATGTAATGGGCGAGGATTATGTGTGTGCTCTTTTTACTATGATTTTAGTGGCTATGAGAACGAACTTGTTTGGGCAGCTGCATGGGTATTTAAGGCCATCAATCTCTCTGTTTATTGGATTTTATGAAAAAGAGAACATCAACAACTTGAAGAACGTCTTGTACGAGAGTGATAGCTTTGCTGAATTCAGATGGAACGATAAGTATGCTGGCATAAACATTCTATGCTCCAAGGATTTTCTAGTGAAGATATTGCAGCCTCACTGTAAATCTTTCGATAGTCAACTTCTCGTTCTTTTGTTGATAAAGTGGCATATTTAAGAAAGTTGTTTTTTTTTAATCTCAAGTGTTGTCTTTATTTATGTTAGTTATTGTTTAATCAATTGAGTGTTTATTTCGTATTTTTAGTATCAAATATTGTTGAGAAAATCTTCTATCCAGGTTACCACGAGACGGTCATACTATTGCGTGTGAAATTCTTTTACGAAAAGTAAGGTTGAGAGATAGTATCAAGCGTTGAGTGGTGTCGGCTTAGTAAAACCTTGAGTAAATCTATTATACTTTAGTGAAAGTATTAATCCGAGTGAGAGCCCCATAAACGTAAATAAAGAGTACCAAACTGCATTAACAAATTTCGGTGTTGATTTATTTTGTTAAATTTAATTTTTCTAATTTTTGCTTATGCTAGAGACTACCACAACAAAATTGAAAAGTTTATAAAACGACTACCTTAACAGTGTTTCATTAATTTTATTAACTTTTTTAACATCTAGAACTTAATATTCTTACATAAACTAATTTTAGTGATTACAAAATCATTGACTGGCCTACCTGTGTCGCTCTTTCCGGAAGACCATCTTCTGCAAGACATTAGTAGAGTTATCCTCGTCAGCTTCTATGTAATTGGAGCTGCAATAATTCGTAACACTGTCGGGAAGACGTGCGTCTCAGAGTCGGATAGTTGCAGGTCCCAAGTTGGTAGAGTACAACCTTAAATCCCTGTGAAAATATCATTGGAATGTGTATAACGGAGTGATTTGTTTAATTTGTGGGCTCCAAAGGGCTTTTCCCCCTCTCCTAGTGATTGTTTGATCATTGATTGTAGGATTTCCTGTTCTGACACGATAGCTTTTGCGTTGGTAACTAAGATAAGAAATGAAAGCCACATGGAGGCATGTTAATAATAACTTAAATTTAACTCCGTAGAAAGTAAAAGGACTTCTGTTGACCAGTTACCTCTCACTTAAAATGTGGTTTTTGCCGTTAATGCATAGTTTTCTTTTGGTTAGTGTGTCGTTTTGGAGTTCCAAACCCCATTTTAACGGCCACGGATCTCTAAGCAAGTGTGGGTTTGGCGTACCCGCCAAAAGAAATCCGTCAACTTTAAGTTTTTAATGTTTAGTGTAATTTTGTTGGCATTTCTCGGTCCAATGCTGGTACTTGAGCCTGACCTAAGTGTTCATTTTAGTTTCGTGAAATATGTTAGTTAAGGTAAAAGGTTTGTTGAGAATTGTTAGTTTAAACCCTTTTTTCATGTCATAATTAGGGCCTTGTTTCCTGCCATTGACTCGCGGGGAGAAATATACTATATCTACGCATTGATGTGCATCGATTAAAGAAAATAATAATAACCATGTGATGGGTGGCTTCTTTTAGTAAATAGATTATCTTAATTTCTCCTGTCCCTCAACTTGACATGTGCGTAGTATATCAGTGACAATTATAAGAAATAAACTTAGTTAACTTAATAGTTAATATTCACTCTCCACAATTAGGGGTTTTCTGAAGTTAAATACCGACCTGCATAACAGGAAAGTGAAACAAAAAAAGAAAAAAGAATTGCCCCCATCCGAAATGAAAAGCATGATAGTGCCTCGAGAGGATGAGATAAACTGTAAGTATAAATGCCAAATTAAGTATGTTATAAATTTCAGTGTGATAAAATATTTACCGAATCACATTACGCCTTTTGATTTGTTGCAACATGTCTAGAATTTGAGGCTTACCCAGTGAAACGAAAAGAAGAAAACAGAAGACAGTGGGGCAACAGTGTAGGAGTACCAAGACGCAACTTCATGTTTGACCCACTATTGTTGGCTTGGACAAGGTCTACTGAAAACATATAAACCTAATCCACGATAAAAGAATATTATTAGAATCCCACCTCCCTCTATTAATTGGTTTTATACAATTATGCTTTCTATCAGATTCAGAGCCATGTGTAGACCTATTCATGTTATAAACCTTCTTGCCCCACAAATATCCTTATATCCAAGTTTAGGTACGTTTTGTTGGCATCACCAATTCTGGTGGGAAAGGGGTGTCCGTAATAGAAAGATTAACCACATTAACCCATAAAGCTTATAAAGATAAAGATCTACCTTAAAAATTGTAACTATTGCAGCTTCTTAAGTAGTAATATAAGAGAGCGCAACAAACATGCTTTTTTTTTTTTACTGTCATAAGACAGTTAGAAAGGAATTGGTATTAGTAGAAGAGTTCCAAAAGAAGTCAGATAAATATTTTCGATTTATAGAAATCCTAATTCTATGTGTGACGATAGAGTTATTAATTTGAATAATAAACAATATACAACGACAAATTTCATTTTAATTCTAATCTCAAAATTCAATTTAAAATCTACAAGATTGTAAAGTTTAAAAACAAGGCATTAAAAGATCAGGAGACATTTGCTAAACGCTTCTTTGTTCGAATCACAGAAACAGTCTATTTATAAAAAATTATAAAGAGAAAATTATGTATATTGACGATCCTCCTTTCTACTTTTATAAAACGGGAGGCTTATACACAAAGTAAGTTGACTTATTAATTTCAAATTTACCAAAATATAATAAATATTAGTTCAAAAATTCAAACGTCTTTCTACGTGCTCTTTTTGTCTTTCTATAATGTATTTATATGGAATAGGGGACAGCCCTCTATCAAAGTTGAAATTATTTAAACCGGACATAAAGCTCAAGGGAATTTACCGATCCTAAGACTTTCGTGTTATTAAACTATCATAAGTTTAATTTCACAAATTGGAGCAACTCTTAAAATTTGGTTTAAAAAAATTAATATCATCTCACATTAAAGGCCCTAGTTCATTTCTTCAGTTAAGATTCCTATTCCAGTGCTTCAATATGAATCAATTCAGTTAATGTAGAGGATCAAATAAAGATTTAGCGGGAGAAATAGGAAGAAAAGACAATATTGAGCATACGACATATGGTGACTGTAGGGCATAGTCCATAGCACGTGAAACCCCACACTTGTAGCCACCGACAAGCCCATGGCGACCATGCAAGATTGCCGGATATCCCTTAATAATTCATGCTTTATATTTTGCTTTTTGGTTTTCGTAGAACTTTTTTAATGGGACCAACCCATTAGGTAATCGGCAAGGACAGTGAATGACGTAGTAAGATTTTTAAGAGGTGCAGGACGGGGGGAATCTGTTTTTATTATTATGTTTCAACTCTATTTCATAAAAATTTAACTATTTAATAAATAAAGTTTATAAAAACTGAGTAATTGAGATTACACTAAAATAGAGGGCACACTAAAAATGAAACAAAAAACCTTGCGTCCAAGTGGATCCCACTTCTCACATGCATGAATACACGACAATAATCGTTGTGGTCGATACGTCACCGTCCCAGCTCCCTTTCTCCATGTTCTTCTGTTCCTGCCTCTCTACTTTTTTTTTTTTTTCCTTTTTTCCCTCTCTTTGTTAGCTTCAAAAATCTCAACTACCTTTTTTACTCTGATGAGTTCTTTTCTTTCAATAAAAAAATGAAAACTGCGTCTTTATTTTTCTTCCACTTCTATTTTCTCCATTTTCAGTTTTTATATTGTCTATTTTTTATGGGAAGGATTAGAGGGTGAAATAACTTAGAAATATTTACTTTTAAATAAATATTTGATTATATAAATTAAATATATTCAACTCTTACTTAAATAAAATCATATTATATGTTTTAAACATTTCCAATATCATGTAATTAAGTAAGTAGTTTTTATTCAAAATAAATTTATATTTTATAGTGTTAAAATATGACAATTTTAACAAAGATTAGTCTATACCCACTTAGGATAAGCATCTAAATTATTTAATTTCCTAAAAGAGTTATATAATTAATTGAATGTTGTGAAATATTGAAATCTATATGTAAATAATGTACTCTAAAATTATAGTTTATGACCTTCTTGTAGATATTAGAGCGAAAACATATGTAGAAAGAAATTGATTGGTGGAATATTACGTTATTGTTAGTATGTTTTTCAAAGTCTAAATCTAAGTTAAGCTCATTGAAGCTAGCACGGAAGACCGCTAGCAGGTCGCGTATAACTCTCTTTGACTACAGTACGACCGACATTATAGGTTACGTAGGCTTCGAACCTTTTAAGAATGTGAGTCCACGTGGCCGCCTTGTTATGGAGTATGTGTAGGGGCGGTCGTTGACGTGTGCCACGTTTATGGGGTCGTTGGGCAGTGAATCACGTGTTTAAAGCTCTTTTAACTCTTTAACTCTTTTGCCATTTGCCCGCGAGCGGGAGGAGCGTTACTTGTACTGGTCAGTCACGAGCCCTTGTGAGTGTATTGTACTCTGCGCTTTGCGCTGGTCGGTTACACAGTTCCGATTAATCCACCGACCAATTGAATGTGTTGTGTACTCTTTTCTCTCTCTCAAATAATTTCTATAAATTAATCGTATTTAAATATATTTAATTTATTAATTTAAAATATCAACTAACAAGAAATAAATTGAATTTGTAACCTGAATTAAGATTATAAAACTATTATATTATAAACATTAATTTATAGAAAAATTTTTAAAACATATATCATTATGAAAATATGGATAATTATTTGTGAACCAAAACAAAAATTTTTAATTTTATTCCTACAACATCTCAGTGGCATTATTTTGTTTTATTTTTATGTATAGAAAATGGGATATTTGATACATAATTACTTGTATTTGTATTCTTTAATGAGATGCTAATATAACAAATTTAAATAGATACGATTTCTTTTTCAAACAACTAAGATGTGGTGTTTTACATATGATCTGCGATATGATTATCTCTGATAAAACAAAGGCATAGTATATATATTTATGTGTCTGAAAAGAAGAAGATAGTACATGGTGGGATGTAATGTAATAAAATGAAGTTAAAAAAGGCAATAGATTTACTCATATAATTGGAGGAATACACCTGAGATTATTGTCTTGTGCAAATATAATTCCACGCCTAATAATTTTAGTGCGTGTTAAGCCTTTTTAGAACTGGGATTTTATAAATAACACACTTTAAAAACTCGGAATTCCAAATTCTTTACTCAGTGTCATTATGAAGTGTGTTTTTATGGTATCAATGCAAGTTGTGTGGAATGACAATCTATCTGATCCATATATACCTTCAAGGGGTAATCAACAAGGCGATTCGCTCTCGTCTTACCTCTTCGTACTCTGCATGGAACGTTTGGGCCACCTTATATCCCATGCGGTGGGCCAAGAAATGTGGAAACCGTTTAAGTGGAGTAGGACGGGGCCTTTCATTTCTCATTTATTTTTTGCCGATGACCTCGTCTTGTTTGATGAAGCAACGGATACTCATGCGACAGGGGTATCGAGAATCTTGGAGAAATTTTGCAAAGTGTCAGGACATAAGGTGAACAATACTAAGACCCGGATTTTTTTTCTCCAAGAATGTTCCTCCGGAACAAGCCCGTAGGCTCACCCAAGCATTACAGATTCAATGCACGGCTAAATTGGGTAAATATCTAGGCGTACCTTTGATCCATGAGCGAACAACTAGAAATACTTATCAGTACATTCTAAATCGTGCCCAACAAAAGCTAGTCGGGTAGCGTGTGTGAGCGTTATCCCCGGTGGGGCGAATCACATTAACATAATCAATGATCTCATCTCTTCCCATATATACGATGCAAACTGTGAGGTTTCCACAAAAACTCTATGATGACTTGGAAAAAATAATGAGGACTTTCATTTGGGGTTTGCAAGATAGGCAACAAAAACCGCACTTAGTTAACAAGGAGGTCGTTTGTCGCCCGAAGAAAGCAGGGGAATTTGGGATCAAACGCATGAGAGCAACCAATGATGCACTACTTACTAAGTTGGGACGGGAATTGCTCACTAAGCCCTCAGCACTATTCGTACAAGTCCTTCGAGTAAAATAGTAGCTAGATGTTCACCATATCCCTCACAAGTTGCATAAGTAGGCGGCTTCGATAATTTGGCGAGAAATTTCAGCTACGTGGGTTTATGTCCGCCAAGGAATCAAATGGAAGTTAGGAAACGACAGGCGGATATTTTTTTGGCTCGACCATTGGATAGAAAATTAGGGTCCATTAGTAATTAAGACAACATTCCCCTTTCCTGACAGTTTGATGCATACGAAAGTTACAGAATATGTGGATGAGGATGGCAACTAGAAATGGAATTTGTTCCAGAGCTATACCCCCTCTACAATTTATTCGGCTATTGCAACAATTCAGTCTCCATCAGTTGACATGGGAGAGGACCGAGTTGTGTGAGGCCCAGGACAATCTGGTGGCTTCACGGTGGCATCCAATTATGAATTAATCGCAGATTTAGCTCTGACGGTCCAAAATCCAATATGGACTGTGATATAGGAATGATCAAGTCCACAACAGATTTGATCATTTATGTGGCTACTAGTCAAAAGGAAGTTGCTGATTAATCAACAGCGTGTCGCTAGACATAAAACAACGGATAGTAAGTGTCAATTCTGTGGTCAAGAAGAGACAACCTTGCATGCACTTCGGGATTGTACACGGGTGAAAGCTTTTTGGTGCAAATTTTCTCCCGAGGTGATTGAGTCTGACTTCTTTCAGTAGGACGAGGCGACGTGGTTGCGATCCAATCTTACTAAACCACTTCAAATGTAGATGGGGGAATGGGCCACAATATATGGTGTTTCTTGCTGATATTTATGGCAGTGGCAAAACATGAGTCTTTTTGGAGCTGGTTTTGCTTGGCCGGAAGTAGGACATCGCATCGTCTTATACTATGTAAATTGGATCGTGAAAGCACAAGTAGTGACTAGTCAAGTTATTAAAGCAACGGGTTTGCCTGTAAGTCACTTTATGAGTTGGAACCCACCGTAGGAGGGTTAGATAAAATTAAATACAGATAGAGCAGTTCAACACGGGTCTTCTATTGGTACTACTGGGGGTTTAATTTGGGATTATACTAGACAATGGTGTGGCAGCTTCTTGAATAATATTGAAGAATGCTCGTCCTTGAATGCTGAATTTAGGAGGTGTATGATAGGCTTAAATTGACTTTGGACCTTAGTTATGAAAAGTTGTCATCGAAGTGAATTCGCTGGTAGTAATCAATATTCTTTCATCTTCTCAATGGACATTGACTGAGGCTAATTTTTTGATGTAGGGCATACAAGCGCTGCTATGTGGAAATTGGGATGTTCAGTTTTAACACGTCTATCGAGAAAAAAATCAGAGCATTAACAGACTGACTAATTTAGCCTTGTTAACAAGTCCAGGACTACATGTACTAACAAAACTTCCGACAAAAACGCTGACTTTTGTACAACAAAATAGTTAAGGAGTTTCATATCGTCGAGCTATACAATAATGTTGTAATTTCTGTTTCTTTCTGTCCTTTGTATTAAAAAGAAAGAATTTCAAGATCTCAAATGATGCTTTGGATAAGTTAAGGAGAATGATAGCGCGCGATGACGTCAATATTTAAGGATATTAACTACCCAACATTTGGTTAATTTAGGTCTTACTTGTGTTCTATTTCTATCACGATACCAAAAAACTGACATTGATGTCATCTGAAAAGGACATTTGACTGGTGGAGCTCATTCATAAGAACGGACATATTGTTATTGTTATTGGTTAGGCAAATGTCAAATACCAAAATTTTAACTTGTACCTAAAAAGTGCATGATTTCGACTTAGGAGGGTTTTTGTTTGAAAGGTTTTAGTTGGGTTTTATTGGCTCCGTGGCATTATTATATTCATGATTTACTCTATGAGCAAACATTGGTTGATTTGCTATACTAATTAATTAGATTCTTTTTATGGACAATAAAGTAGAGGCCTATACATGAAAATGGCGGCTATCATAAGCACCCTCCTTCCTGCTTATGTAATGTAATTTAATTAACTGGAAAAATAATTTTGGGTTGGGAACTATACTCAGCTCAGTAAAAATTATAGTAAATAAAAAAGGGGAAAATAATTGAAACAATGATCATCGGAAACCATTTTGCTCCGCCGTTGAAGTTGTACTTTATGAGATCCCACTTGCATGTTTTCAAGAGCATCAGGATTTGTATAGAATAGTAAATTATACGATTATTTAGTATAACAAATTTAGCAAGTTTATTCTAATTATGTACATCCAATAAAATCCAAGTCACTCAATCAGGTCAGTTTAAACATCTGTATACTCTTCGGTTGCACTCTAAAACAATCTCCTCTGTCCCTCTCCTTTCCCCTTACTGGTCCGGTTTTTGCCACCTTGAAAAGCAAACAACCAAACTGACGGTTAAGCCAAAAACACAACCTCTGTCTCTCTCTTTAAAGCTTCAGGCTTTCAAGAATTTGAACATGAACATGATCTTCGAGCCCTGCGCCCTTGTCGGCAACGAAGACAGTACTCGGTAACGACATTAATCTCAGTGAAAACAATAATGAAAATGCTGCGACGTGGGGAGGAGGAAATGGCGGGTTGTGGCTCAACAGTGATTGTAGGCGTGAAGCTTGATTCTCATAGCAGAGAGCTTTTGACCTGGGCCTTGGTTAAAGTGGCACGGGCTGGAGATACTGTTATTGCTCTTCACGTCCTTGGTAATGATGGTAAGCGCATTAAGCTTTTATGGATTTTGGTTCTGTGAGTGGATTTTCTGATTTGGCGAAATGGGTTTGTGTAGAAATCGTGAATAGAGATGGGAAGTCTTCGCTTCTCTCGCTTGTCAAGGCTTTTGATTCTGTTCTAGCCGTTTATGAAGGTTTCTGCAACTTAAAACAGGTTGGTCTTTTACCAGAGCTGACGACCTCCTTCAACTTTTCTTTCTGTTTTCTGTATGTTGTACTCATCTCCAAACGTTTCAAACGCAATGTCCTCTTCTTGGTTGCCGAGTAAATGGGTGTTTTGAGCAGTTATTTCTTGGTTCAGATACGCGACAACCATAAGTCAGTCTGTCTCATAAGTGGATAAATCATTTCTTAAAGATATTCAATAAGAATTTTCATGGTTATCGAATTGTGTTCCGGTTTCTGAAGGGGCGTGCTTTGCAGGTGGATCTCAAGCTAAAGATATGCAGAGGATCATCTGTACGGAAAATTTTAGTGAGAGAAGCACAATCATACAACGCATCAAAGGTAATAGTTGGAGCTGCCAGGACTCATCACACAATCCGGTCATCGATATCTATGGCTAAGTATTGTGCCAAAAAGATATCAAATGGTTGTTCTGTTCTGGCTGTCAATAATGGGAAGGTTTTGTTTGGTAAAGAACAGTCTCCAGCTAATGCTAGTGACTCACAGGGTTGGTCATATCATCTGAACTAATGCTCTATCATTTGGTTCTTTTAGTCTCGATTTATAATAACCAGTCTCGTAATCTTGTTCAGGAACTGGAGAACATCGTCCCAAAGGTTTACTCACTGCAATTCACAGGTCAATTTCACTGAATAAGAGCGCCAAAATACTGAGTGAAAGTACTGCTACTGGAGCCTCAAACTGTCATCAGGTTAAGGACCAGACTTTGGAGCAGGCCTTGATACAAGTACGTTCGAATAGTTTGGAGAGCATAATGAAGAAGAACTGCTCACTTTGTGGACCAGTTCCTGAATATCTTAATACTTCTAGCCACGAATCTGAAGAAGACTCTCATGATAGCTGTCGGGGTAAGGATAAATCTTTAGCTCTTGTAACGTTACCGAAGGTAGATGCTACTTCGACTTCAAGAACTCTAATAGTCAAGCAGTTACCTGAAGTGAAACCTGGCTGGCCACTACTCCGTCGTTCATGTTTACCTGATCTACGAGTGTCAGATAGATCTTCTATGAGGCAGATCTCTGTGGTTCAGTGGGCAATGAGGTTACCTAGTCGGCAACTTTCATTGTCCTCTGCTGATTTGGATAACAAACAGAATGCTTGTAGGTTGGTTGAAGAAAGATCCTCTTTAGATGGAGAAACTGGTGCTATTGTTCCAGTTGGTACACAGACCGTAACAGCTCCACCTTCCCCTGACCACAACTTGAAAAATCTACCCAAAGAATTGGAGGGCCTTCATGAGAAATACTCATCAACTTGTAGATTGTTCACATACCAAGAACTTCTCGCAGCCACTTCCAATTTCTTTGCAGGTAGGTTTTGTCAAATATCTTTAAACTGTTATATCCTCTCTGCATCATGTGATCTTTTAAATTATTTCAGAAAATCTGATTGGGAAAGGAGGCAGCAGTCAGGTTTATAAAGGTTGCCTTCCTGATGGCAAGGAACTTGCTGTAAAAATTTTAAGGCCATCTGAAGATGTACTGAAGGAGTTTGTTTTGGAGATTGAAATCATTACCACCTTACATCACAAAAACATAATTTCTCTTCTGGGATTCTGCTTTGAGGGCAAAAATCTTCTTTTGGTCTGCGATTTTCTATCAAGAGGAAGCCTTGAAGAGAACCTTCACGGTACATCCTCTAGAAAGTTTTTACACATTTAGATCAGAAACAGATCAGGTATTTTGTCAATTTGAAGTAGTTTCTGAAGTTGCTTAATGGCGTTCGTTATTACTCCATTCAGGTAATAAAAAAGACCCACATGCATTTGGGTGGAGTGAGAGATATAAAGTAGCTGTAGGTGTCGCTGAGGCCATGAATTATCTACACAATGACAGTACTCAGCCTGTGATCCACAGGGATATTAAATCATCCAATATACTGTTGTCAGATGATTTTGAACCTCAGGTATTTTATTTTGAACATTGAGCTTTACATATGATGGCCTGATGTTTTGATTTCGAAGTGATGAAGCTTTCTGGATTTCTCAGCTTTCTGATTTTGGACTTGCTAAATGGGCGACAAGCTCGAACTCCCACACAATATGCAATGATGTTGCAGGGACCTTTGGGTATGTTAATTAATTGTCATAGTTTTCGTATTCATGTTTTATTTACGTTTTCTCAATTCATTTTAAATTGTGAAGAGTATGATATTCTGTTGTTTCTTGGGATTCAACATAAATCTGACTTTCTTAGAAACTAATCTTTTACAACACTTGATTGCTGCAGTTACTTGGCTCCTGAGTACTTCATGTATGGGAAAGTAAATGACAAGATTGATGTCTATGCTTTTGGTGTTGTACTACTTGAGCTCCTTTCTGGGAGAAAGCCCATAAGCACTGACCATCCAAAAGGTCAAGAGAGCCTAGTTATGTGGGTATGTTCTTTATTTTTCTTGGTTCTTAGTGTGTATCTTCAAAACGATTCTGATGTTGATTTCTTATCCAGGCAAAAGCAATTCTTAATGGCGGAAAGATTTCCCAGTTGTTAGACCCAAGCTTGGGCGATAAACATGACTGCGATCAGATTGAGAGAATGGTTTTAGCTGCTACTCTTTGCATAAGACGCTCACCCAGAAGCAGGCCTCAAGTGAGCACTGTGAGTACTCTCTTGGTTTCAGTTTCATTTCATGCTTAATCTTGTGTTTCGTCTCCTTTTCGTCTCCTGTCTTCTTATCTTTGAAATTGTTTGCACCAAAAGTGGTCACTAATCTTGATTCTATTTTCATATTTTAGAGTAAAAATCTGAAAACTTTAGACCAGAAGTAGCCCGGAAAATTGACATTCATCTGTCCGCTGTGAAACTTAGCCTCTCATGGTGATATTAGTCCCTAAAATGATTTTTGTTTTTTGGGTCAAAGGTTTTAAAGCTCCTTCAGGGTGACGTTGAAGTGACCAAGTGGGCAAAACTGCAAATTGATGAGGTAGAAGAATCCGAAACGCTGGACGGTGATGCTTGTCCACGTTCCAATCTCCAGTCTCATCTCAACCTTGCTTTGCTTGATGTCGAGGATGATTCTCTCTCAATGAGCAGCATTGAACAAAATATCTCGCTGGAGGACTACTTGCAAGGCAGGTGGAGCCGATCCTCAAGCTTTGATTGATCTTCCAAACTACTGGCAGGCACAAGTGCAATCCAATACCTGCAATTCTTGGAAAAATCATCTTGGTTCTTGACTTTGCGTTTGTAGTTTGGTTATAGATGGGTGTTGGATGAGAGGTTGTTTGTGGTGTGCCCCCCTCCTCCCCCTTACTAGTCCAAAGTTTAGTTCTAACTTCTTGGAACAGTCTTTGTTGTTTATTCTTATTTTGTTGAAAGTGTTTCTGTGCTTCATCTCAAAGGATCAAGGGTGAAATCTGTTGTAGATGTTCTTGTTTTAAATTTAGACAATTTACAGACAAAGTGAGTTGTGAGTACAAGTAGCCAATACTTAGTACATGTTAGAAAGGTTAATAAGAGCTTCACATTTAGATATCTGCATCTTTTCTTTGCTAATTAGCCGTAGCTCGATTGGCACGATTCCTTCAATCGACTAAGCCATCGTGCAATACGAGAAAAAAGAAAGGAGAAGAAAAAGATATGTTATATTGCAATTTATGAGTTAATTAGATGGGAACTCTTTTTATCTGTATAGGTTTTACGGGAACTAAAAGAAGGATCATGTGGTCTGTATATTTGTAGCTTCATGGCACGTGAAATGCTTCTCATATGGGTCCATTCGAAGGTCACTGTCATTCCTCACCCTGTGTATTGGAACAATTATTGCATCACTGCTTTTCCACTTAGAACTTCCCTTCGAAGCCACTGTTGCCAAATTCCCGTTTCCTTTCTCTGACCACCATCGCCCTTTTGGAACCCCTCACTTTTCTATGCTATTGGGGTGAAGTCCTTATCAGAGCAAGCAATTGATGAATGTCACTGTACTGCCTTTTCCACCGACAATTTCAATGGTGGCAAATGGCAACACTAATTCAGAAATCTCATGTTGGAATTTTATTCTTACTGAAAATTTATTAACCACTATTTTCAAAATTAAAGTTTAAAAAATTAAAATTAATCTAGCATAAAGATAATAAAGTGAATTATAAATAATTTAATTGAGTCAAAGTCCAATAAAAAAATTAAATTTATCGGTATAAATCAAATTTTAATTAGGCCTATAATAAGGAAGTTCACTGAAGTTACTATAAATAATTATTAGGTCTCTTGCCACCTAATTAAGTAATTTCATGAATATACAATTCTCTGACCTGTTAGAAAATTTATACAGTAAGAAAAATGCAGAAATATCTTGTTGATATCGTTTTAAAGCACTTTTGATCATAAGTTACAATATCATTTTCAAATGACGACTAGCTTGCTCTAAGTTTTCAACAACTTACTCAAACAGAGATAGAAAACAAAATAAGTACATTGTATTATCTTTATTTGTACAAGTTATAGTTGATCTTAGACCGATCGATAAAGTTTGTGTCATGCTTAACATGTGATATCCAAGTGATTTTATGATTGTACGAATCAAATAAAGATTTTATAATTTCACTGTAGGAAACTCGAAGAAATTAATATATTTTTGCTTAAATACATAGTGTATTTGTTGCTTGATTTGGTTTATGTTTGAGAACAGAAGGAAAAAAAGGGACAAAAAATCCATTCTCTACAGATTTTTCAAAGGAAAGTCAATGAAGTAGGGGAAAAAAATTACCAAAATTATAATGAATGAATATATAAAATGTACCTATATTGATAAAATGAATAAGATGAATCCAAATTTATTAATGAATGAGGATAAGATTATAAGAAATGAAAGAAAAAGATTATAATTAAAATGTTTAATCCAATTAATTGAAGATATGAATTTCAACTGATTAATAAAAATTGAGATTTTATAACGAATGAATATATAAAATGTAAATATATTGATAAAATGAATAAGATAAAACCAAATTCATTAATGAAGGAGGATATGATTATAGGAAAAAAAGATTATTATTAAAGTGATCAATTCGATTAATTGAAGTTATGAATTATTATAATTAAAGTCATCCATTCAATTAATTGAACTTATAAATTTTAGTTGATTAATAAAAATTGAGATTTTATAATGAATGGATATATAAAATGTAAACATATTGATTAAATAAATAAGATGAAACTAAATTCAATAATGAAGGATGATAGGATTATAGGAAATGAAAGAAAAAGATTATAATTAAAGTGATCAATTCAATTAATTGATGATAAGAACAAAATTCATTAATTGATAACGTAATTTTCAAAAACGATTATTAAAAATTTTAAATGATACAATTTACAAAATATCAAGATAAAATCATGAAATAATGTTCTGGACTGGGAGTTTATGACTGTGAGAGACTGAGATTGGAGAGTGAAGATGAGAGAGTGGAGAGAAGAGAGAGTAGCTAATTGTTGCACTAAGGATCATCAATGGTTTGCATCACTTCTTTTGTATATAAAAACATCATATTTAGTACATTAATATTAAAATTAGGGGAATATTAAGCATATTGTAATAATTAAATATATCTTCATCATCAAATATTTTATCAAAATAATGCCTACTTGTGGTTGTATTAGTATATAAATTAAAAAATAATATAAGGTAAGTAATGTAAAAATAAATGAAATTGATATATTAAAAAGAAAAGAGTTTACTCTCGATATCTTCACCATCTAATCAAGTTCAGGCACACATAAAGGCCTCCATAGTACAAGGATAAAGTTGAGCATGATGAGTACTAAATATCTGGCCATTAGTGTTAAAAGCAAACTCTGAAGCAATAGTAGATGATGGAGTAGGTCTTATGTAATTACTTGCATGATTAGAAAATTATTTCCATAATTCTTCCACTATGATAATACATTGAATTGAATACCTTCAACTTTAACCACACAATCTTCCGTTAAATATTTATCTAATGCCATCATATTGTACGAAATCCTACCCCTTTTTCTTTCATGAATTTTGTAAGTGAAAGTAACAATTTGCTATTAGAAGATAAGCATAAACCTGAAACTAATGTTGGAGCTGAACAACCTGAACTATTATGATCCCAATCCTTATTTTTTTCCATTCTGAGTTAATAATCATTAAATAATATCATATCCAACCCATCGTTCATAATCAAATTTAGAATATGTGCAAAACAACATATATCTTATAATCAAAATTTGTAATTAAATATCATTTATGCCCAAATAAGATCTCATATTGATCCTTATTTATTATATATCTCATATTTAATCATAAAGTTTTTCAAATTTTAGAATCAAATCTAACTTGATTAAAATATCTTTGCTCTCTCTAACCCATTATTTATATGAGATCTATTAAGTTCCCAAATATGTTGTCAATGGATATAAAATACAACTTTAAATCATATTTAGGATTAGATATATTAAATTCCTTTAATTTATTTTAATTCTCTAATTAAAAATTTTATATCTATAGATCAAGATTGACGTCTAGTAACACATCATAACCACTTAAATATTTATGAATGTGAGAGTGATTTTGACTAACTTTTTCATACATGATTTTTTTTGTATAATTCAATCTTTTCATTATACAATATTCTGATTGGACATAGAACATGAAATTAATGTCTACTTTATTCTGAGTCCAATCATATTAGTTCTCCACCATTAGCTACTGATTCAATTAATAACATTTGTAAACTACTTACAAAACTTTTTTCCACTTTAGCCAAGGATTTTCGGAATCAATAATAATAAAAAAACAACAAAACGTTCTCTCTAATTACTTTATGATGATGAATACTATCTTGATCACATAACTACCTTTATATAGATCATGCTACATATAATGACTATCAAATTAGCCATCCTTGACTATAACAGGTCATAAGTAGTATCAAAACTTACCAATTCCTATATAAGATAACATTCGAGATCTCAAGTCAAATGATCACTTATCCACTGGACTTTATCATATACATCTAAATATGTAACATATAAAGAATTTCTTTTAAATTATTTTCTAAACTATAACCAACTGATTGACTATAACAGGTCATAATTTCTTTTAAATTAAGTATCATATACCATATCATCATATGAAGATTATGTTACTACTGGGATAGTGGCTTAGTGAGAGAATTTTACAAGATTCTTTATAGTGAGCACTTACTTAAATCTTATAACTTTTATCTTAATTATCATCATAATTAAGAAAATTTGCCTAAATACATACTTGGATCTTTGATAAGGTCTTAGCTCCTTCTTCATGCCCAATGGCTCTAATGTGTCATATTATATTACCATGTTCAACAATGTCAGTAACTATTCCAAGTTCATTAAAGAACTTATTGATCCAATTAATCATTTCCACACAATGAAAAATGTATTATGTATTAATTAGCAACCATTATTACATAGTATTAAAATGATATTGTTTTGGTAAAATAGACCTTAATTAGGATTTAATTATAAAATTAATATCTATATAACCTTGAACTCAAATATCAACTCATACATAGAATAATGGATATCTTTAATACTTCACAAGTATCTGATATCTCAAATATTAAACATCTTTACTACATTAGCTATATACTTGGACTTAGAACACGTTAATCGATCTTTATAATTCTAGTTCCCAAGATTAAGTTATTACCTTTTCATATCTATCAAAAGTTGTTTTTGGACAATTATATTTTCATCAATTGAAAATTAGAATTATTATTTTTATGAGCAATATGTTACTATATACTCCCACTGAAGAGGGAAATTATACTCCCACTAACCTTTTTGTAGACATGATAAATTCATAATTAAATAAAAAATCTTTGAATTAATCATGAAGGTGAATCTTTCAATGTCTTATAGCATTTCAACTATACATCAAATGTATCAACAAAGGAGTTATTTATTTGGACGTACTATCATGAGATTTAAACTTTTCAAATTTCATCTTGTTACTTTTTGGATATCTCATAACCTTTTATAACCCAATTTATTTCTAAACTTAGTGAATAATATATGTTTTGACTAAGCATCACATCCTTAAATCATTAACTTTTCATCTTCCAAAGACTTAGCATTGCATATCTAATATGAAATCTTGCTAATTGATCTAATTGGAACTATTAAAGGTAATTCATTATATTAGGCATTGTTATAGGAAAAATAATATTGCATCATACAATATCTTAGAATGTATTGTCCTCATTACATAAATCTATACCTTTAAGGAATTTTGTTATGAAGGTATTTACTGGAGAATCTCATTCCCTATAGATAACTGAAAATTTAAAACTCACTACAACAATCTCATCAAAGTGCTTCAGTAATCTTAATGTTTAATTTCTAATTATATTTAAACAATTTGAACTTTTCAAATTTTTAAATCAACATTTCGTTTAATAAGTATGACTGTATCACATAATTAAAGTCATTAGTAATATAATGAAATATAGTTATCATCCTTTTATAAATTGTCATTTTATATAATACACTAAATGTATAAAATTAACAATTCAATACCATCATCATTCTTTCACCAAAGATAGACTTGGTTATTCTTCAACTTAACAAGTTTCACATGATTCATAATCAAAAGGATACATATATCCTTGTATGTAACTTTACTATTCTCATCTGTTGATTTAACCAACATGACATAAAAGAATAATTTTGATTATCCAACCTTGTATTCTTACCATTTATGTTAAACATAAGTCTCCTTTGATAAAAATTACTTGCATAAACTTAGATCAACTACTTTTTCTCAACAATCTATTTCTTATCATGCATTAAACATTATAATAATGTTAAAACTAAATTTAGTATCATATACTCATAAGCATGAACTAGAAATATATATGATCTATATTATATTGCATATAGGTAAGAAAAGTCATGCGATCATTTCTTTTGCAAAAAATGCCTTTAATTGTAGTCCACAATTATGCTTTTAGCTAAATTAAGTGAAACAATTTCATCAGCTACTTTATCTTTTAGCTATACTTCATGCAACCTTTGATCTTGCTATCATGGAGTTGACGAACATATTGCATATTGTCATTGAAATTTATGAGACATTATTTAACTCAAAATGTCAATACATTTTGTTATCTATATGATTTTGACATTTCTCTAAAACTTTGTCAGCAAATCCTTAGTAGGGATTATAGTAAAATTACATAATGGGCATATAATTTTTTGTTCAAACTTTTAGAACTCTTCTCAAACATAATCTTATGTTCAAGAAATTTGGTTCATTAACTTGTAGTACCAACTATACCAAACAAGATTCCACTTAGAACAAAATATAAATTTAATAAAAGCAAGTAATTAATTATATGCCATGACTACCAAATGAGATTAGGACTTTAATCATGTATTTGATTATTCCCACTATTTTATTCGAAATAATAGCCCTCACTTTTTGTCAAAAAGATTACTCTAATATTTCTAGTGGGCTAGGATCCCATTCAAATTTAATTGATTTTTAGTTTGCTCAATAAAACAACTAAACTTAAATTAGGTAGATAACAATTTTATCAATCACATCTTATATGACTCTTAAATCCGTTAGGTGACAACTCTTTCCAAAACATATCTAATATGTTTTTCTTAACCCTACCTCTAAATTATGTGATCATGAGTTTTCTTATCCAAATCACATAAATTTAGTTAAGTAGATTGTAATACCCCACTCCCGCTGGACCCGAACCCGATATCGAAGGTGATATCCGAGTCCGTGTCCCGCGAGGGTGGTGTGCCACATCACTAAACAAACAAAAGTCGGTATAAATTTTTTTTGAATACTTTTATCAATACGCGCAAATCAATAATCACAAAATTTAGGCCACATTTATTCAGAAACATTTTGTTTACAAGAATCGCTAAGATTTTGTTTTATATCGAAATTTCGATTAGCTTAAACCAAAAACGAAACATATTACATTTTAATCAATTTCTTTT
>JANQBM010000006.1:13352152-13368890 GCA_025594535.1 Erythroxylum domingense
ATATTTTAAATAATTTTATTATAAAATAAAATATAGTTAAAATTAATAAAAGTACTTTTTATTTTTATGTTGCCAAACAGTTTACTGTATAAAGCTTTTTTTTAAAAACTGTTTTTTAATTGACAGTCAAACAGTCAACTGGCTTTTTAAAAAAACTCTTCTTAGAAAAGCTCTGCTGACAAAAACTCTATTGATAAAAGCTTTACCGACATAAGCTCAACTAAACAAGCACTTAGTATTTACTAGGTAATTTGGGGGTTAAAACTAAGGAAAATTGGCTTGAAAATGTAATAAATGAAAGAAAAGTGGAGAAGAAAGGAGAAATGGTTATTCTCGGCACTCCTTAGTGAAGAAAAGAGGGTAGATGGCCAAGAAAATGACAAAAATGTCAAATGGTCTTTTATTAAAAGTTTTCTAATTCTTTTGTTAGATTAACTTTATTTATTAATTCTTTTGCTCAATAAAAATACCCATAAAAAATATGAACCTCACATAAAGATCACAAACAATATTATTTATTTTCATTAATAGTTTCGAGTTTGACTTTCACCCTTTTTCAGGTCAAAATTTGACTATTGGTCAACTCTTAGTTAAATCTTTAAAACGAACTCGTTTGGAGCTCTAATTTGATTATCAAGCTGTCCTTGAATAAAATTATCCGATGCCAAATAAAATAAAATGTAGTTTGGATCCCGAGTATTACTATTCACCTCAGGATATACTATTTACGATCCAAAAAGTACTATTCATGAAATCGAAATTTTTGGAGCATTACAATTTGTCTTCAACACTTACTACATCCTCAACTTCAGTTTTAGTTTCATTGTCTCCTAAGTCAATTGATTCCACCCAACACTAAACTTTGGTAATATATTTGATATCTCATGAATTTTCTTTATCAAATATATCTTCATCGTCTTCTTATTATAATAGTCAAAGTAGTTAACTTTTTTGATACATCACCTTCTGCATCTTATGTTGAATTTTTAGAAGATAAAGATGTTGGCTGATCATTGCCACCACACTTTGTTTGCTCCTCTTCTTCAGTTCGGTGACTTGGAACGGACTTAGTTTATTTATTTATCTCATTTTTCTATTTTTTGTCATCATGATTTGATTAGAATTATGACCGAGTTGACTTAGCCTAACTTGTTGAATCTGCATCAATTGATTACGTATCTCAATTGATATTAATCATCAAGACTTGGTTATGCTCAAAGATAGTTCATAAGTAATTAATGGACATTGCTTCTAGTCAACATAAATTTATAACTTTTGCAATAAAATTGATCATTGCAATTATATGTTGATCATTCTCTAAAAACTTTAAGCCCATCCTCAAAAGACTCATTTTAAAACTTATATGAAATATTCCATACTTATCCATGCCTTTTTTTTTCTTTTAACATGAGAATCAATGAACGGATTTTGTCTACCGTAACCCTAAAATAATCCATATTATCTCTTTCATTCCTTATTTGTAGGCCAAACTTGAACACTCCACCATAATAATATTTAAACTTGATTGTTCGGTTTGTTAACAATGCACAAGCAATATCACTAATAAACTACATATATACCATTAATAAACATTTGAAGTTTTTAAAAATGGTATAGTTAATCCTTTCGTTTGAAGTTTTTCGAAATGAAAAGGAACTGTACATTGTAAAAAAATGTTTTAGCTGAAATAAAGATGTGAATTATCTATCCACCATCTATACATTAAGTAGATTTGGGTTGATATAGTTTCTGAAGGACTTAAGCTTAGTTTGGGAGAGTGGTAACAGATGATAACCTGCTGAAATGATAAATACTTATTTTTAATAAGTACTTATGTATTTGAGATTGCTGTTTTGGTAATAGTTTAAACGTGAAAATAAGTGTTTGACAAGTGCGGTTGCGGTTGCTGAAAAGAGATAAAATAACTAAAAAGTTAATTAATTTAATAAACTATTAATTGTTGTATAAATAATTAAAAATATTATTAGATATATAAATTTAAAATTATAAATAATAGAATATTCAATTAAAATAAAAAAAATATAAATAAAATAAATTTAGTAAATAAAATATTTCATAAAAAATATAGTATTAGTATATAAATTTAAAATTATAAATAAGAAAAATATAAATAAAATATATTATTAGTCATATAAATTTAAATTATAAATAAGAAAATATTAAATTAAAATAAGAAAATGTAAATAAAATAAATTTAGTAAATTAAATATTTCATAAAAATATTATTAGTCACATAAATTCAAATTATAATTATTAAATTAAAATAAGAAGACGAAAAGTTAGACTTGTTTTTTATTATTTGAGAGTATAATGAAAAATATAATTATCAAAACGTTATTAATGGAAAGTAGAATTTTTACCGCAAAAATATTTTCTTACTGTAATCTTCTTTCTACTTATTGATTTCTGCGATGACACCGAATTTTCCTACAACTTTCGGTTGTTTGCCCACAGATCTAAACATATGACTACATTTAAAATCTGTGATAAATAAGTACTTATCGCAACTAAAAATCTAAACACAACATTAACGTTTGAATTCTAGCTAGCTTGGTTTTCGAGGGCAAGACCAGCATCCAGGCATTTTAAAGGATGGATTAAAATCCGAGTCTCTAATCACGATAAAGAAAATGATGATCGTAGTCGTTTTAGCATCCGTGATTGAAGTGTAAGTGGACAGAACAAGTTAGGACTGGTGGCTGGTAGCTTATTCGTTGTTACTGCTCACCTCACAGGCTCCTCACCTCCGTTTAAACGAGTCTATCTTATCCACAAAAATTTATGGACCTGAAATTATTGGCCTTGGAAAGACCTTCCAATAGCTTGGGCACTTGAAAAAGCTCAAGTAACAGAATTTACGCTTCCATAAGGTAGCTTCTACTGATAAACTCAACCATGGCAGCAGCTTCCTTCTACATGGGCTTTTCAAGTTTCCCTACATTAGGCTGGCTTGGAGGCAGAAGAGAAGTAATAAGAAAAAAGTTATTCTCCATTTCAGCACAACAGCAAGCAGAAGTCCAAGGAGACTCAAAGATGGATTCACAAGGAGTAAAAGAAGATTCCAAGAGTGAGACTATGAAGCCACGGACACAGCCAAGACCAGTGGAGCCCCAAACAAACGTCAAGAGCAAGAACATGAGCAAAGAGTATGGAGGGCAATGGCTGAGCAGTGTTACTCGGCACGTTAGAATCTATGCTGCATACATCGACCCTGACACATGGGAGTTCGATCAGACTCAAATGGATAAGCTTACCCTTATTCTTGATCCTACCAATGAGTTCGTGTGGACCGATGAGACTTGCACATTGGTTTACTCTTACTTCCAGGAGCTGGTGGATCACTACGAGGTAAAATGTTGTCGATTGTTGTCCTTGTAACAGCTAGTGAATCTTTGTTCTATTCTAGGCCTGGAAGTGGGTTTAAGAACACTTTAGTGTGTTATAGCCCATTTCTTTGAGTAAGCAAATTTAACTCTTTTATCCTCTAGCTGATGTGGAGATTTAAAGCTAGCCGTCCACAAGTAACCCGCCCTGTTTCAAAGCATCACCCTTAAATACTAGTGGTAGGCCATTCTTGTGCTGAAATTTTACTGGGGCGCATAAAGTTGGCAGGAGATTTACTTGTTCTGATTTCAAAATGCACATGTACGGCCAAAAGTCTATATTCCACTAAATTTTGGAAGTTCAATGGATCCCTGTTTCAGCTGGCTGAACATTAAACTTTATGTGAAATCAGGGTGCACCATTAACAGAGTATACGCTGAGGCTGATCGGGTCTGACATAGAGCACTACATCAGGAAGCTGCTATATGATGGGCAAATCAAGTACAACATGAACGCTAGGGTACTTAACTTTAGCATGGGGAAGCCTCGTATTCTACCCAATGATTATGATCAGCTCCAAGAAACAAAGCTGTAAGATTCATGCTTATAAGAAACTAATGAGAACATCAAAATAGACAAATATTTATATGTAGACTCAGAAGGGTGATAATTTCAGGTTCAATAGATGACCTGCTTCTATAGGCAACCAAAACGTTGAATTATTACAAATGCTTAGCGGTAAGACTATGCTACCTGTGTAACAGTTGAGTGCATATTTAATATTCTGGTCATCAGGAATTGAAATCTTAGAGATCAAGTCAAACTAGTTACTGAGGCAGCACTTCCAAACATGATGGCTCCAACCACGGTTGAAACACTCCATTATGAGCCACGTTCTACACAAAATGTGGACCGGTAAGTCAACAACATTCTGGTACAAATGAAAGATTTACAAGCATAAACAGATGAAACCAACTATAAATATGCTCTTGAGGCGTGTAACGATCCTACTTAAAATTAATTCACGATGACAAGCCAGAAAGTAACAGAGACTTTGCATAAATAGAGTCAAAATTTCTGTTGAATAGGCAGTCCAACAAGTTGGGCAATTGACATTTTATTTTGGTGCATTAATAGAATTGCTATGATGATTATCACACAGATATAAAACCAAAATGCCTTGGTGCTTTGTAATAGAAAATAGATATATTCACTAAAACTTACCTGCAAATAGTAGAAGAATCCACGCAAGAGGTTCAAGACTTTAGGCTTACTATTTCCAAATGAATCAATTTTTTCTGCAAGATCTACAAGATTTCACAGAACATTAACATTCAAAATGAAATCCACTATACACTACGTATGTATAAATTGACCATTTCAACCACGTCTTAATGGATGGAAAGATAACTGCATATGTTAAGTCAAAAGGCATCGTCAAACAGTTGACTGAAAATGGCAGTAACCTTCAAATTTACATCAAATATAGCCACATGATGGATAAGGCACACAGAACTATTGAGTTTCAACAACAATCATGTCCTAGGAAATCCTATGAGCTATCCTGTTGACAAAGATGATAAGGATCCAATCAAAATGTAAAGGACCTATTAACATGGTAGTTTGAATATACATAGTTTGGCCGGTTGATTATATGCATGCTATATATACGAAAGCATTCACGATTGAGAGAAAGCACTTGCTAATAATAGGAATACCACGGTGCTGATCGAGATATGACTTTCCAGGACCAGGGAGCTGAAATTGTTTCGGCCCACTACGCAGTTCTTTGTCACGAACCATCTTCCTTTCAAGAGTAGCTTCAACAAAAAGATCATGATACTCCTTCTCATCAAATGGCTTTCTGAGGACTTCCATAACTCCCTCCCTAAACTGCAAACAACTTTTTCTGACAGAGTTTTCAATGCACCCGTCCCTTTCGTCCTTGAAGCAGAATTAATGATGAACACAAAATGCAAAAAATGATATTACCAGCCATAAAGCATGAAATGAAATACTTTTAGCAGTAGATAACAGCTTTTAAGGAAGGAAGAGAAAAGAAAGAGGAAAAAACTTTGACCAGGAAGTGATACATACAAATCTGTATTTTGAGGTTACAAACGGGGTGTGGGCTTCATCAGAGAATGGATGAACATCCATTTCATTTACTTCTGAATCCATTGAACTCTCTTCGTCCTTTCCGTATATAATTTCTTTTCCATTTTCAACTGTAAAAACAAAATAACTTCCTTCGACCTTCACACCATTCAGAAAGTTCTGGTATGTTTCATCTACCACGGGCAAATTCTGTTCATTAAATTTGGAATTAATTGAATCAAGAACCTCCGGTAGTGGCCTAGTCATAAGATTGTCTTTAAGTTCACAAAAAATAGGATCTACTACATTTCCTTTCACCTTTTCTTCGGCCACTGAACTTTTTCCTCCTCTACCAGGAACTTTCCTCAAAGTCCTTTGAGTTTCCACTGTCCGTCTCCTCGAAGAGCTCCTGGCATCACTCTCCTTTCTTTGGTTATTCATTTGGAAATCTACCATTGTCTTTGTATTCTCTACAATGCCACTACCATATTGCTCATCATATGTATCATAACTGATAATGTCCATCACTCCATCACTCACAAGAAGCTCTAAAAAAAAAGAATTTCCATTTTCTCTCAGCTTCTCAATGAAAATCTTGTAATCAGGATCCATGTCATCATCGGCATTATCATTATGAGTATCATCATGAACATCATGAATCACACGTCTAGAAGCTATTGAATTTCCTTCACTTACAACATATTCATCAACATTACTGCAGTCAAGTGATCCACAAGCAACACCAACATTGTTTGACCTTGCAACCAAATAACTATTCTTTGTGACCTCAAAACCAATAACATTATCTTCATGAGAATAATCAAAATCATTATCATTTTCTGTAGCTACTGCTTTAGCCACCTTGCTAATATCAACATTCTCTACAGTCTTACTAGCATCGGTACCAGTAGTACCAGCATTTAATGTACAATTACTTACCAACCTAGCATTATAACCACATTCCTTAAAAAGCTGCTTGCAATCCAGAACACTAATATCCAATTGTTCTTGGTCTTCTTTATTAATATCTTCATTTTCATCGAGAATGCCACATTCCTTATCAAGCTGCGCGGAATCCAAACAATTGCAGAACTGATGGTCAATATCTACCGCTTCTCTGTCTTCTTTGTTGCGATTTCCCCGTTCAATATGTGTAACGCATTCCTTAACAAGCTGCTTTGGATCAAAAACATTGAAGAAGTCGGAGGCAATATCCACCTCTTCTCTGTTGCAATTTGTATGCCTTCCTCTATTTTCATCATGAATATGAGAGTAGTTGCTATTTGGTGAACTATTTGTAGCCTTATGAACTCCAACCCGATCCGCACTGGAATCAACATCTGCAAATTTTCCTCTTTCTTTGCCTTCGCCACTTTGGACCTGGTCACATGAGGAGGCTTTAACTGGAGCTTGGTCACACTTTCTAGAAAACTTCTTGGAATCAACGTCTGCTTCTTTTCCATCACCATCATCTTCAATTAGAATGTAATTAACTTCTGGGACTTGTGCTAAAGCATTATTACAACTACTGACACCATTCATTCGTCGTAAACTAATCTTAGAACTCTGAGAGGCAATGCTCCTTCTCTTCTTTCGCCTGGCCAACCTCGAATCACCTTCTTTAATGTCTATCATCATTGGTGGAGGGTTACTCGTACCCAAAACCCCACCAGAAAAGACAAACGATTATATTAGGAGAAGAAGCCCCCGGCGAGATGACCATGGGGAGTGGCAGAGGGAGAGCGACGTACGAGTAGGCACTCCATACAGAACCGTACAAGGGTTTTATTTTGTTGGTGGTGTCCCTCTCTTATATTGAAAAAGATTAGTATCATCCTTTTTCAAAAAGTGCACCTTTTTTTTTTAATATATTGGGGGAGCCAACAGGCTTAATCTACAAAATTACAAAAATGTCCCTCAGTGGAGACTAGCAAAAGTCAGGTGACCTTGGGAATTTTGATACGCCTCATTCCTATCCAGAACATTTAGTGGGTAGACTTCGTGCTTTCTGGATAACGACAAAGTCATTGGAACGACAATCTGTTGTGATTCTTCTATTCTCGTCGTAAATGAATATTGGTAATCCGCATCTATTTGGCGTTTTGACTGTGATGGTTGTTGCGATCTTGAACCGATCACTTTTGGAGTTGGCCATATGTTATGAGATTGTTGTCTCCAAAGACCAAAGCCTTTTTTGCCAAAAAATCTGCCTTTGTATTGGAGGATCTTGCGATGTGCTGTATCTTTGCTTCTTCTTGCTGTGAATTATTTCCTTAATTATGTTGATTAGGGTTGAAGGGAAGTTGTCTGCCATTGGATCTTCGTTTACCATTTTTGCTGCATATAGGCAATCCATCTGAACGATGAATCGTTGTAGATTTAGATCTGCTCCCAATTGCAATGATTGATAAATGGCCCAAAGTTCTGCAAATAAGGAGTTGCAGGATCCAATTTTTCTTGCGAAGCTTTGCATGAGACTTCCGTCTGGGTTGAATATCATTCCTCCTATCGCCGATGTTCCTGTCAATGTTGATGTTGCTCCGTCGCATTGGATGAGGTGGATGTCAGTCGTTCGGCTCGGTTGATGCTCAGATAAGTCTTCTCTTTCTATTGCTCTGTTCCCCCATTTTGTGGCTTGAATGAAACATCGAGTGTTTTCTTTAATTATGGTATGTAGTCTGGATAGTAGAGATCTGATGTTATTTGTTTGTTGTGACAGAAAGATTTCCTCATTGCATGTTACCTAGTTTTAGTGTTACCTTAATTTTTGGAACATTTATAATAAATTAGAATATTTATAAAATATTTAAAATAAACTTTGAATAGATAGAATTAAGTTATGCATCATGTGAATTTAACATTTCGAATCAGTATGCAAGTCCGCTATACTATATGACATGCACGTGACATAATAGACCCATACATCATATTTAAGCTACAAATATTTTAAATTTTTAATAAAATAATTAATCCAAATACTTATCTTCTTCAATATTTAGAAAAACTTATCTTTTAAAGGCAAAATATAATCTCCATCAGCAGTTGAAGCACTGTCATCTGTCATCTTCTCCATCACTGATGAGTTGAGGGTGACAGTTTACAGAACACCAACTGATCGTCATCCTCCCACTTTCATTATCAATCCTATTCAACTTCCTACGATCTCCACTATCGCCTTCATTTTTTGAATTTTTAATTTCTAAAAAGATAAAATGTGGGTTATTGTTAATTATGTAGATTGAATTAAAAGATCCTTTAGTGAGACAGGGTGGTACTAGAACAGATGGTATGGTGACAGGAGTTGGCCTAATGACTTTAGCTTCTCACTTAAGACTCTCCTTTATAGGAGGTCTTGAGTTCGAGTCACGCCAAAGGAGGAGAAATAGGAAATTTGTCCTATTGATGATCCTCTAGCCCCCTGGGTAAAGCTCCTTGATCGGATCAATTACGGACGCCTCGCTTCCAACGGCAGTGTGGGAGTTGAAGTTACTTGGGAACCTGAGGCTGCTGGGAACCTGATGCTGAGTGGGGGCCAGCGATCAATCAGCAGTTGACCAATCCAATATGTGACGGCTTCTTGTGCGCAGAAATGTACAGGCTACGTAGAAACTTGAGGGGTCTTGGGGTTCCAGATTTACATCCTCTAGGATTCTTGAAGTGGGGTCTTAGAAGCTTAGGATTAGTCCGACTAAATCGAGATACCTAATGTAATCCAAAAAAAAAAAAAAACAGATGGTATGGTTGATGATGGTTCCACTTCCACACCTGTAATACTTGCACATGGTTTGATTTTTCAGAACCATGATTTGACTTCTTTTTATTTACAAACTTGAACAAGCTTTAATATTGTAATCCACACGATCATACGTTGAGGGGTAGTGATATTGGTAGTTATCAAGGTAACATTGTAAGAGAAAAAGAACGAGAACATATTTTTTTTATTAGGAAAAAAATTTTATCACCACAACATACCTGAATATATTTAAAAAATGTTTGTTTTTTTAGCCGAAAGAGCATTTTTTTTAACCCTAATGTTTCAGTGCGTCCAAAATAACCCTTTGACGTTTACAAAATGTTTGGAATGAAGGCTAACATTTAACAACCCCTGAATTGACGGAATCGATAACAGAGTTGTACGTCCGTCGGTTAAATGCTAACAGGTTTTTTTTTTTTTCTGACGTATTCTTTTAAAAATATTTTGTTACATTTTCGTTTTCGTTTTGAAAGTAAGTTCTACTTTTCTTTCTTCTATTCCTTTTCTGTACCTTTGAAGTACCCGCAGTTTCTTTTCCCTTCACAAGCTTGCCACCTGAAGATTTCTGCCCAACTTTAGACGTTGCCTTCAATGAACTGTGGTCCTTTTTTGGATGCTTGTGTTTTATTTTCTCCTGCACTAAGCTTTTCTACTTCTCCATTATGCTCTTCAGGCAACATTGGCATTTTGCACAACGGAGCTTCCTTATTAGGAGCTTTAGACAATTGTGAAATAGAGGAAGGTTCAGTCAAATTCTCGGAATCTTTATTGTTGTTCTCTTGCTCCACAAACTACCAAACTGAACAGGTTACCCAAAATAAAATTTGAAACTTCAAACAAAAATTAAAAAAAGGACACCCACCATTCCAAGTAGGCAATCTGCAAGAAATATGGGATGCAAACAGTTTCGTCTCAAGTTCAAAGTTACTCAAATCTCCTCTTTTAACTTAATCCCACAATAAACAAGACAGAATGAATCTATCCCTACATATCTCTTCCTCTATTTTCCACATTATTCCATTTTCGTTGAAAAAAGAACTAAACAAAAAGCATTTAGGCCCATTGATTTTGCAGGAGCTATACAGAAGATATATAGTCACAACCACATGCATTTTAACACAAGAAGATAAATCTTTGTTAAAATCGAGCATGTCCCTAATACTAGATCACATATGCGTGCAGATAATTAGATTAAGAATCAAAGTTCGAATGGATTACCCAACTCTCTCGACAGATTCTCATAAACTAAACGAAAGGGGGTGTAATCACAAAACCTGTAGAAAAAGATTAATACAACAATTAAATCATCAATAAAAATTGGATTAGCGGGAGAAGAGAAAGGGGATTAACCCTAGAGCGAGCGCAGATAACTAAAGGTTTTGAGAAAGGGGAGAGAATACCCTAATGAGAGGTTTTATGTAGTGGGACCATCTCTAGTTTTAAAAATTTCCACGTTAATTTTCAAGGGTCCCACTCCCAGTGTAAAAAAATTCAAAAAACAAACAAAGGTACGTCAGCATTTAGCTGACGACCTCCAACTCCCTTACTAAATCCGCCAGTCCAGGGGTTGTTTTGAACCTAGATAAATATTAGGGTTCATTCCGAACATTTTGCAAATATCAAGGGGCCATTTTGGATGCATTGAAATGTTAGGGGTCAAAACGTTGGGGGCATAAATACTCTTTTGGCCTTGTTTTTTTCAAAGGAAAACCTTCATTATACATATGTTAGTGACCTAAGAAAATGTATCGTATAACCATATATTTCTAGGTTGATGTTTCCTAGAACTTATGTTACAAGTAATAAAGCTTCTAAAAGAAAATCTACAAATTTTTCTCCTTTTAGTCAGTGTTTTTAACGGTAATTGGGAAGGAAAAGCTCATATTGACAAAGTTTTAAATCCCTGGGCACTATGAGTAGTAACAAGTCATTATAGCTAGGATAAATCATAACCATATTGCTCGTGGAATTGAGAAAACTGTAAAGGCCCTTGTTTCTGAACTCAAATTGATGTCCAAAGACTTTAAAAATATGTCTCCTAAAGCACAGAAAATTAGGAAAATGATCCTTCACATATGCCTGTTTCATTACTTATAATGTTTGGAATATGTTTCAAGTTAAGGATGACGAACACATACTCTTCAACAAGTAAGAGTGAAAGGTGGGGTCACAATAGAAACAGGAAAGAGCATTGAGAATAAATTTTAGATTTTGGAAGTGGAAGGTTGATGAAAGAGGTCATTGTCTCGTTAGGTGTCAGCTTTTCTCGTCAGTGGCTGGAAAGAAGTTAGCTAGTGGTGCTTCAAATGTTGGTGGCAGCTATATTTTGTTTCTATCCCAAAGTGTTGAAGAAGATAGGTGTTTGTGAAAAAAAAAGTGTTAATTAGGTTTAATTAGTTTTCATTAAAAATATAAAATAAATATTAAATTATTTTAACTTAAATCTAACTTATAGATCCATTATTGCCACATGGATGAATGCCACGTGGCATAATGGGACTCACATATTGATTAAAAATAATAAATTCATCTAAATTAACATTAATGTAATACATAATGGAAGGAGACTTAATTCTAACTAATTTTTCATTCATGCTAGGTATATTTTGAATATTTTCGAAAATGTTAGTATTTATTTTAAATGCTCTGAAATGTTAAGACTTAAATTGAATTTTGGTGAAGATATTAGGGTTAAATTCACCTTTTTTTTCCAGCTTTAAATAGAATCGTAATTTTTTTTTCAAAAGGTTTGATTAATTTATGTCATTATTTATAATATCACATCACACCTTTACATTTTTAAAATAATACTAATAACACACTAAACTCTAATAGAGATAGGTTTTAGTTATTTTTTAATATGTAGGCCATTGATTTAACCCATATGGTCTAATGATTGGGAAATTTTGATCTAACAAACAATTATATGATTGTTAAAAAAAAAATTTACATAATGACTAAATAGGTTGTTTTCACTTAACATTTTACAAAGAGGTATAAATAAACCCCTTATTATTATCTTTGTGACTACTTTGATGCTTGATTCAGGGTGTAATTGTGAATTGAAACTAGAGATAATAATAAGGGCATACTTGGAATTTTCATGAACCATTGTAAAACAAATCACACTTTTGACTTGGTTGATGTTTGATATTTAATAAGTTTACCCTGTGGACTCACTTGGGACTTCTTGGTTTCTTATTGGATCTTTGAACTTTCATTCCTTTCTTTAAGAAAAGATGTACATAAAAATGCAATAGTAAACTGAATTTGTTCAAGAATTGATTTGTAAATAAAGTAAGTATGAATATAGCTTTATGATAATGAAGAGCAACACGTGCGGATAATGTTGCTAATGTTTTTTGTTCTAAACGTAGGTATTTTTTTAATATCTTTTAAATTTTTCATTATGTTCAAAGTATTAAAACTAGGAAAAAATTATAAGAAAATTAAATTAGCACAACAAAATATTGGATAATTAGGAATAGAATTTTACAATGATTTCTTACAATTACAACCCAATATTCTTGAGAAACTACAACTGTTTGTCTATTTATACCACAATCATTTTTAATGAACAACTGTACCGTTTGTAATCAATTATTAATTGAGTTTCAACATTTAGAAACTTTAGTGTCTACGTATCGTTTCGAAAGAGATTATGATAAACGAAGATATAACTATCTACAATTCTGTACAAATAATAATGGATTAATTCCTATTAAAGAAAGACTAGATATTGCAACTAATCTCTATAATTTATACAACCAAGATTTAATTAATATACACCAAGTAATAATAAAACATCAAAGAATAAATCATTAAGATGACCAAAATAACTCACGAAAATAATAATAATATTTTAGTTGAAATTTCAGGTTCTTTATTATTATTATTATTATTAATTTTATTTATTTTTATTAAATTCTTTATTTTTATTAAATTTATTATTCTTATTAATTTTACTATTTTTATATCCTGGATGGAGAGGAAACCAAAAAGTTTATTAAAGCTCTTGATTTGTTGTCAGTCTATGTACCAACAATGATAGTGCAACCTGTAGTAGCCCACTCTTTTTCTATATCTCTCAGTTGCAAGCTCACTTCATACTTCATCCTCTCCAACCACATTGTCTTCAACATTTCTCTGCTGATGGGCCTGTAAATCCAACACCGCATTTCGTTATTGCATCAATCATTAACTGGTAAGATGGAGAACGAGCAACACTTAAATCCAACTTATTTTCAAAGAAGAAAAGAGCAATGCTTCTTTCAGCACTCTTTTGGTTGCTTAATGAGGAAATAGCAATTGATGCCACAGTGGGGTAAACTTTTGCAACCGGAGACGGTGCCTCCACAGGTACAAAACTTTTACTTGCAGCATGAATGCTTCCAGGAGATCTAATTTCTGCAGACCTTTGCCTTTTGGTACCAAGAGTCCCTTTGATATCCTCCTTTGATGTTATAATGGCCCTCACCCTATCAGTAACATCATCTCTCACTTTGCTACAAGGATTTACACCTTTACTTGGAAGTTGGGATAGATGATGTTTCAATCTACTGATGCCACCATTCAAAACTCTTGGGCAAAATCTACATTTCACCTTGTTTCCATCTAATTTTTCAACATATTCCCAGCAAACGTCCTTTTTTTGAACCATTGGTAGTAGATCAATGTATCATCAGAATGTGTTTTAGTATCTTAATACTCTCTGATTGAGACAAATGATAGCATACAGTGGAGAAATGTACATCAGAAATGAAGAAACAACCTACCATTAACTGAAAATTCTTGAGTGTTCTGAGATGAAAAAGTGTTGGGCTTGGGTCACTTCTAAGTGGAGCCCAAAGCCTAAGTATAAAAGGGTAGTTTTTTAACCCTAAACAGGTAGAGATAGGAGAGGTTCAGCCGGAAGAGAAAAGAGAGGGAAAAGAAGAAAATAGGAGATTTTTTGTTTTTTTTAGCTTTGCGCAGTATTCTTCTAACCTTCGATCGCATGGTGATTTCTTGTCGGATCGGCCTGAAATTTTAACCAGAGATTCTTCTCTCGTTGTTCTTCATTCTGAACGGTGGAGATTGGATTTAGAGGTCTCCAAAGTGCCCTGATCTTCAGTCGAAGTTGCTGTCAGATTCTAAGGGTGATATTGTTCTCAACTCTTTGATTATTTCATCTTGTTGATGATTATTGTTGTATTTTGAGTTGAGTGTGACTCTAGCTATATCTAGAGGTGCAAAACTCTTTGTAACTTGATTGGTGATAGTGGAGTTTTTCTCTACTGGACTAGGTCCCGTAGTTTTTCCTTTCTCACATTGAGGGAGGTTTTCCACGTAAAAATTGCCTGTGTTCTTTATTTCTCGTTGCTTAGTTTCTTGCACTGGTGAGTTTGTTGGCTGCTGTTTTTTTTTTCTTTTGGTATTGTTTGTGGTTGTTCACACAGGGAAAGGTTTAATGGTTTTGGTTACTTTGTTTCCGCTGCATGACCGACTCTTCCTTTCCTAACAAAAAGATCGTAGCTTTTGGAGTTTTAATGAGATAATTAAATGAAATTGTGTATCAAATTAAAAAGGAAGAGAAATAGCGAGAACTTACAAAGACAGAAGAAAAAAACAAAAAGACAGAATCTTGAGGTTGTTGACGGAGAGATAATCAGAATCTTGTAAGTTGCAGAGAGAAAGGGCCACTAAGCTAGAGACGCCCGCGTGAAGAGCGAGAGAGACGCTCGCGTGAAGAGATAAAAACGGCCTCTGAGCCAAAGACGAAACATGTGCTGCTGCGTAAGTGAGAAATTTGTTGGGAAAAACATATGAGGGGTAAAGCTTGTCCAAGAGAAGAGAAGCTTGTTTTAACCTATTCCATATGTGTGCAGAATAGGTAAAAACGGGGGGTAAGCGTCTTTGGCTATTCTCCTATCTGTATAATAGGTAATGCTTAGGAATAGCATTCTGCGGATATTTTTAAACCAAACAAAATATTAACTAATGTGTAGGAATAGATGGGTAATATATTTTCTATCACCCTCGACCAAAAAACCATAAGTTGTTACCACCATCTTCTATCTAGACATCGCCTACTAGCTAGACCACAAAAGCCAACAATCTCTAGCCTTCAAAATCCACTAGCCTCTAGTAAAATACAATTGGTTCAATTTTCACCTCCCATAGTACCAATCTCTAGATAACTATTCCAAATGTTTGTAATTGTTTGCATTTGGCGACCAATCACTAGTTGTGACTTCCCTCCTCACTATTGGCCACTAAAAACGCTTGAGGCAAGTTACTCATCTCGCTTGTAAACCATTAGTGTCTACTTTAGCTGTCAAACCTAAATATCTCTTCTACTAAAATCTTTAGTATATCATTTAATTTTTTATAATTTACTACCATCCTTGCTTTATTTCTAATTAGTCACGCCTTTTGGTAAAAAATGATCCATAAAAATTTCAAAGAAAAATGGATAATATTTTCAAGTATTATAATTTTATACATCGTTGTGTGTTGATGATATTTTCATATCTAGTAATAATATTGCTCAACATATTTTACATCTTCATATATTAGCAAATTTATGGTAACAATCCATAAATTACTTGAAATTTGACTTGGTTATATACTGTATCAATTAACTCATGTTATTAAATATTTTTTTTTACTTTCATGGAATCATTATAAAGTAAAATATTAGTAGTAAATAATACTTGTTATCATCAAAACAAAGATTATAACCTCCATTGGTTCAACAATTTTTTTCCTTTTTAATGATGACAAAATATAGTATAATATTGAAAAAAATTAATGTCGTGATCATTTAAGCTTATTTCTTTATATATCAAACTAACATAAACATTTAACTCCCTTTTAATCCATGCAAAATTAATTTTATCGATTTTATCTCTTGTAAAGATTAGGAATTAGTCAAATTCTTATTCAACGTCAAAAATTTATCCAAGTGACATATAAATGTGATCAAGTAAAAATAAAGATGTTTAAATAAAAATTAAGAATTATTTTTTTTTCTCATACTTAAAAGTGAAGTATAGACAATATCATCAAACGAACAAACATAAAAATATATCCATAAAATTTCAAACAAAATTGTAAATATCGGCATCTATATAACTCCCTATAAATATGTGTATCCCTCAAAATAAATAACAAAACATATAAAAATATCAATCAATGTCATATTACTTTCCTTTTTGCAGCAACATAAAATGACATAAAGGAGCTATAAATAATATAAGCTATGAAGAAGGAGATAAAGGAGCTTGCCTTTGGATATGGTCGGGGATCTCAGCAAGCAAACCATTATAATGGTCCAAGCACTCTTGAAAAGATTCTAACTCACCATGGATGAGTATCGACTCACCCTGTATGACCCTTGACACGTGATATGAATATATCTATAAGAAGAAACACAAAACAATACCAAAAAAACACATATGTAAGTTCATTTATCATTTCTTATTGTAACATCCCGTTTCCAGAGAACGGGTCGGACCAGAAAAACGGGTCCAGGTGTGGTAAATTACCACACCTCATGCT
>JANQBM010000006.1:13380511-13396605 GCA_025594535.1 Erythroxylum domingense
GTGCACATATCACTGTTCACGAATGCATGAGCATGAGATGTGTTTTTCTAATTTCTCTGATTTACCTCACTTGGACCTGTTTCTCTGGTCCGACCCGTTCTATGGAAACGGGATGTTACAGGCACAATTTCCATAATTTTCCAATTGTATCTCTCTATATGGCTGTCTCCTTAATTGCCAACCATGTCTCTCTATAAAGCTTAGTATTTTATTGAGGCTCTGTCACTGTTACTATGGTCACTTATAGAGGCTTAATCTTAGGTTCATGCTTTGCTTCTGTTGGTTATACTGGATAGACTGATGGTAATAGTATTTGGACCCCCATATGATACGACAACCTCACTATAGTATCTCTAATCCAATGCATATACTACTCCATATATATGGTAATAAATGAAACTATGTGTTGCATGCCTTGGCCCCTCCACCAAGTTCACCAAGTCAACAAATGCTAGCCAAAATTCTATGTTTGACATTTACTATCACCTTTTTCAAATTTCCTCCACATGGACAGGCTAAATTAAGGGAAGCTTTTACAGATGCTTGAAACCTTGGCTATAAATAGATGGGAAGCTTGCAGAGTTTAGTGCGCCAAAAACAAAACTAATCGTTCCATTCTTTCTTCAGCTTTTTTTATATATTTGATGACGTTTTAAAAGCCTTTTGTTCCAACCTTTGTATTTTTATACATTCTCTACATATTAGTAAATTTGGCTCACCCTCTGGTAGTGGACGTAGGTCACATTAACTGAACCATGTAAATTCTTGTGTCCTGTCCCATTCATTTTGCCTTTTCTTTATTTTTCGTCATTAAGATTCGAGTTATTAAATTCAACTGAGAGGGAGTGCTTTTCCACTTACCACATGAGTCCCAATAGGGAGTGTTTTTCCACTTATGAGTCATTGGATTGTAGAATTATTTTGATGGGTAATAATGCTGCCTATAAAGTTGTTGGTAAAGGTACAGTCCGAATTAAAATGTATGATGGTATCATTAGAACACTCACTAATGTTAGACACATTCCTAATTTGAAGAAAAATTTCATCTCTTTGGGCACTCATGATTGTCAAGGGTGCAAGTTCTCAGCTGAAGGTGGAGTTTTGAAAATTTCTAAAGGTGCTCTTATATTTATGAAAGCTTGCAAGTCTGGTAGTTTGTATATTTTAGAGGGATCTAAGGTAACAGGTGTTGTGACAGTCTCTACTAATGGTGCATTACCAAATAGTGGCACATGCATTTAGGATACATGGGAGAGAAAGGATTAACGTTGTTAAGCAAGAGAGACCTACTTTAAGGTCAAAGTACTGGTAAGATGGACTTTTGTGAGCATTGTATCTTTAGGAAGCATAAACAAGTCAGTTTCAGTTCTCCAACTGTCCACCAAACTAAATATTTTGATCTTTGGGGGCCCTCTCGTGTTCCATCTAAAGGTGGAGCCTGGTATATATTGGTTTTTATTAATGATTATTCAAGGAAGGTTTAGGTATATTTCTTAAAACATAATAATGATGTTTTCTTAACCTTTAAGCAATGGAAAGTTTTGATTGAAAAGTAAACAGGAAAACATGTTAAGTGGCTATGGACAGATAATGGTTTGGAATTTTATGGAGATGAATTCAATGAATTTTGCAAGAATAAAGGAATTGCTCGACATCACTCCGTGAGAATGACTCCGTGACAAAATAGAGTCGACGAGTGTATGAACTGGACTCTTTTGCAAGGGCTCAGTGTATGATCTCCAATGCAGGGTTGACACTTGATTTTTGGGCAGAAGCCATTGCTATGACTTGCTACATCATCAACCATTCTCCTTGTGCTCCTCTCGATTTCAAGAATCTAGAAGAAGTTTGGTCAAGTACTCCTACTAATTACTCTACTTTAAGAATATTTAGGTGTCCAGCATATATGCATGTAAATGAGGGAAAGTTAGAGCATGAGCTTAAGAAATGTATTTTTCTTGGTTATGCTTCAGGGGTAAAAGGATATCGTTTATGGTGTTCTGATCCCAAGTCACCTAAATTTGTAATTAGTAGGGATGTTACATTTGATGAGTCCTCTTTGTTATATCTTAGAAAAGAGTCTTATAATCCTTGTAATTTAAAAAGGAAGATAGTGCACAAAAGCAGGTGGAGTTGGAGATTGGTAGTTCAAGTCCTTCATAGACGTCTTCTACACATTAGACAGATCAAGTTGATGAACCAGATTCTGATCATGTTCAAGATGAACTAGTAGAAGAAAAACATTCCATAGCCAGAGACAGACCAAGACGGCAGATTTGACCACTACAGAGGTATGTAAATTTAGTTGCATATGCTTTATTAGTGGCACAGGAAAGAGGTGGAGACGGTGAACCTTCCATATATACGGAGGCAGTTTTAAGTGCTGATGTTGATAAGTGGGTGGTGGCTATGAACAAAGAAATGGAATCTTTGCACAAGAATGGTACTTAGGTTTTGGTGAAGTCGCCAAAGGGTAAGAAAATTGTTGGTTGCAAATGGGTTTTCAAAAGAAAAGAAGGTACTTCAGGTGTTTAAAATGCAAGATATAAGGCACGTTTAGTTGCAAAGGGCTACAGTCAGGTACAAGGTGTTGATTTTAATGATTTTTTCTCACCAGTGGTGAAACATAGCTTTATTCGTGTATTACTTACATTAATTGTCATGTTTGATTTGGAATTAGAATAGCTTGACATCAAGATAACATTTCTGCATGGTGAATTAGATTAGCAGATTTATATGAAACAACCTGAAGCTTTTGAAGTGGTAGGAAAAGAAAACTAGGTATGTTTGTTGAAGAAATCCTTGTACAGATTGAAGCAGTCTCCAAGACAGTGGTATAAGAGGTTTGATTCATTTATGTTGGGTCATGATTTCTCTAGGAGCATATATGATAGTTGTGTTTACTTTTGGAAGTTAGATGACAACTCATTCATTTATTTGTTATTATATGTTGATGATATGCTCATTACTGCCAAGAATGTCACAGATATTCACCATTTAAAGGCCTTATTGTATGGTAAATTTGAGATGAAAGATTTGGAAGCAGCAAAGAAAATTCTTGGCATAGAGATAAGACGTGATCGAGGTGCTAGTAAATTATTCTTGACCCAAAAGAATTATCTCAATAAAGTTTTAGAGATATTTAGCATGTGACATGCCAAAGCAATTAGTACTCCTCTTGCTAGTTATTTTAGACTATCTGCTGCTTAATTACCGCAGTCACAAGAAGAGGAATATTGTATAGCAAGGGTTCCATATTCTAGTGTCGTGAGCAGTATTATGTATGCAATAGTATGTACTCGTCCTTATATTTCACAAGCTATTAGCTTCGTTAGTAGGCATATGGCCAATCCTAGCAAAGAACATTGGTAGGCGGTGAAACGGATTCTCAGATACTTGAAGGGTGCTTCAAACTTTTGTTTGGAGTTTGGTAGAATCAGCAACACCTTGGTTGGTTTTGTAAATTCTAATTATGCCGGTGATCTCGACAGACGCAGATCTCTGACAGGTTATGTATTTTGTATTAGAGGTTGTGCTGTTAGTTGGAAAGTTACTTTACAACATGTAGTAGCTTTATCTACTACTGAAGCAAAAGATATGGCAGTCACGGAGGCTATCAAAGAAGCATTATAGTTGAGAGGTTTATTCAGTGAATTATCTCTACATCAAGAGGTTACTACCATTTATTGTGATAGTCAAAGTGCTATTCATTTGATAAAAGATCAGATGTATCATGAGAGGACAAAGCATATTGATGTGAAGTATCATTTTATTCGGGATAATATTGCAGAGAAAAGGTCCTTATTCAGAAGATCAACACTAAAGACAATCCTGCTGACATGTTTACGAAGGCTCTTCCAGTTTACAAGTTCAAGCAATGCTTGGACTTGATTGATGTTTATAGTTGGTGATATAGCCCTTTGGGGCATTTTCAGAGAAGGTGGAGCAAACCACTGACTATTCAGGACCAAGTCAAGGTGGAGATTTGTTGCATGCCTTGGCCCCTGCACCAAGTTCACTAAGTCAACAATTGCTGGCCAAAATTCTATGTTTGACATTTGCTCTCACCTTTTGCAAAATTTCCTCCACATGGACAGGCTAAATTAAGGGAAACTTTGGACGGATGCTAGAAACCTTGGCTATAAATAGATAGGAAGCTTGCAGAGTTTAGTGCACCAAAAACAAAACCAATCCTTCCTTTCTTTCTTTAGTTCTTTTCTATATATTTAATGAGGTTTTAAAAGCCTTTTGTTCTAGCCTGTGTACTTTTATACATTGTCCACATATTAGTAAATTTGGCTCACCTTCCAACGGTGGACATAGGTCACATTGACTGAACTACGTAAATTCTTGTGTCCTGTCTCATTTATTTTGTCTTTTCTTTATTTTTCGTTATTAAGATTCGGGCTATTAAATTCAACTGTTATCCGATCCGAGGGAATTTTTTTTAACACTATGTTATGAGCCTAGGGTGGTATCAACTCTTTCTCTGGCTCCTTATCCCTACTTTGATCTCTATATACGAGGATGTCCTCCACTACTTTAGGTGATTCTTTTATCAGTGCAAAGTATTGACTATATGCATCTATTTGAAGCTCAACCATCCTCATTGCTTTTATAATGTCTATGGTGATTGAGATAAGAGTACAAGCCACCATCAATTATTGGTCATCACCCAACACTCAATCTCTTTTCTAATCGAGTGATGATTGACTGAAACTTGATCGATTCAAGTAGTCACTAATAAATTGAATAAAAGCATGCCTAAAATGGCTTTGCTTGTTACATTGCATGAAATGTATAAAAAATAGATCCTGGTGGGTAATCACATCAGTATTATCATGCCTAGCATATAATAAATGCATAGGAAACTTGTGTACATACCTTATGACAGGGTAATAGAAACTAGAATCCTTAGACATTCTAGGTGAATAATTCTACATTGTGGCCACCGCATATCAATATTTTGTGGAATTGATATCGAGGTAATCTAAATCAATTTGATTTATGTTGAGATACAAGGTGTATGTGTCCTTATATATATAAAACCTAATATAGATGTTGAAGTAATTGTAACTAAAATGATATTGAACACCCATAGTCAAAATTTAATCATATAGTGATCATCCTAAGCCAATTTCTTTTTATTCAATTAAAATGTGCATAAAAAATCTAGCACTAGTTCTTATATATCAAAGAATTGAAGCCAATATGTCAAGGTATATAGTCTAATGTATTGTAGTCTTTAAGTTTGGCTCTTCCAAGGCTACCTATTTTATGTAATATGATGCCTAAAATTTCATTATCTAAAGAGTCTGGTAACACTTTATTTGAAGCTTGATCGTGAACTAGAGGGAAAAATAAGTTAATTGCTTCATATATGGCATATAAGCAAGTATATCCACAGTTAGGACATGATCTACAGATAGATGTGGGGGGCGCAGGATCCTTAGAAGCAATCGACCGTGATGTAGAAGTTACAACTATTAACTACTTAAAATAGTTATACTATTTTACCCACCTATGATAGACACAGTTGTTGATCACCTCATCACAATAGCTAGTTAACTTGAAAAAAAAAATCAACCTATAATGATAATGACTATATCCTCTCATTTATATAATGACATGTAAAATGAGACAAATGCAACACCTAACATTAAGAATATTTCAAATGACGATTTAGAAAATGTTAAAACATTATAATTCCCCTATATGAGATTACTAGTTACCTACATAAATCTTTAAGAATTCATTAACATCCATAATATATTAGTTTTAACATCTAAACTCCACCTTCATTAATATGTAGCCAAAACCAAAATCCTTAATCTATAATACCAATTCAATTAACTTTCCTCATCAAATTATCCTTAACCCAAAATGAACCATTTATTAATCCTAATAAAGAATACATATCTTAAAAAATAAATTGCAAATTAATATAGGGAAACTAAAGGTATTAACGTGAAATTCCAAGAGGACCTACAATTAACCAATTCCATCCGCAAAGCAATCAACCAACCTTCAAAAGCTAAAATTAAGCACTAAATTATGTATAATGCCCTAAAAGTTTTTCCATCATAGAATTCTAAAATTTTCAAAACCTAATTCACATAAAACCTCCACTAATCAATCTACAATTGAATCCTATATGGAAAGTAAGTGTTAGGAGGAGAAGCATACCTTGAACTCAAGTAATTGAAGATGAAAATACATAAGGAAGTTTTAGAGTTCCACTAAAAACCATGTCTATGAAAATGGGGTTTCTTTAAGAATAACACATATAACTCAAAATTATTGGTATTTTATGAGTGAAATTAGGGATAAATTGAGTTAGGTAAGTCAAAATCTACTAGAATATTAAGGGGAACTAAATTGATCCAAAGAAAATCAAGAGAGGATCAAGGGGAAAATTATGTTTGTAGCGAATGTTGTCTTTTGTGTTAAACCATGATAGAACATAAGCTTTACACGGTAGAATGCTTGGTATCATGTCTTAGACACGAATGCAAAAGGGGTCAATATTAGGGTAAAACAAAGCTTACACAAGGGCTACATGGAGGCATGTTGGATAAATGTGCAAATATTGGGTGCACATAGTTTAATGTTTGTAAAACACATGATAGACAAAGAGGGAACATGGTCTCATGTTAGGCCATGTTAATTAAATTTTGAAATTCTTTTTTTACGCTAAATAGAACACAAACACCATATACTAATATGCTAAACACCACATAGATCATACAGGCTTATGTTATGCCTGTGTTGTAAAAAGGTAATCTCTGCTTTTATAATGAGCAGGAACATAGACATAACACGTCACCATGTTGCCTTTGTGTTCTGCATTCAAATGATTATATTTTACCTAATCTAACATAGGAGTAAATCTTATGCATGTTCTCATATATAGAAGTTGATAAATAATACAAGGCCTATATTGGCACATGTTAACCCTATTTTTCATATTAGTATTCACTACTTCTTTATCTATTAGGAACATAGGTCTAACATATGAGGTTGTTCCTTAACGCAGGGTGTACATAATGTCATGTTTTATCTCGAGTTTAATTTTTTACGCTTAGCTTGTTAAGTGTGACTAGGAGTTATGTAACACAGGAAAAGTAGACTTCTTACTGGTGCTTTCCTTAGGTGAATTTTGAACATCACTAAACCATACTCCTTCTATAACCTAGAGGAGGAGATGTTGGATCATATTGTCGTCAATTGTGACTACTTGAAATTTATCTAGAATGGTTTAACTCATCTTTGTAACATCTCAACCCTTTTTCCCTCTAAATAGTCCAAGTTGGTTATATAGGCTTGTGAAAGCCATTTAACTTATAAATGGGATGATATCACATTTAAAATTACACTTAGTAGTGTAGTCTACTTACTTTGGAGAGAAAGAAATAGAAGGGGGTTCCAAGGGTAAGCCAAACAACAAACTATCATCCTACGAAGGTTTGTAAACTATATATTAGAAAAACTAATGTCCTAGAATATCCAATTCATCTGTAATCCCAAAACCAAGAACAACTGGAATTTATGATAATCTAGTATAAGGTGCCTCTCTAATTATTCAAAATTTTCACCTAGTTGCTAGTTGAACTATTAGTTGATTATGTACTGATTCCTCTCTAGGTTGGTTTTAGATAGTTCTATATAAGTCTTTGTTTTTTGGTGTTGACCAACATATACCTCTTGCATTTTACTCTTTATTAGCTTAATACATCTTTAATTTCTAAAAAAAAGCTTTCTTGATTCAAACAAGCACAAGAAACAATCACCAGTTAGACTTCACTATAATTTCAATAAGTCGTGCTTACTCAATGTTTTAAAGCTCACAATCTATTCATAATGAATGTGCGTATGCTTAAAATGTTATGAAGTTGAAAAACTAAGTATTTATAAACTCAATGTTTTAAAGCTCACGATTAATTCATAATGAATGTGCATATGCTTAAAAATGATATGAAGTTGAAAAACTAAATATTTATAACCTATAATGCCTCAAATAGTCATAGACATAAATTAGTCATTGTAATACTAGTTTTTGAGCAGGATTAACTAGTCCATCACCTTCCTTTGGCTAATTAGGGTATCAACTAGTCAAACCCCCTAGTTGGACAAAATCCACCCTTATTGTAACTTTTGAAAACAATCATCAACTAGTTGGTTATAATCTTTCAACTAGCCGAATGTCTAACCAGTTAAAATCTAACCATTTTTAACTACTTAGCAACTTGTTCATTAAGTTAAACCCCAAGGAGAAATTGACATTCAAAAAATTTTAAAACATCAATTTTCAATACTTCAAGTTTTTCAAGAACATCAAAACACCCCATTTTGATGACACTTTTAGTTTTCTCACTTTAAGCGGTTTTCAAATTTTGTTTTATTGAAAATTAAAACCTTAATTTCTCTTAATAAATAAAAAATTCATGTATTAAAATTGATGATTAAGTTATTGATAAAAAAATACATTAATTTACAAAACGAAACTTCGATCTTTCTTTGTGGTTTTATAGAACACATGATACTTGGTTACATAATATGTATTTTAAATTAAATGATTCATCTACTTGAATGATTTGGTTTTAATTTCTTTGAATCATCACATTATTTGGTTTTATTTTCTTTGAATCATCAAACATAAAAAATAATAGTAAATATCTTTTTTTCATAAAGAATAAATCGAAACCTCTCTTGATTATAAAAAAGAAGTAAGTACATTAATTAAAAAAAGAAAATAATAATTAAAAGGTAATATGTCTAAATTAAATTATGGTATTTATTGAAGACCGATTAGATGAACTAAACTTTAGATAAATTAGACTTTAAGGTTAGTTTTCAAATAATTACTATAATTTAATTTCTGTTTATATGTTTCTCAAGTTTTGCAATTAGTTTTAGTAGATCAAATTTGCATGAATAAATGAAGTTAGTCTAATTAAAATGAGGAAATAAATAAAGAAAATTGCCAGAGTTGATACTTGATACAGGCCTTACTTCAGTTACTTGAAAGCGAAAACAAGTCAAAATTTAAACAATAGACTGACAAGCTACTTAGATGCGCACGGATAAGGAGTCGTCATTTGCAATTGCAGGGAAAGACACTCTAAAGAAACTGCGCTCTCTCTCTTTCGTTAGACTGTACTAATAATCTATAGCTATCTCATCGGATTTTAGGGTTTCTGGGGTTGGCAGAGGTACGCGTCTCTTTTTTACTCTTTTCCCTTCGCTTTTATATCTGGTAATTGTGAAACCGCTCAATAAAGAAAGGAATGAACTTGCATGGATAAGGCTAGGGTTTTCATTTCGAATCTTCAATCTTCGGGGTAACTTTGTATTACTATTGAACTTTTTTAACTGAGATACAAGATTTTGACTTTAGAAACACTAGGAAACTCTAGGTGTTAGATTCATATTTCCCTTTTCAACAAAACTCTAATGAATGATCTTTCTTTTCTTAAGTTCTAGTGTGGTGAGAAATGGGGGTGGAAGAGGGACCAAGTAATGGTTGTGGAACAGATGGGATAGCTCCAGGCTTGAGAGGTGAAACAGCGAACAATTTGTCTGGGTTTGGCATTGGAAATGATGGAGTTGATGGTTTTTCGGGGACAAGTGAAGGATTTCGAACTTACAAGAGGCGGAGGCAAACAAGGTCTTGTTCAGAGAGTAAGGGCCAAGAGGACGAGAGGGGCTCTGTAGAATCTGCTAGTAAATTAGAAAAACAGGTATGTTTCTACCATTTGGCTATGCATGTGTTAAGTGATAATTTGAGTCGACTGCTTTCTTATATTTGATAATTGAAGAGGTTTTGCTAAATTTCATTTGTTTTGTCTGCTGCAATTTAGGAAGACTCAAAATTTCACCTGAAACACGCAAGAGATGACTTAGAAAAATGTGCTGCAGCTACTATGTTTTGTGCAAAATGTCCGTATATTTAAAATTTTTTGGAGTAATACTTTTGTTTGCCTTGGGTGGGGGAATATGAATGATGTTTTATTCCAGAAAGAAACTTGAGTTGATTGTTGAAAATGAGAAAAGGAATTAAAATAAGGTTGGTGATGGTCAATTTTAAAGATGTAGATTTTGTTCATTGTCAGTTACTATATCTTAAAATCTTTTCTATATGATTCACATAATGATACTGAATATTGTTTCTCTATGATCTTCGTAAGTACCATTGTGCCCATCCTCATGATTGCTATCCCGGTTTTACTGGCCTTAATGGCACTACTTCTACCCCTGCAAAAACCACTTCATTGTTATGATTCTGGCAATTTTGAGCTGTGCCTAAAGAAAACAATTGTAGGTTATAATTCTAGTTTGTTGAGTTGGAATGGGAATTCCAATTTCAATTCTGGTTCTCATTCTTTTGTTTACATATTTCTTAGAGATCTATTCAAATAAATAGAAAGTATGTATATAGATTCTTTTATGTACATGCGAAGTAAATGCCTTCGAAGGTTGAATCACACAAAAGAAAAATAATGGTGGATGAACTTGGGTCTCCACCGTAGCTAAAGCCTCAGCTGCTTTAAATTACTGATTTGGGCTTTGAAGGGTCTAATGTGGATCCAGACAAGCTAATTTTCTGTGTTGATTCAGTTATCTACTATTCTTAAACATGTTGCAATCACTTCAATTGTAGTTTAGGTGGTGATGTTGAATTATTAAGGACTGTGACATATAACTTGGTAGTGATGCTTAGCAATAGAAGTTTGTGATGATCATGTCACTACTCCACAGACCTTAATCAGACAAGTTGATCATGTTGTGGGTGACTACACTTTGGCTTTCATTTATATGAACGAATGGTGTAAAGCTTGAGCTCATATGACGGTTGGCTCTTCTCAGTGCTTCTGGGATTGGTTGGAAACTGTTTGACATTAAATGACATAAAGTATACGTTAGTTCCATTAAGAACTTGATGTTTATTTTGGTGGAGTAGCTATTATGAGACTATGCAAAAAGTTGTATTTAGATATGAATTAATCCATCTTATCATTCACTGGAAGTTTATATTTTCAGGTCATACAAACAATTTTGGCTATAATTATGTCATGTTTGGTTAAATTTAGTTGTTGAGCATTACTTAGTGTTGACAGTTAACATGGTCATGCTATACTCTGCCTTTTGATCTGTTACAAAATTTGGATGATGTGAATTAAGAAGGAAAGATTAGAAGATTGTGCAGTTTCCAAGAACTCTTTTCTGCTAAAAGTGTTTTCCTTGGCTAAATTTGGTCAACTATCCACCTAGTTCATATTTTTTGTTGGTTTTAGTTTTTCTGTCATTCTTTTCTTGATACATTTTTATATCATTAGTATTCTTTTTATCCTTATTATTGTATAACATTCTGTATGTGAGGTTTCTTTGTAGACCACAAGTCAACCATATCATCAGTTTCCTGCATCCACGGATGGCTCAAATGTTGTTTCATCCAGGCAGTGGAGAGATGTTGTACTCGTACACTTGTATGAGTCATTAATTGGTGATGAGGGAAGCATGAACAGATGCATCCTTGATGCACTTATGATGGGAGCTAAGGTTTTTGACTTTACTGAAATGGATACCTCTGGCTAGCATTAGTTTAACAACACTGTCATTCTTGTTCTAGATTCTTTTTACTTTATTCTCATCTTTTGTTGTTTTCTGTAGGAGTCGGATGTTTGTGTTGAAGATGGCCAAAAATCCTCTAATCAAGCAGAGTGCATGCCTAATAACATTGATCTTCACACAAAACATTATAAGGGTGTTTTAGCCAATGGATCTCTGGATGAATCTTGCCATCCATCAGTTACTGAGATGTGCCAGCGTGTTTTCCTTAGTATCATACTTCATGAAAAGTTCACTTCATTGTGTAAGCTATTATGTGAAAATTTTGAAGGAGTGAAGGCTGGCAACCTTTTTAACATACGTCTCATAAACAGAAGAATGAAAGAGGGAGCTTATGAATGTTCGCCTTCTCTTTTTTCTGCCGATATTCAACAGGTAAGTTTCGCAATCCTTATTAGTATAACAAAACTGTTTTTTGTTTTTGGTTTAAGTTTGTGCCATACATCTCTTTCTATTCTATTATGTTCATGCTATTTCCAATTCATCTTTGGAATCTTTTATAACAAACGTCTGGTTTTACTTGATTTTATCTCTTTTGATGTGCCAACGACATGAAATATGGACTTCCAAAAATATGAGCCTTCTGTTTGTCTGTGAATGTTTTAGGTGTTATTCTATAACTACATCGTTATTCCTATGCTTTTTGAGGCTCTTATCTCTCAGAGTAACTGAGTTTGAATTTTATTTTGGTCCTTTTCTGAATCACTTCCCTTCTGTTGTACGTCATGTTGACATTTAAAGAGAAACAATTTCCACTCGTACCTTCTCGTAATCAATGGGTTTGGAGCCAACTGTCAAGCTATATCTGAATTTCCTTTTCCAACTTCTAATTTGATAATTCAACTGATACAAATGTCCTGTACTTAAAAAGGTCTTTTTGTCGTTTACATGCATCACAATAAATTTAGAATTTATGGCAGAAATTAAAATTCGTGTAGGAATTACTTCACAAGCATTTTAATCACTCCAAATTCTGTTTTTGGTGTTCTTTACTTGCAATTTTTTTTTCCAGGTGTGGAGAAAACTTCATGTTGTTGGTAATCAATTGATTTCTTTAGCAAAAGGTCTCTCAGATGTGTCAAAGTCTTTTTACAATGAAGAGGTAGTGCAGCCAAGAAGTATTCTTCCTACTTGAATATCATGATAAGTATCATGAGGTTACACATCCTTTTTGTTATGACTGTTAAGTCAATGTAGAATTGTGCTCTTTCAGGCAGGAGGCTCCCGACATTGTACATCTGAAGATGGAATTCCCTTTGTAAGTGATAAAGTGTAGTTTTGTTCAATGTTTCCTAATAGCTGTGTATTATTGGAACTTTGATGCAGGAGCTTATTTATAATGTTTCCATGAGAATATTTTGTTTATATTCAAATAGACAAAAGTTCAATTTTTTTAATGGAGATTTGATGTAGTTGGAATGGTGAAGTTCTCTAAAGGTCTTACTTTCTTCACAGGTTCGCACTGCCCAGGAAGCTGAATCTCATGGTAAATCAGAGAAAGATTTTGTTACATTCGAAGGTTGCACCTGCCGAGCTTGTGGTGAGAAGGCAGGTGGAAGGGGGTATTTAGTTTGTGATTCTTGCGAAGAAATGTACCACATCTCATGCCTAAAGCCTATTCCCTCGGTGATTCCTCCAGTATTCTGGTGTGCCAACTGTGTTTCTTGTGAAATGGGGACCCGTCATATGGATTGTGTTGTTTGTAAGCAGCTGAATGGCTATGGAATGGAATTTAAACAAACTGGTGATAAGATCGATCCAACAAATGAAAAACTCAATGAAGCTGAGACTGCTACAACTTATGGCTTGGGTCATGAGCGTGAAACATCGAAAAAGAAAAAAAAATTGGGTGTTTGTGGAGTTTGTAAGAATGTTGTGAGAGAAGGTGACGTGATAAAGAAATGCGATCATGACTTCTGCTTTTTCAATCATTACCATGTGAAGTGCCTCTCGGAAAAGCAATTAAAATCATGTGGTCCTGATTGGTTTTGCCCTTCTTGTTTGTGCAGAATTTGCCTTAGAGATGACAAAGAGGAAGGAATTGTTTTATGTGATAGTTGTGATCATGCATATCATGTTGGCTGCTTGGATCCGCCACTTACTGCTATTCCAGCTGAAAAATGGCATTGCAAACACTGTACTGTAAAAATCAAAGAGATAAACAGGGCTAAGAAGGCATTTAAAAAACATCAAAGGAAACTGCGTCAGCAAATGCCAAAATCTACAAGAAAAGTTGAAGTGGATAAAAGGGATGGGAATTGTATGGACAAGAATCAGGCTACGGGTTGTGAAAAGGTACTAGATAAAGGAAGGGAAGGAATGGACATTCTTCTAAATGCTGCTCTTAATTACGAAGAAAAGCTTTTCTAGCAGTCAAACGAAGGACTGATAAACTGACAAATGAGAGCTGAAAACGTGTAATTTTCTTTAGAAATGACTTCGATTGTAGACGAGTAGCTGATGCCAAGAGTTTTGTTTTACTAATGTAAGGCATACCATAGGTTCTGCTGACTTTTGGATACTGGCACCAAGCTGTGATTTACACTGACTATTCGCTTGACAAGAATCAAGGAATTATTGAATTCTTTGGGTGAAAACTATCATTTTAGCGGCAACAAACAGATAGACATAGTTACGTACTTAATCTAGTTTATGTTCACGGGGAACTTAAAGCAGATGTTTCTCACAGAAAGATGATGTAAAATGAAGTCCGTTCGAACCAGTTGTATTACGATGAAAGTATACTATTTCATTGACGATACTGCATATTTTTGGTAAGATGTGAAAAATTTCTTCTGTAAAACCTTTTATGCTTTCTAATTCAATTTTCCATCTTTGGTACCATCAATGGTTTAGGAATCCATTCTCTCGTGCTGCAGCCTCTCTTTTGTAAATCTGACATTGGTGACATACGTTTTATGTGAACTATCATTCGTGTAGTAGCAAGGTGTTTCCAAACTTAATGGTGCTTTAGTTCAGATTTTGCAGGTGACTATCAGAATGCAGAATACATACAAACTATTCTTAAGATTTTCCATACCAGTATAGCATTCCACAGAGCTTTGATTCCCAGGTGGTGATAAATTTCTCATGTTAATATGGTCTTGAAATCCGTGTGAACATACACGACCAAAGTAAAGTAAATTTGGGGTGTGTTAAGCAATGAAAGGTCATACATTTTTGTTATATTTGAAAAACGTTATTGAGACCAAGAAGAAAAAAAATAATTGATTGCCAACGATCTCATTGCAAAGGGAACAAGGCGTTTCTACTAGAAGAGCCTAATGGAAAACCAAATTTCGAGTATTTAAAATTAGTACAAGGAACTAGAAGTGATTCTGTGTTTCGTCTGACAGAGTTCTCTTTCAATTTCTCGAGGATGTTATTAGGTATAGTGAATCTGCTAAAGCATTAGGAAAACATTCTTAGGGCATCAAATTTGCAGTGACGTGGTAACAAGTACTCGCACGATAATGTAGTGATAATATTTTGCATAATTCAAGTCAAACTCACCTAACTCTCTTGTTTAAAGTGTTATGCATGTGATTAAGAAACTAAAGTCAACAATATACCCCGCGTACAAGAGTCCCTGCTTTATAGAGAGTTGTGATATACACAACAAAAGTCACCATCTGATTAAGAAACTGAAGTATTTGTCTAAAAAAGAATAATAGGTATTAAAGGAGAAAGTAGACACTAAAGATTAAACAAATTCCTAATTTTTATTAATTCTCATAGTAATTAGAGAGGAACAATGGACAAAAGTTCTTTCATAGTTACAAGCTTTGTGCAACTGAGATACAAGATTTGAAAGTTTATGACTTAAAAGGACAACTAAGCATTTAGCTCCTTGGTCACTGTATCATAGATGAAACATGTTAAAAATGAGGATTGTTACGCTTACCTACTTTTATACGTTCACCTTATCTCCTTGTTTCATGCTGCTAATTTTTCGAGTCCACTTAAGCATCCTTATGTTAGGTTTGTAAATGACTTTGTCCTATATTGAAAGTGAGTGAAGAAGAGGGAGGATAAACAAGTATAAATAAACCCCCTTCTCCTTCTATTTATATCATCCAAAAAGAAAAACAAATATTAACTCTTAGTTACTCATCTTTCGGTGAGTAAGAAAAAGACTAAGAGTAAGTTTTTTTTTGGAGTAATTTTGGGGTGTATTGGGTTAAGGGTTTGAGAGTGTGTGTAAACACTAGCGAATTGAGTGTTGAGAGTAAACGCTTGTAAGTGTTGTTTTTCTCCTTAATAAAAAGGGTGTGCAGTAGCCCTGAAGACGTAGGCACAATTTGATCGAACTCTGTATCAAATTTTGTGTTGTTCTATTGGCATTCTAGTTGTGTGGAAATAGTTGAATTTCTTAACAATTGGTATCAGAGCCTTAGAGAAGTGAGTATGCTCTGTAGTCACCACAGTAGTGGATCTTCTACATCAGAAAACTTCCTTGGGCGTGT
>JANQBM010000006.1:13440708-13451058 GCA_025594535.1 Erythroxylum domingense
CAAGCCTAGTACTTACACAATTACTCCCTGTGGGACGATATTATACTATACTACGTAGGACCCGTGAACTTGCGGAACTACATCAAATACTCCCATTTCTGTTATATGATTGGTGAAAATTGGCAACACCAAGTAGGTAGACATTTGTCGCTAAAGTAAGTCAACATGAGGGGAAAATGATAGGCAGATGCTAGAGAAAACTAATAGATCGATGTAGGCAGGAATTGATATATTGGTGGAAACTAAAGCAATATTGCTAATTGGAATTAAGAGGTCAATGCAAACCTAAAATTTGAATCAAATAACGAAGGCAATGCAGTACATGGAGTATGTGCTTTCAGAGTTTTAGGTTGTGTCTCCTCTTCAGAGAGAGACTTCCCTTTGGTTAATCTTTCTAATCTAAGCTCCTTTGTTATTTGAGGCAATTTCTCCTATAATTCATCTACTTTAGCGCATTCAAGTTGTGAAGGTTCCATTGCCTTAATTTTGATACGAGAAAGGAGATTTTCTTGACTACTCTTTTAAGTTCTTCTTGATAGTTGTATAGTCAATCACCAATAAGACCAAAAGAATGTTCAGAGTATATGAAAATTCTAAAGAAAATGAATAATTTTATTTTATTTTTTAAAAATAAGAAAATGAATCTTAAGTATACAGAAGAACTTACGTATCTATACTTTCCAAGTTTGTATATATCATTGTATAAAACTAGTTTCTTTATTGCGACCAAAAGTGGGATTATAAATTTGCAATGTAGTTGATTTCATCTTTTACTTCCCTTCTTCTCCTAGGCTTTTGATGGATTATGGCTTCATCCTGATTTTATATAACGAAAATTTATGAACTCTACAACAAAATCTCCAAAGAAAAAAGAAGTTAGTTTATGCATGCTCATTAGAGAAAAAATGGTTATGTGAAAATGTAAGAAATTTTATTCAAATCTTAAAAATAAGAAAATTGAAAATAACATAAATAAAATAAGGATCAACTGATTTTAAAAAATTAAAAACAAGAATCCTTTGAATCTAAAAAGAAGATTAATGATTTAAAGGAAACATCCTAAAGAAAATGCTCCCTGGTTAATTAAAATTATGCATGATAAAAGGAATTAAAAGAAGTTTTGAAAATGATAAGTTAAATCCTTACAGTGTTCCCAAAAGTTCGACATCCCCTAAAGATTGAAACTATAGTTGAGCTTTAAGCTAATTAGTGCACTTGGTTTAAGGTAATGTTCGTTCATTAAAGGTTAGGTGAATCCCTGAGAAGGGATATGTCTAAAATAACTAATATAAATTAGGTTCCTCCTCGTATCTTTTTGATGTTTTAATCTTATGGGAAGAAGGGAGAAGGAATATCCATTAGGTACCACCCTAACCTTAAAGCTTACGGGTAAATTAGCATGAGGTTTTAGTGCAAAAATGATACGCAATAAGTTTAAACATGTGTGTGTGTGTGTGTTCTCTCTAAACAAGGAGTCAATCACATTTTCTTAAAACTTTACTCTTTGCTAAACTACCTCACCTACATTGTAAAATAGAAAAGCAACCAAAGACAAAGAAACTAGTAAATTACAAGAAAATAAATACATGGTTGTTGTAAAGTGATATATGCAATTGAAACAGAACAATACTAAAGAATAACCTAGGCAAATGCACCTATCATTCTTATAGTATAAATTAGGTGAATATGAGTAACAATTTTATGAGGACTACAAGTAAAAGTACTAACTAGCGTCAAAGTCCATGTATCCTAATGCACAAGCCTCCTCGATTTGTAAAGGTTGGTGGAGAGTCATTAATTTACATAGTCTTCCCTTTGTATTTTAATAAAGAAATTATTTCTGTAACTTTCTTCGAGGCTTTAAGTAATAGTACTAACTATTTTTATATCTAATATAATAAACCAAATGATTGAATTAAAAAAAAGAATTAATTAAACTAATTTAAAGTACTAGATCAAATAAATGAATTAAGACTAAAGCAACCAATAGATAAACAAGATCTAGATGTATAATCCCCCTAAATCCTTTCTACGTTAGATTTTTCTTAATTTAATGATTAATTCTAGCTTAATAGACCAACAAAAATTCAAAATTTATAAACATATTCTTTCTCAAGACATACAATCCCCATCGTTAAGTTGATTGATTGAAATCTCTTTCTAATCAAAATCTCTATAGATACCTATAGTAGATTTGATTATAATCTAAAAGATTTATATGGCCCTATATCTAGGATCTATGTAAATCTTATTATTCATACTATGATCTTTTCATACATATGAATTATCAATCCATGTAGGAAATCTAAAATTGAAATAATTTCTAGCATATTTAAACTCAATACAATATAAACATGAATAGTTCATAATAATACTTAGGTATTTTCCCAGCCCTCATACCTCGGTAGGACTTCAAGTGGGTGTTGATGATGAATACTTAGGTATTTTATTAAATCAAAAAATTGATCCAAACTCTACTTCTAGGATTCATCTTATCTAGATTTATATCCTAACTTACCCCTGCATGTATCTAAACTTACCCCTCACAATTTTGTTAATATTTTAAAGGACTTGGTGAACATTTTGATCCAAAAAAAAAACTTAAAGCCATTGATCACGGCTAAATTTGTAAGAGAGTAAAGTCTATCGTATATAGCTTACTAAAATTGAAGTGACTTTATTGATCCAAAAGAGAACTATTTACCACATCAATTAATATTAATTACATAAACAAATCAAATAAAACTAAAGAGTTGCTTTAAGAGGATTTAATTAACAAACTAATGAAAAAAAAGTAACTAAGAAAGATTAATAAGATAAACATTAGAGATATAAAGTTCACTTATATGGAAGTTCAATTATAATACACAATTGATTATTTAAGTTAAAATTAAAATTAAAATAATGTATTTATGCCCTCTATTAAGGCATACATATATATCTAATTAGAAAACTACCATCTATCGATGGCTAATTTAACCTAATCAAAATCATTGAGCGTAATTAATCTATATAATTATCATAAAAGTCTGGGATACTTTCATTCTCTAGCTCTGAAGTATTTATTCTTATAGTGTACAAATCATACTTCACTTGTCAATCCTTCATACAAGCCCAAAGATTGAATCTATGATCGCTAATTAAAAATTCAATACTAAGATAAAAGAGAATGACAGAGACTAAATAAATCTCAATATAAAAGAAATTGTAGAAGAAAAGAGTAAGAGAAGATGTCACAAGCTCCTCCAATCATTGTTCTAGTCTTCTTCCGATTGAAGTAAAACAAGAACTATAGAAAACTAAGCTAGAATTCTTGAAAATATGTTCAAGAATGTGAGAGAAGTCCCCTAGGTTAATTCTAATACAAATATTTATAGCTAAGGTTACAAGTATTCATTAACTCTTTGCAAAAATGTTTATTAGATGATCATTTTCCTTAGCAAGTGGAAATCAAGATTATATGGAAATCCCAAAATTAGTTACTACTCATTTTTTTATCCTCAATCATTGAGACCATTCAAATTTGTAATGTATTATCTCTATAGATATCTTCCTAAAAAGTTAATTCAACTAATAACCTAGCTTCCTCTCATTCCTTTGTCATAATTTTTGAATTTGCAAATACGTATTCTAATTATGTTGATCTTACTGCCTTGAGTTCTTCTTATCCCTTTTTTAGTTTTTTACCTATGAAGATCAAAGCTACAGGGAAGAAAGATAGGAGGAAACACTTCTAATTCCCCCTCCTCCTTCTAGTTTAATGATAACTACCTCCTGGAAAATTTGGGGTCTAAATAACCATGACATATAACTAGTTATATCGGATTTTCTCCTCAATTATGGACTTCTAGTCTCAAGGATTTATAGACTTAAATTAAATCTCCCCACTCTCAAACTTATACTTATAGGATTTTTCGAAATTAGTCAGTTATTATCAACCATATTTATAGTTCCAACTATCATATCATAATCATTTAGGAGCTTGCTTGATGGAATATTAAACTCCTTTCATCTTCCAACTAGTTTATATACCTAAAGCTTTCTAGTTGCTATTGAGATCTCTCTATTTTTAAATAAGAATAGCATATCCTATAGTGCTAAATCTTTTGGAATTTTTTATTTTAGTACCAAACCTTTTAAAAAACTTTCAATTAAGTGACTAACAATCCAAAACTCTTACAAATCAGGTCAAAATGTTAATTTATGTTAATTTTCTATTAATGTGGCTAATAAAGCTAGATATATGATTATCTATATCTGATAGTATGGTAGAAAGAAATGAAAAATGCGAGTTGGTTGTAAGAAATGCTAGTTTTTTAAAAAATACATTGATGTTTTCTTTAATCAAATCCAAATTCTAACTCAAAATCTTTAATTGGATCTAAATTCCAACCCGAATTTATCCATAAATTGATGTTTTCTTCAAAAATTAAAAAGTTCAAATTTGATGTGTCTTAAAAAATAAAATAAAATAAAATAAGAACTAGGGAAGAAGAATAAAAAATTTTCTAATTCAATGTTTTTGCTCAGTTTGACTACTTGATCATATTCTCATCATATTCTAACATACTAATTTCTATTATACTTTCCCTGAATTTATTCTCCAATGAAGTTCACGTCAAAGACTCAGATGGCTTTCGTCCAATTTCTATTTTTTTTCTTATAATGTCATTCAAAATCATATAAAGATAAATCCTATTTAATATAGCTATTTGTGAAAGTATTTTATGATCAAGATGCAACTATCTCTTGTACAGATTTTTTATTAATTTACTATAAATATAACTACAACTGTCGGATATTTTATTCGTTCTAATTCTTGCATTTATCCAAGGTACCTATAAATGTCAAAAATTTCTTTAATAGAGGCTCTTATTTTCATATTTGTCATTCCTTATTGTTGAATATACATACTTCCTTTATGAAGAAAATGAATTTATTTAAAATTTGAAATCTTGTTGTGTATCCCTATCAAATGAAAGGAATGTTCAAGCTGAAAAAAAAAAACTTCGTTGGATCTTTCCTAAAATATAATCTAAACTAGATCTTTCTTATCTAAAGAAATCTAGGGAATACTATAGGAAAGTGGTTTAGTAATTAAACCTTCTTGAATCCATTTTTGCTCTTTCATCTATTTTAAAAAACCTCTTTAAGGATCTACTAAGGGAAAGTAGGAGGAATGCTATTACAAATTAGGAAATTTGTATCAAACCAATGACCATATCCATAATCCACACATTATTCTAAAATAACCCTTATCTTTTCTAAGTTTCTTTAATGATTGTTGTTTGGGTCGCACAATCAATGTGTCACCCTAAAAAATTATAATTAGGTTGTTTTTTTAATTCTTTTTGGCCCTTTAATTGAAATATAAGATTTATCAGGTTAAAGAAGCAAACCTTCCCATCATTAAATTAAGCTTGGTAAAAACATCCAAATGGTCCCACTAAGAAGATTTTTACTATTGAAGCTACCAATAGTTATTTCTAAGTTTACTACTGAGCGTCAAGTGACAATGATAGGAATCATAATAGGTTTTTCCATAATAACAGGCTTCTTAAAAAATATCCTCATCAAATGATTTATGTTGATCACTTTGTGAGGTCTAAGATTTGTCAAGGCAAAGTTATCCAATGTCTCAATCATGACAGTGAAGGGAGCTTATACAGACTTCATTTTTTAATTACAATTTGGCAGTTATGAAGTTTTAGAAAATAAGAAATGAAAATTTCAATTAGAACTATCTCAATATTATAGATTGAAGAAATTAATAATATAAACCACAAAGGCAATCGAAATAAAATTGAGAGATTTTGTCTAGTCACAACTAGTAATATCTATGTATTACATCAAATATATTTAAAATCATTTGCTTCTAAATAGGAATCAAAGCATTAAAGAGGCTAAAAATTAATAATATCATTGGCATCAATATAGAATCCTCTAATATCCACTAAACAAAATCTTATAGGTAGGCACCAAACATTTGGTACTTGTTTACTAGAGTGCTTATAGGTAATCATAATAGCATAGTTATGATGTTTGGAGGGTGATACTTCAATTGTGTAGCTCAAACAATAGTCATTGAAGAGATTTGAAGAAAACTTGGGTTATTTAAAAAAAAAAAGTAGGTCATGGATATACGTTATTGATCATGGGTCATGTTCATAGACTATAGGTCAGTACATGTAGGTGTCCATATGTTTACAAAATTTTCATGTGGATGATTAGATGCCTGACTATAGCCACATCAACAACAAACTAACAAAACCAACTTTCTGACTTAAGTCATAAGGGTCTTAGAATGTTGGTCACTTCTACGAAAATTTAGAAGGTTTAGCACTAAAATGAAAAAATCTAAAAGAGTTTGACATTATGGAATATGTTATCTCTTCTTGAATAATATGTCAATTAGAAGAATTCTTCATAATGATTTGTTGGATCATAGCAAGATTCTTAATGACCTTTGGCTCCTTCTGAAAGATTTTAATATTCATATTTTTCTTCTTAAACACAAGAGCGTGATATGGAATGGTTAAGGAATGAAAGATTGCGGGAATTTCCTTACTAGCTTCTCTTTGATAGAACTCAAAACTGCCCCTACTTTACACAGTGTAATAAAAATATGGTAGGAATTTAATATGAAGGAAGCTCAATAGAGTGCTTGTAAATCTTCATTGGTTACATTCTCAAGCCACATAAAAGGTATTTGACTCCCTTTAGATTCCACAATTACTTAGATAGGCATGAAGGGTTTGAATATATTCTTGCCAATTGATGGAATCACAAATTAACGAGCCTACTCAATTCAAATGCTACACAAAACCTAGACCAATCAAAAGCAATATGAAATCCTAGAAAAAGTTAAGGATATGGAAATACAAAGACTTAGGTTTTGACCATAAAGGATACTTTACAGAGTTGCCAACAAGATCTAGATAAGGATCTAGACAATCCAACTCTCTCAGCACAAGAAAAGTCTAGTTTTTTGCCTATGTAACTATGATCCACTATCATTTCTCTCTCATAAGGAAAAAGTCATAATCTCTTAAATCAAGAAGAGGGATGTTAATGATAATTACTTCCATAAAATGATGATGACATTAGGTTTCTGATGGGCCAAGCAAGCCAAGTAGGCCAGCAATACGGTTTGTGTATCAGAAGAAAAAGGCCAGGGGATTTCCGAGAGCTGGGTCCACTATGGATATCTAGAAGAATCAGTTGCATGAAGGAAATAAGAAAGCGTGCGTGAGGATTGACTCGGCTGGTTGTTATATTTTGCTACTGACAGTGTGACAAGTTTGTTACAAAGTTGTTACATGTTTGTTACGAATTACAATATATTAATAGCATGAAAGAGAGGGAGAGGGTAGAGAGGAATGATGTATTGAATTTGTGAGTGGAGAGTGTAGGCAGACTCTTGAAAACTCTGCTGGTGTCATCATTCTGTGATTCGTATAATACAAATATCTTATTCCTCTCTTACTGTTCTTTACATCGCAAGCATTATTCTGCTCTTGTTTCTATCAATTTGGTATCAGAGAACCGATTCACCCGTGAGTACTTCGCTTCCATAGCACATGGAGACCACGCACCCAAAAACCCGAATGGAGTCTCGAGTTGAGCAACTGGAAGAAGATGTGAAAGGTATTAACGCTAACTTGACACTCCTAATCTCCCAGCTCCACGAGACCCAAGCCAATATCCAACTAATCCTTCAAAACCAATCCGCCCAAACACTACAACATCCAAACAGCCCCTCCACTCAATTGGGGGAACCCAGCACTGCTAAATCACCAGCCACGCCTATCAATGACAAAGCCGACCACACTCAAACCACTACACACAACCCAACATTACCCGAAAACCCAAACAACCCTCTCATCATTGGAGAAAAAGTCGTAGAACGGGACAGATACCCCAGGAAGCTTGAGCTTCCCGTTTTCTACGGAGCAGATGCCGATTCTTGGATTTTCCGTGCGGAGCGGTATTTCACCATTAACCGATTAACGGAGGCAGATAAGCTTGAGGCCATAGGAGTGTGTTTTGAGGGAGAGGCTCAGTCCTGGTTGCGTTTTGAAGAACGTAAACAACCCTTCTCCTCGTGGGAAGAACTGAAGACGCAAATCTTACAACGTTTTGCGGGACTTCAAGACGGATCACTGTTACAACGTTTCTTCGCGGTCAAACAAACGGGAACAGTGGCTGATTATCGTGCCCAATTTGAGTATCTTGCTGCATCTATAGGCACACTACCAGATGAGACCATGGCTGCTGTCTTTGTCAATGGACTGCAGGAGAGAGTAAAAGCTGAGTTGCTCGTGCTACACCCCCATTCATTAAACGAAACCATTGATACAGCGGGCCGCATTGAGAGGAAGCATCAGATTTTGGGCCTATCAATTAACCCAAAGATCCCAAAAGAACCCCCTTCAATCCAACACAAAGGAGATACCAAAACTATCACATGGTCCAAATCATACAATCCCCTTCACCCAAAAACCCATCCCCCTCCAAACTCCACCTCGGTGGTACCAACATACTTGCCTACCAAATCAACTTCACCTGAACAGCAAACCAAAGCCCCAGCGCTGTTAACTGCGCCACCCAAGTTTCGACGGCTTACACCTGCAGAAGCTCAATCAAAACGTGCCCAGGGATTATGTTTCCGATGTGATGAAAAATGGCATTTTGGCCACAAATGTCCTCAAAGGGAGTTGAATGTCCTGCTGGTAAGTGACAAAGAGGAAAAGGAGTTGGGGGAAGATGGAGAGGGCGTTGGCGTAGGAGAGTCTCTGAACGGTGTTGAGTTATCCCTCAACTCCGTTGTCGGATTGTCAGAACCTAGAACTCTGAAGCTGAAAGGTGAAATCCAGGGCTTAGAAGTAGTAGTGCTCATTGATTGCGGAGCTACACACAACTTTATATCCACAGGAGTTGTGAATACGCTTCAAATCCCTATTCAAGAAACCACTCAATATGGGGTTGTTATTGGCTCGGGCGCCCAGTTGAAAGGAATGGGGGTATGCAAAGGAGTTGTGCTACGACTGCAGGAGCTTACAATAGTTGAGGATTTTTTGCCCTTATCCTTGGGTAGTACTGATGTCATCCTTGGCTTAAAGTGGTTAGCAACGCTAGGAGAAACACGAGATGATTGGAGTAGGTTGACCATGTCCTTTGAAATAGGGGACAAGCGAATTCAGTTGCGTGGGGACCCAAGTCTTACCAAGGCCTTGGTTTCTCTGAAAACTATGATGAAAGAAATCCAACAGGAAAAATCGGGGGTAATGATTGAGTTGATGAATGTTGCTGTTCAGACCCCCGAAGGTCAGCCTCAGGATGGTCCGCTATTTAAGCAGTTGTTGGCAGATTTTCCAGATGTATTTGATGTACCCCAAGGGTTGCCACCAATTCGCGGCCATGAACACGCCATTGTGTTGAAAGAGGGAATTGGCCCGATTAACGTCCGCCCATATCGCTACCCACACATTCAAAAGGAGGAGATTGAGAAACTAGTAACCGAGATGCTCACTGCAGGAATTATCCGACCTAGTGAGAGCCCATTTGCAAGCCCGGTTTTATTGGTGCGCAAGAAGGACGGCAGTTGGCGATTTTGCGTGGATTACCGCGCCCTCAACCGTGCCACCATTCCGAACCGATTTCCTATACCCAACATTGATGAGCTACTGGATGAGCTTCACGGAGCCAAGGTTTTTTCTAAGCTCGACCTCAAATCGGGCTACCATCAGATTCGCGTCAAATCGGAGGACATTCATAAGACGGCGTTCCGTACTCATGAAGGGCACTATGAGTTCATGGTGATGCCGTTCGGTTTAACAAATGCGCCGGCCACTTTTCAAGCATTAATGAATAGCATTTTTAAATGTATGCTCAGGCGATTTGTGCTAGTTTTTTTTGACGATATTCTCGTTTACAGTTCTTCACTTGAGGAGCACGAAGGGCATCTCCGTATGGTTTTGCAAGTGTTGCGAGCACACAAACTGTTTGCCAACAAGAAGAAATGTTGCTTTTGGCAATCAGAGGTGGAGTACCTCGGCCATATCATTTCGGAGACGGGAGTGGCAGCAGACCAAAACAAGGTGAAGGTTATGGATGAATGGCCTATGCCAACGTCTCCTAAGGAGTTGCGCGGGTTCTTGGGATTAACCGGCTACTACCGGCGGTTTGTTAAGCACTACGGTATGATTGCTGCACCCCTCACTCAATTACTTAAAAAGGATTCCTTTGAATGGAATTCCGAAGCCACGGAGGCAGTACACGCCTTGAAGAAGGCTATGAAGTCAGTCCCAGTATTGGCCCTGCCAGACTTTTCAGTAGATTTTGTGTTGG
>JANQBM010000006.1:13467020-13489044 GCA_025594535.1 Erythroxylum domingense
ATTTATTATATGATAAAATTGTAATATTTCAAATACTTTGTATTATTCTTAATTTTATACTTGTATGATGATAATTGTCTTTTTCATATTAATTGTCGTTATTATTTATATTTGAAATATCTGAAAATTATTTTTATTTTATATTAATTGTGGTTATCATTTATTATTATGATTTTTGGAAACATGATTGATGTAAACTTATAAACTATACAGTACAACTGTACAATATGACAATAGACTATTTTGCAATTTCTAAAAAAATTTAGGGACTATTTTACAAATTTAAAAAATTATCTGAAACGGTACCCGGTATTGATCGATACTGATATAGTACCGTACCAAAATCTAATCCGTTACCAAATTCAGTACGGTATTTGCATCATTGCATATGACACAAACCTGGAGAATAAAGTCGCGGTGGTGGGATGAGTCATTGGTGCCGATGGTGCAGTTTCTGAACTAAAAATAAATAAATTATTGAGTAATTATAAAATTGATGATGAATTATTATTATTACAAATTAAATTTTAAAATTTTCATTATAATTTATATATTAATTTATTTAAAAAATTATCTTTAATTATCTATTTAATGAACAAAGATTAGTAGTTACATGAACATAATTAACTTTATGTGGCTTGAAAACAATATTATGAATACCGGATCGTACCGGCCAGTACGTATCATACCAGACCAAAATTAGTAAGGTATAAAGGGTCGATTGTATAGGGGTTTAAATACTGATTGGTACCGGCCCGTTTCTAATGTACCGGCCGGTATTCAAAATACCGATTGGTACTGAAAATTTTAAAAAATTGAGGAACTTTTTTGCAAAATTTTCAAAATTTTCCTCCCTCCCTCCCTCCTATTTTCCCCCCTTTTTTTCAAAGTTTTTAAAATAATAATAAATATTTTATTACTAATAATAATTATAAATTAAATAAAACTTAAAAATAAATTATTGTTATTGAAATTTATTTTAATATTTTATATTATATTTATTAATAAAAATATTTTATTTTAAAAATAAATATTTTAAAAATTATTATTTATAAACTAATATTTATTTTATATTTTTAATTATTAAATCAAAATTTATTTGAAATTTATATATTTTAACAATATATTTTAAATTTAATTGTATTTATTAATAATTATTAACTTAATTTTATATATTAAATTAAAATTGTGATTATGTCTAATTAAATGTAAAATGAAATGGAATGTGAAAAAACAACAATTCTAAAAAATAATTCAAAATTTTGATAAAATAAAAAATAATTAATAATTCAAAATTTTGAATTATTTTCATTATCTTACAATAAATTATTATATTTAGATAATTATTATATGTAGATATATATTATATATAGATAATTATTATATATAGAAATAATTAGAATATAATAAATATATAAAAACTAAAATGGATAAGATATAAACAAAAAACTAAATTAAATAAACTACAACTGTACAATATGACAATAGACTATTTTGTAATTTTTAAAAAAATTCACAGACTATTTTATAAATTTAAAAAATTATCTGAAACGTTACCCGGTATTAACTGATGCTAATATAATATTATACCAGAACTTAATTTGGTACTAAATTTAGTACAATATCCGTAACATTGCTTGAAAATAAAGGATATTTAGAAAAAATACTGTCAAAAACTATTTTATTCAACCCACAGTACATCCATATATTCAACAGTACTTACACAAAGAAAATGTAAAGATAAGACGTAATTAAAATCATCTTATGTCTTTTCACGAGACCCTTCCTCTCCCAATTGACCCCTGATCATAAATTCTGAAAAGTCAAGTATTATAGCTTTATGATTTAGGGACTCCGCCCGGTCTACACGAAACCCAATCAGGTAGGGCTAGACTTGAAAATTAAATTAAATTAAATTTTAATTTTTATTAATAAAATAAATACAATTATTTTACATCCATTACAGAATAAAAATGTAAAATATAATTTAAGATTTCGAGTGCAGAAGATACAAAAAAAATGGAGAAATTAGAGAGTGGAGTTGAGCTTATATAAATATGCAAAGATAATGGTAATTTTTGTTAATTTGCGTAAAACCACATAAATAAAGATTTACATCTTCATTTGCAAAAAATTTACATCAATCTCATAAGAAAATAGCACGTAAAGAAGTAAAAATTAAAGAAAATAAGCTAACAGCAGAGAAAATACGCTGACAAATTATTATAATCATGACTATCAATAGTTTGTAGCACTTCATCTACATATAGAAATATCATTAAGTAAATTATAACTGAATATATATTAATTTTATTAAATAAATATATGATAATTAACAAATAAATATAAATTTATGATCAAATATATGTTTGAAAAAAACTTTTTGTTAGAAAAATGGTCTTCAAAATGTACTAATGTAAAAAAAAGACAATACAAGATAATATGATGAATAGTTGTTAAAATTATAAAGGAAAAAAAATACATCATATATAGAGTTTACATAGAACACATAAGAGTTTACATTCAACATTTTCAACACCTAACTAACTTCAAGTATACATTAGGACTTTTATAGTCTTAGGAAGAAGTCATACTATAATGAGAACTCACTATCTAACCAGTAGTACTCAAATCGAACTTCAAAGCAATAATAAATACTAGAATTGTTAAGAGATCTCGTATAATTGCTTGCATTATTAAATAATCACCTCCATATGACTTCCACCACAATCATATTTCAAATTACCCATTTTAAGTAGGACCATGATAGCTGCTTCCAAATATTTATCCAACTCTATCTTATTGTAAACAGTCTCCAAAAAAATCTTTTCATCTTGATGAATTATTGAAATTGGGAAGTCAAACTTTTATTTGTTTTATCGGCAATAAATGAAGATGGAACAAATACTCAACTACTACAATCTTGAACTTTGTTTATTCTTAATTAATAATCATTAAACAAATTATACTAGAATTATTTAATAATATCAATATACACGTCCACCTTATCACCAAACAACTTTTGATAAAAAAAGATCATAGCCCTCTATCTTATATATTGGGGTTTAACATAGGAATGACTATCACAATAAGCCTTATCATAAACCAATAAGCATTAAATTTTTCTATCATTTACTTTGTTATGATTTGAATCACCTTATTGGAATAAAAAATCTAACTAGATAATGCTCGTTTAATCTCATACATGCAGTTAAAATAAATGTATGAAGTTGGATATTTATTCCTAAGAACAACTTAGTAACATTATCAAATAACACCAACTTTGCATAAATTACTTTAGCCAATTCTCATGGCTCTTCTATCAGTAAGCAAATATAATGAGAATCTCTTTATCTTAACCTAAAGAATACCTCAATATACTTAGTTGCTGACTTTAGCATTTTAAATATCGAGTTCCATCTGTTCAGACAATTTAAAACCAACTTCTTTGTGCACACAATGTGTAGTTATCACTCAGTTTTTTAAAATTATTTTAAACTCTTTTGGCAAACTACGGTATTCCAAATTTCTTCTACCCTTTCCTTTATCACTTTTAACTCGTTCTTCACTATCAAATTTATTACATGTATAAAATAACACACATAAAATAATCTCTCATCCATCAGTAAGCTCCATCTCACAACTTATTCTTTGCCTTTTCGATCATAGCTTCATTTAAGATATAATAGTATTTATAGTTGAGAGCTTAATGTTGATGTTTCAATCGATAAAGCATTGAGCCAATACAATGTTTAACCTGATAGACAACATTAAGACATAAATAAATTTACTATTTTAAAATATAAATAAGTATTAATTATAACATAATCAATAAACATATGATAACAAAATTAAAGAATATTATTTGCTTTAAGAGCTGCCTGTATAAGTCTAGTAATTATCAATGTAATATGTTATCACTATCATATAATCCCTTTTTTAGTTTTCTATTGTCCACATATTTGATGTGATGACTACTCATTCAAGAATACTCTACAATATTTTTAATATCAATTTTTTTATCTTGGTAGTTAATGTAATATGTTGTCACCGTCATATAATCTTTCTTTTAGTTTTTCATCGTCCACATATTTGATGTGATGACTATTCATTCATGAATACTCTACAATATCTTTAATATCATTTTTTTTTATCTTTGTATATCTTGAAGATGTCCTTTTTCAAAGTATTTTGAGTTGGGATAATAAAGGTTGGTTAAAGTGAAGTGAGCAATCTTAAAGTTTGGGCTATCGATAATAAAGAGTGGTTGCTTATCACCAATGATCATCTTGGCTAGCAAATTCTTTGATCTATTGTAGACATAACTTGTGGAAATCATTTCACTCTTATTTTTCATTAGGGTAGGAGTAAAATTCTTTACAGGACTCTGTATGTCTCTTTAAAGAGTAGGTTTTATCTTTAAAATCCCCGTATGGCAATACTTACATTCATCTTTTTCAACTCCAACACATGATCTAGTCTTGATGATATGATTCCAAACATTACTTCTTAAACCCAAAGGAACATTTCCTTTAGCCTAAATTGTCTATTCACTTTGTATATTACCAAGTATCAAAGTAGAACTCTCCATTGTGTTGCCTTATATTGTTGAAGGATTATGCTCATTCATATGAAATAATTATAAATAAGGTAAAAGTTAAGAAAATAAACTATATGGTATAGAGCAAATACAAATTAGAAATTCAAATGAAGCTGAAAAAGCAAAATAAGAAGAAAATAGAGCTGAACATAACAGAGTAATAAAAAAATCAAGAACTTACAAGAAAACATAAGGCAATAAACTCAATATTTGACCGCAAAAATCATTAAATAAAACTACTAATCCTTATTAATTTACATTACTAGTATTATTAATTTACATTACTAGTATTTGTGCATAATGGGAAGGCTACAAATTAACTATAGTGTATGTTAAGAAATTCTTGTATGTGGTTAGTGAAAACTATGTTCAACTAGTTTCTCTTAGCTAGTTTATTAATCCTAGAATCAATTAATTGTCACTATAATAGATTATGTGCTAAAACATTATCTTTAGGCACGTTTCAAAATGGTAGTATAATTATGATGTCTTTCATCTTTTGGAATGGATGAAAAAGAAACAAAAAATGTGATTTTTTTAAAATTAAAGAATTTCATTTGTTTCTTGTAAAAATAGTTACGTTAGAAATGATATGTTTACTAAACTTGTGATTTAAAATCAATATTAAATATTGCACAAAGTAAAAGATATTAGGAAATCTGCAAATTATAAGGTATAATAAATTTAGAACTTAAAAGAAGTTTTTCATTTATTTCTATACATCCATATATTGTAGGCAATCCATATTAACTTTAGCATTTGCATATGAAACAATGAAACAAAGGAAAAAATAACAATAGCAAAAAATAAAATAGGGCACACATTATGTATATGTATCGACAATTCTCCAGATCTTACAAAAATAGGTCACATGTATAATAAAATACTAAACAAGATAACAACTATACTAAGGTATTTATAAAATGTATGTTTATCTATTTTCTAAACACCTAAGTTAGCTAATTTGGAGACATATCTAGACATGATAAGGTATTTCTTTCCCACTCACCCTTCTCACGAAAAGGAAAAACTAGAAAAGACAGAAAATTGAAACTTCTTTAGGCAGAAAGACTAAGCTAAAATCCATGACCAAAAATTCTAAAATTGACTTACAGCATCAAAACACACTACTAAAAAGTAATCCTCAACAATCCTTAAGACTTAAATATAGCTCAAACGAACTGAAAAAGATAACCAATAAAATTACAAAACAAATAAATTGCAATTTAGATAAACTCAAATCAATGTTACACAATTAAAGAACATAAGATAACATAATTATAAAATTTAACTGAAAAACAAAAGCATATAGAAAATGAAAGAAAAACAGTACTTATCCTAGCCTAGTTGGCTAAAGATTAATTACTTGTTCTTCTTCTGACTCTAAAACCTAAAAAAGAAAGTGGGATGATGGGACATATAAGAGAGTGAGAGAGGCAAAGAAAAATGAAAGGAGAGAAGAGCGTTAAGAGGAGAGGAGAAGATTGTGTTATACTTCATTGAAAATGATGGAAGAGGAGAGTATTACTTTTAAAAATGATGTAGTTTTGTTTATTGGCAGAACGATATCATTTCAATAATATAATTGATAGTGTTCGAACTTTCTATCATATTAGATCATGAAATCTAAGTTTTAGCACGACTTGAAACCTTTTTAAAAAAGTTCAAACCCAGTTTAAAACTTAGTCAATTTAAGTTAATGTTGTCTCACCAATGAAAGAGTGTAGAAAGTATAAATAAAACCATCATTCAAAAGAAAGGGCAGAACTTTTAAAGAGCAGGAAAAAATCCTCTAATGCTTGAAACAGTGAGCTTTTGTGAGTGTTAAGACTTAAATAGAATGTCATCTTGTTACCTAAAATAGCTTCTCAGCTTTAAGAAGTTCGGCTGCAGAGTTTTAAACGTTGATCATGTAGTTGTTTGTTTTAACATTAATATTGCCTTTAATTTGCATTTTTAAGCACCCTGAATCTGTGACTTCATACTAAAATTTGTACGTTTAAATTAGTTATGTATGATTATTGCACGTGTTTATTATCCTTGATTTTTAGATCAATGCATTTTGTATAACATATAAAAATATAATAATTGAAAGAACAAATTACTAAAGAGGAATTACATAGAAATGAATAGAGGACAAGATTGTTTATAAATATGGAAATGGGCCGGCCGCGAGCCTACCGGCGGGCTGATCGGCCCGTGGATCACCCTATGGCCCGCCGGGCCATAGGAGGGCCCAACCAGCCCTACCCATCCACTAATTTTTTAAAGAAAAAATTGAAATGACGTCGTTTCAAGAAAAGTGAGCAGGCCACTGGCCGGGCTAAGCCACTTCGTGACCCAAGCGACCTGGGCTAAAAAAGGGTCGGGTAGGCTAGGCTAAAATTGCCATCTCTAATTAGTTACTTATGTTATAAAGGGGAGATCTCATATGAATAAATTTTAAAATAAGTATAATAAATACGTGACGCTCATAAAATTCTTAAACCACAATTAACCAATAATTCCCAAATAAACCATTAACCATCAAATTTCTCATTAGTTCCAAAAGAAAGTATTGTTTGTCAGATACAAAAGTATTCTAGCACAGCTACCCGAGCTGTCATATTCAAACATATATACAGTCAAATATCTTTATACAATTAAACTGCTGGCCCTACCTAATCTCCATTCTGTCAATCATATACACTTGGGTTATCGACAATCAATGGATCTTCAAAAAAATAATGGCAAGGGGTGAGTTGTCAACTCAGTGAGGATAACCGACCTTACCCTTAAAACCAAGTAACTCAATAATAAATTATAACATTTAGTCAACCGATTAAATCATACATATAATACGTATATACACAACAGTCCTCAGTCTAATCTAAATAGTTAACAAACATCTCAAAAATATCACCAAATGATGATTACACAAATATTAATTTCAACTGCCATTCATATTTTATTCTAATATTTAACTGAATTTCCTAGGCCCAGCTTAACCTAGTAGGCTTACATCCAATAGCCTGCCGACTCATCTCAACTCATAATAAACTCTTACTAAGTGGAAATGTCATTAAATGTATAAATATCGGAATAGGGTACCTTGATTTCTCAATCTTCACCCTGGTATTATTCTAGTACCTAGCCATCAACATAAGATATTCCTAAGACTCAGGATATCTCGGTACCATTATGGTATCTAGTCAATAGCACGGGATATCACTGGGACTCAGGATGCCTCGGTATCTACTCTACAGACAGATACTTAGCCACCACTCGCTCATCCCTAAATAACCTATTAATCTAAGACCATCCAATGTAGCTTATCCTAGGCAAGCCACTAATTCTCAAATTTTACCAATTATTCACAACTTATTATCCACCAGTCTTTATTTAATTAACATATTTTCCGTCAACTTAACAAACAATAAACCTTAGAAAATGTAACAAAATATAACAATGAAACAACTTATACTACATTAATTATTTGATAATTAAAGTAAATATAATTCATGTAATTATTAATCATTAATTTAATTAGTGACTAATTCGAAATATAATTTATTCATAACAAAATGGTACTTAATTTTAAGAGTAAAGTCCAAGGTAGAGTAAAGTCTAAGGTTATTCTTACCTCGATTTCGGTTTCAGCTAATTGATAATCCCAATTACTCTTTAATTGGACTTTCAGATCTAGATTTTACAAAATTCTACTAGACTAATTTACAAAAAATTTCTAACCCAATTATACTAATAATCTAACATTATTCTCTTTTCTAATTTATCTCAATTATAAAAATAATACCCTTACTAACCTAACTCTCATAATTATTAAAATACTCTTAACTAATTAAAAGTCCTATCTTACCCTCACTCATTTTCATTAACACCAAAAATGCTCTTCTTGCAAGTAAATTCCATATTTACCCTTCATTTTATGCACTTTCTATTATGCTCTTACATGCAACTTAAATTTTTAAAATAATGTTATCATCTTCACCCTCTCTACTTCCCCCTCTCCTCTTCTTTACCGTTTTTCAGCCTCATTTTCTCTACTTTTCATGCAACTTCAATTATTGTCCCAATCAACTACAACATGCAAATTAACCAACTATAGATTAGTGTAGGATGATCAAAATCACACAAAAAAACATAATATAGCAGCTTGAAATTTTATCTAAGTGAGGGATTTTAAAGTTGTGAACCTCCACAACTTTCTCCAAGTTTTCTGCAAAACAAACCAAATAGGGGAATCTATAAGGAAAATGTTACATGCAGAACAAAGTGGTGCAGTTTGACACACTCACCAGCTAGAAATTAAGAGAAAAGATGAAGAAGATGGTGGTTTCATTGGTGATTATTTGCTTTTCCATATTTGTGTTTTTATACAACTTTATAGTTTGTAGGTTGGGCTAAGCTAATGAAGAGAAAAGATGAAGAAGATGGTGGTTTCATTGGTGATTATTTGCTTTTCCATATTTGTTCTTTTATAAAACTTAATAGTTTGTAGGTTGGGCTAAGCTGTTGGGTAAGTTTTTAACTTAGCTTTGTGGGCTTTACAAAATATCTATTTAGAAATAAGTGGAATAAACTCTTACTTAGATATGCCAAGTAATGGAATAAAATTTGGTACAAGACTCATCTCTTAGAAGAAGAATAGAAGTTAGGTTACTAATTGAAGTGTTGAATACCAGAGAAAGGGAACTTTTACCAAAGAAAAATTAGTTGCTACTTGTTTGTTATTCGAAAAGAATAACTGAATCTTTTATAGCCAACTGCAAAAGTTTTAACATTCACTTAAAGTAAAAGTATTAGTACAGGGGTTGAAAATTCTATAAATTTTAGGTAATTGGATCTGGACGAGTATTTCAAGTTGTATTCGTTATGAATCTTCCATAGTAATTTAGCTTGATTGATGAATTGTCTGCATTTCACCCAACTACTTCGAGAAAAGGCCTGTTGATAATTAGACAGTAAGTGAAAATTAATCAGAGAAAAAATACCACTGTAATGCTATCTTTTATTAAAACTGTGAAACCTTTTAAATAGGCATAAATGCAAACGGTAAAATAAAATCACCGCTGTCCATAAATATAGGAGCAAATTATTGACCAATAAAACAGAAAAAACATTTCCTAAATAATCTCCTAAAGATTAGAACAGCTTGTTGACTAATTTAGAATCACAATTCAACAAGGCCTTAGAATAGTATCCCAGCACTGTCTTTCTCAATCGAAGTGGACTATTATTTTAATATCTATGTTAAGTCTTCCAAGTTCCAATCGTAGTGGACCCATTATTTCCAAGTTCCAATCGAAGTGGACCCATTATTTTAATATCTATGTTAAAGTCTTGCAAGTTCACCAGTGACACGCGCGTACTTGATCGGAGAATCATTCAACTTCATATATTATATTGTTGATAAAGTCAGTGTAATCGAGAGTGTTCATACTTAAAGATGTCGTTGTCTTGACGACTTAAGACTATCTCAAATTCTTTCCAAATAAACACGCTCCAGTTACGTGATTCCTCAGTTTCAAAAGAAAGAACAATACTTCAAGATGTGGTTGACTTAACGACTTAAAGACTATCTCAAATTCTTTCCAAATAAACACGCTCCAGTTGCGTGTTCCTCGGTTTCCTTATATAATAACATCTTTATTCTTAGCTTTATGCATTCTCATTTTTATTATTATTCTCTTAATAACCATCCACCTCAACCAAAGTAGACGTAGTCAGCAATTGTAAAGGGAGGAAAACTGAGGAACACACAAATAGAGCGTGTTTATTCGGAAAGAATTTGAGATAGTCTTTAGTCATTAAGACAACCACATTAATAGTCAGTTAAAAGGAATAAATGATTATTATTATCATTAATAGTAATTGATTTATAGAAAATATTAAAAAATAAAAATTTATTATATTTTAATTAATTATATTGTAATTAATTAATTACAATATATTGATTAATTAAAATATTGTAATTAATAAATGAAATGTATTTTAATTAATTATATTGTAATTAATTATATTTAATTAATTTGTTATATTTTAATTAATTAATTACAATATTTTAATTAATAAATGAATTATTTTTTAATTGATTATATTGTAATTAATTAATAAATAATAATATTTTAATTAATTAAATAATTATAATATTTTAATTAGTTATATGTTAATTAATTAATTATATTTTAAATAATTATAATGAAATTAATTAATAATAATATTTTAATTAATTATATTGTAATTTATTATAATTAATTAATTAATTGCAATATTTTATATAATTAATGAATTATATTTTAATTAATTACATTTTAATTAAATAATTAATACTAATATTTTAATTAATTAATTACATTATTTTAATTAATTATATTTTAATTAATTAATTAAATTAATTAGTGTTAAAAATATTTTTAAAAAAAGCCACTACTAAGGAATAAGTTTCATTCTTCTACTAAATGAAAGGTATAGAAGATTCTCCAAAAGTGAACAATCAAATTGTTACCCTTATAATAATATTCAACAGCTAATCACTAACTTTTCATTCCTTACCTATTATTTATTATTGTGTTCTCAAACTCATCAACCAAGAAATAATCAAACTATGTACTTAACTGGAAGTTCCTTTTCTTCCATTAACCAAGTTTAGCTACGAGTGTTCTCTCTCTTCCCTTACACTTTTCTTAAGAAAATCCTAATTTTTATTAACACTGCTTGGGACTTGAGACTGTATTTGAATAACTCGTTAATTATAATGAATCCTTTCACTACTCCTTTATATGTCTAATAAAAATTGACTTTTAATAATTTCACCATATTTTCTCAATTTAGTTATTTAACAGGATAATCTTTCTAAAATCTTTACGGTTTTATAATTTTGATTGTAAAGTTAGGTGATTAACCATTGTACATAATTTTTGTTGAATGAGTTAACGATCTAGATTTCATTTGAAGATTCTTAATAATAAAATTATATATATATAAGGTTACAGGTTCGAGTTAAGTAAATAGCCTATATGTAAAATGTAAAAAAAAGTTGTATATAATTGATGTTTTTCCCTGAATCCTCGTAAAGTTGGGAGCTCTGGGTATGGGATTGTTATTATTGTTGCTGTACAAAAAAGATTTTAAATAGGAAGGTTATAAAAAGTCATCTTATACAATGTAATATAAATCAAACATTGAGTAGAGAGATTAGTGAACTACAAATTACAGGCACCTCTTTTATGAAACGTACACAATAGAAAAATTAGTAAAAATAATTACTGAACATGACCCAATATATACGTGATATCATATTGGAGGGGCATTTTGAGCTTTGAAGGATTCATATATATTGACTCATCTCCTCTTGTACAAATGTAATGTAAAAGTCGGAAAACCACATCAGGAATTATAAGACGAGGAAAAAAAAAAGAAGATAACCTTTAATGATAGCCATGTGCTTCCCTGTATTAGTGGTGGGAATTCTGCAGGCTTGTGCCTTCTTGTTGCTGCCTACTACTCATGCACTTGATCTTGAGCTAGAAGCCTCACAATTAGCTATGCCACACTGCAACTCCAGTTGTGGTAACGTAAGCATACCGTACCCATTTGGGATGAACTATCCCCACTGTTACCTGAATCAAAGTTTCCGTATCAATTGCACAAACAACGGTTCCCCATTCCTATGGCGTTCTAATCTTCAGGTTACCAACATAACTACGGACGGGCAATTGAACGTTCTCACCCACCATGCTGCGAAATGCTTCGACTCTTCCGGGAAGATAGTGCCAGAGCTGTCTAACGGGGAAGGTCTCACTTTGTCAAAATTCGAAGTCTCTAAAACCAAAAACAAGTTCACTGTTGTTGGTTGCGACAGTTACGGTTATCTATTTGGCACCCGCGGCGAGAAAAATTACTCATCAGGCTGTATTACAACTTGTTATAATTCTACGTTCGTGGACACTGGATCTTGTTCGGGGAGTGGGTGCTGTCAGATGGAGATTCCTGATGGCCTCCAAAACGTAAAAATCCGTGCGCACCGTTTCTTTGATGATAACAGGAGTTACAGCACGCTGGATTTCAATCCCTGCACCTATGCATTCATTGTAAACGAAACATTCAACCTCTCCACCAGCGACTTGAAAAATATTCCAACGTCTAAAAGGTTTGCAGTAGCGCTTAATTGGGCGATTGACTACGACGATTCGAGTTCTTCATTGTGTATGGGCCATTCTTCTAGGGAGAGCGCGCCTGACAACATGCGAGGATATCTTTGCAGATGCAATCCTGGTTACCAAGGAAACCCATACCTCCCCCAAGGTTGCCAAGGTACGTGCTTTATTTATTTTACTCTCCCACCATATTTATGTCAAGCTTTTCCAGGCGCAGATGTGTCTCCTTTTCTTTGTTTTCAACTGTATTTCCTTCGTTGTTTTAACTTGACTTAAAAATTTTTGGCTTCTAGATATTAAAGAGTGCGAGAAACCAGAACTGAATGACTGTATATACCAAGAACATTGTCATGACACTCTTGGAAACTATTCCTGTTCCTGTCCCAAGGGTTACCAAGGCGACGGAAGAAAACAAGGTCAACGCTGTACTGCTAATGAACCAATATGGAGGATGGCTGTAGTTGGTGAGTACATTTGCCAGCAAATATTTGAAAATGTTTATTTTAGCTTTAACAAAACTTAAATTGTATGGTAATCCTTCCCGAATCATCACATTTCTGCACGCAGGAGTGACCGTGGCAATTTCGGCTCTACTGATGGTCTGCTCATTTTTGTACTGTGGAATCCAAAAAAGGAACATTAACAAACGCAAAGAGAAGTTTTTCATAGAAAATGGTGGCTTGGTTCTGAATCAACTTCTCTCCAATATTGAGGGATCAATGCAGAGAGCCAAAATATTCACTGAAGACGAACTGAAAAAGGCAACAAATAACTTCGACAAAAATGAGATCATTGGCCAAGGAGGTTTTGGTACAGTTTACAAAGGTACATTAGATCAAACAACAATAGCTATCAAGATGTCTAAAGTCATAGATCCTGCTCAGATTGACCAATTTATCAACGAGATGATTGTTTTGTCACAAATCAATCATCCAAATGTGGTGAGACTCATAGGCTGCTGCTTAGAAACACCAGTTCCTTTATTGGTCTATGAATTTATCAGAAACAAGGATCTCAACTATCATTTACATGATGATGGCCTATCAACTAGACTTTCATGGAAAATTCGTTTAAGAATTGCAGCGGAAACTGCAGGGGCACTTGCCCATATGCACTCTGATGCACCTATACATATCATCCATAGAGATGTGAAGTCTTCAAATATATTGTTGGATGACAATTTTACAACAAAAGTGTCTGATTTTGGGATTTCAAGGCTGGTGCCTTTAGATCAAACTCAGTTATCTACAGTAGTACAAGGAACGTGGGGATACATAGACCCTGAGTACTTCCAGTCAGGCTTGTTGAATGATAAGAGTGATGTTTATAGTTTCGGGGTGATTCTCGTCGAATTACTAACTGGAGAGAAAGCAGTTTCCGCAACTAGGACTGCAAATGACAAAAATCTAGCAACATTTTTTACTTCTGCATTAAAAGATGATCGTTTGTTCCGAATTATCGATCAACGGGTGAAGAAAGAGGGAGACCCTGAGCAGATTAAAAGTGTGGCCGAGCTCGCAAAACGTTGTTTAAGATACAGGGGAGAGAAAAGGCCTAGCATGAAACAAGTGACAAGAGAGCTTCAGGAAATGATCACAGTCAGCAAAGGCAAGCACATCGAAGTTGTCATTGATAGTTACGACGCCACACAACCTCTGCTTCCTCCACCAACAGACTTTCTTGGCACTACTTCATCGATTGGACCTCACAGTATGAGAAGTCAAGAAATGAAACAGTTGGTCAACGGTCGCTGATGGTGCTTCAGTATACAAACTTCCCTGATCCAATTGTTTGTCCATCCAGACAGTTCAGCAGTTGATTTATGATAATTTGAAGATGTACGAGTTCCTTTCGTAATATAGGCTATATACGCAACAAATTTTTAAAAGATAGTGAGGGAGTATCTTCTTTTCTTCTATTGAAGGTGGCGTGGCTCTCCATAGCATTCTGGCATGTATTAAACTGGTAGAAGGTAAGTTCACAACCTTTATTGTATTGTTAGCCAAGGTTGAAAACTACTTTTGTAAAATTGAACTTGAACCAAATGAGGGAATGCCAATTCTGGTGTGGTAGGGGTTCCCTAAAGAATTCTACTCCGGACTTCTTTGTAAACTATGATTTGAATTGCTTCTCTAAATGATCTTTTCGTGTTTTATAAAGTTAAATGCATAGGCTGGCATGTTCTCCCTTACTGGAACTAATGCTCTAGAATTCTGAACAACCTAAAAACCAAGAGGCATTCCTAATAAACCACTAACTTTTGCCTGTCTTGGCAGTCCTTTTAATGATGCTCTTAGCAAACTATGGTTGATTAGTGGACCAAGCTGATGCTCATTTTCGAATAACAAGTATATTCATTTCTCATGTGAATAATTTCATGCCTAAGTCTACTTCTTTGCTTGAGGGTCTTTCCCAATGTCCACGAGATGCTGGCAATACGATTGATTTGCCAAATGCCAATTCCATAGTGATTTTGCTATAAGTTCTAAAATACTTTTGTAGGCAATATCTGTTATTGCCGAGTTCCCAAAGCCAACAAAGGAAGGAAGAAAAACTTTGCATGTCCACGTGCACATGCAAAAAAAGAAGAAAAATGAAGCCATTGTCCACAACTAGTTATATGCGTCTAGGAGGGCTATAAATAGGCCTTTCCATGTGGGTTTTAGAATCATCCTAAATGTTCTCTTCTTCAGTTAATCTCCACATTTTAAAGAGTGTTTCTCCTATTTCCTAAAAGAGTTAGGGTATCTCCTTATAAAATAGAGAGAGGTGGTAACCCCTAAACTTTTCATATTGAAGTTTTTTCTTCTTGCCCGTAATTTTTACCTTAATTTGTTTGGGAGTTTTTCACGTAAAAATATGTGTGTTTATTTCTTCATTATTATTCCTTTAATCTTATTTAGTTGTGATCCTGCTCTAATCCAGTCAATTTTCACAACAAGTAGTATCAGAGCGTGGCGAGTATGACAAATTTTTTGGTGCAATCCGTTCATTTTTGGGAGTCAACAGTAAAATTTGATAAATAGTAAAACAGTAACCAAGAAAGGTGGCAACTATAGCATGCATTTTTTACTATTCATAATTAAAGTAGTCACTGTAACAAATGGGGATACTATTCACGTATATTCATATTACGGGTACTATTCACATGAAATAGTGGGAGCTAGGTTCTATTCATGATAGAAGCAATGTCAGCAAAATTTGAGAATGAGAAGTTCAACGGGAGTAATTTCTCATTGTGAAAATTGAAGATGAAGGTTATCTTGAGAAAAGACAACTACTTAGTGGCCATCAGCGAAAGGCAGAAAACATTCACAAATCATAATGAGTGGAATGAGATGGACGAAAATGCTATCGCAAATCTTTATCTGGCATTGGCAGATGAGGTGTTGTCAACATAGAGGAGAAGAAGACGACTAAGGAGATCTAAGATCATCTCACTAAGATGAAGTTATATGACGGTGCAATTTGTACTATCTAAGGAGATGTGGAGATATTGAAGAAGAGATTTATATGCTCCAACTAGGAGGCTTTGAAGAAGTAGGAAAGGAAAATTTGGTTTATAGGTTAAAAAAATCTTTATATGGTCTAAAGCAAGCATCGAGGTGTCGAAACAAGAGATTTGATTCCTCCATTATCGGTTTTGGATACAGCAGACTACATATAGACCCTTGTGCATATTTCAAGAGGTTTGGTGAAAACGACTTCACTAGCTTGCTGCTGTATGTAGACGACATAGTGGTAACATGTCCCAGCAAAGATCGTATAATAGAATTGAAGGCTCAGTTGGCTAAGGAATTTGAAATAAAGGACTTGGAACTAGCAAACAAGATTCTAGGGATACGAATTCACCGATAATAGGAAGATTTGACTTTCTCAAAAGAATTATCTGAAGAAGATCTTGCGACGTTTCAACATGCAAGATTGTAAGCTAATTTCTACCCCACTTCCTGTTAACTTCAAGTTATCCTCCAGCATGAGTCCTAGTAGTGAAGATGAGAGGATGAAGATGTCTCGAGTACCATATGCATTAGCAGTAAGAAGCTTAATATTTTCTATGATTTGTAGAAGACTAGAAATTGCACATGTAGTGGGAGTAGTTAGTCAGTATATGGCGAATCATGGTAAAGGGCATTGGAATGCTATAAAGAGGGTCTTTGAAGACATTAAAGGGACCTCAGATGTTGCATTATATTATGAGGGATCAAACTATGGAGTCGGTCCTCTTGTAGCCTGATGGAGACATGAGCAATATGGAAATGGCAAGGAAGAAATAATGATGTGAAGATCTGATTGACTTTCAATCAAATCTTTAAGTGGGAGATTGTTATTGTCGACTTTGCAAAGTCAACAAAGGAAGGCTTTGCATGTCCACATACAAATGCAAAAAGAAGAAGAAAAACGAAGCTAGCCATTATCTACAGCTAACTATACAGGTCTGGGAGGGCTACAAATAGGTCTTCCCAGATTGATTTTAGAATCATCCCAAATCTTCTCTTCTTCAGTTTAATCTTCACAGTTTAGAGACTGTTTCTCTTATTTCTTAAGAGAGTTAGTGCTTCTCCTTGTAAGTAACAACCTAGACCACCTACCTACAGATATTGTCCACTTTGAGTTGCCCATCGGGCCAAAGCCTTCACGGTTTTGGTCTTCCTGCATCCTGAAAAATGCATCTATAGGGAAGAGGTATTTGAACCCTTATAAGGCGTACTTCGTTCTCCTCTACAAATGATGTGGGATCTCACAGTCCACCCCCTTAAAGCCCAGCATCCTCACTGGCACAACGGATCAAGAACTGACTTTGATACCATTTATAACAGCCTAGACCACCCAATTACAGATATTGTCCACTTTTTGTTACCCATCGAGCCAAGGCCCTCACGGTTTTGCTCTTCTCGCATCCAGGAAAGTTAAAATACAAATCTCTTTTTAATTGATAATAAAAACATTACATTGTACATAATAAGCATTTGTAATACAAATTAAATGACCAAAAGTACACTATTGATCTGGAAGTGGCGGATGCTCTGGTTGGTGTGATGAGGTGCTACCCTTACCCTTTATCTCATCCATCTCCTGACGGAGTTGAGCGATGTACTGCATCGACAGTCGATGCTGTTCCATCTACTGTTGCAACTGAGTGCCAATGTCTGTACTATACCCCGAAGCTCTTGCATTTCATTAGTGGTGGACTGCCTACCAGATGCTGTTGAACTGGACATGGAGGATTGCGAATAACATGTGTTCGCAAATGAACCTAAGCCAAATATCCCCCCACGACGATCCCTACCACCCACTGCATGGAGATAAGTTTCAGTCTCATCAACATCTTTAGATTGCTGAGACTGTCGTTCAATACGTTCTTGTATTTGGTCCTATCAGAAAGCAATGTTTATATTATTAAGTGATAATTATTAAGCATTATTAATATTAAACTGTAAATTTCACATACATTGAGTTCTCTACAACGATTGTTGATGAATGTCACACCGTCATGCTTCTTAGTGTGAGTGTGCAGAAATAGTTGACGGGGTGTAGGCTTAATTCCCATAGACTTTTCCTGCATAAGAATAAAATATTAAGAATAAGTGAATTAGAATTTATAAAAATTTTGGCAGAGTTTCATCTATTTTATGATATCTACCCCCTGTTGAACAAAGAAAAAAACAAAAAAACACAACCATATATGACACCAGACATTTATAACATTATCATTCTCAACAAGAAACACATATTTTCATTCCAAATTTTAACACATCAATTTCAATTAAAATACAGTAAAGAAAATAAATGAGAATATAACTTTTTTATTGATATCATCGAGGAAAGTGTCTTCCAACTTTTTTATTGATATCATCCTGTGATTTGGGGCATGAGCTCGCATAATAATTCCTCGTATAATCTAAAAACATTATTATATATTCCAGTTATGAATAACACTAAATTTCAAAACTGAAATAATCACTTGATACTTACTGCACGAAAGGTTGAACCTCTTCACAGTTCAATAAAATGTAATCATGAGCAGCCTCAATTTCTTCATTTGTTAACATTCTTCTTATTAACGTCTATATGACTGTCCAGGATATGTGAAAATGGATAAGTTACCATCAGCATCACTAGTTCCTCCCCCATCGTCATTACGAGGAATTTTTCTTTCTCTTATGTGAATATGTAGCTCAAAATAATGTGAACAAAATATACTAGCTTCCTCCACTAGATAAGCATTACATATCAAACCTTTAACTCTAGCCTTGTTCTTCACATTTTTCTTCAAGTGATACAAATATCTATATGAGCGAATATGGTTATACAAATTTAGTTATGAAAATATAATAATATGACTTCAATTACAATCATTTTTGTTGAATTACATACCTCTCAAATGGATACATCTAACGATATTGGACTGGACCGGCTAGTTTAGCCTCATGTGCTAAATGGATAGGTAGATGCTCCATATAATCAAAGAAGCTTGAAGAAAATATCCCTTCTAACTTGCACAAAATTACTGAAATTTTCCTTTCTAATTTTTCCATTTCAACCAACTTAATTTCAGATGATGTTAAGCTTTTGAAAAACGAACTTAATTTTGTTATTGCTTCCCAAACCTTATTCGGTAGCAACTCTTGAAATGCAGTTGGAATTAGCCTTTGCATAAACACATGACAATCATAACTTTTCATCCCAAATAATTTGTACTTCCGCATGTCCACACATCTTGCCAAGTTTGAAATATATCCATCGGGAAACTTTAGACTTTTCAACCATTCACACAATATTTCCTTCTACTTTTTATCCAAAGTGTAACATGCTTTCAGATATTTATCGGTCCAAAGATCTTTATGTAACTCATTCCTTCTACAAAAAAGCTTCAAATCAACTCATGATTTTGCATTGTCTTTTGTACTCCCTTTAATGTTCATTATGGTATTGAACAAATTGTCAAAAATATTTTTTTCAATATGCATCACATCTAGATTATGACGTATCAACTTAGTTTTCTAATATGGCAAATCCCAAAAGATGCTTCGTTTTCTCCACCCAAGTTTCTACTAATGCTTGTATTAATTTCATCAGCTTCAAATTCTGTCAGCAAGCCTAATTCCTCAATCTCTTGCAATATCTCTTCACCAGATTTGTCAGGAGGAGGAGGTGTTTTTACCATCCTATTCTTAATGAACTTTTGTTTATTACGCCTAAATGGATGATCTGGAGTAAGAAATTTTTTGTAGTTATCAAACCAACATATTTTGCCCCCGTTTGGAAGATAAAATGCATCAGAATCATTGCCACAATAAGGACGAGCCATTTTTCCTACTATGCTCCATCCAGATAATATGGTATATGCTGAAATATTACTAATTGTCCACATCAAAGCTGCTCTTAATACAAAATTTTGTTTCAGAGACACATCATATGTCTCAACACCATATTCCCAAAGATGTTGCAATTCATATATTAATGGTTATAAGAAAACATCAATTTTATGCTTTGGATTTATAGGCCCTAGCACAATCACTATAAACAACATATATGCTTCTTTCATACACATCCATGGAGGCAAATTATAAGGAGTAATTATGACTGGCCATGATGAATATTATTGGTCGGATTGACCAAAAGGTTGAAATCTATCCATCGACAATCCTAACCTAACATTTCGACTTTCAGTTGCAAACTCATAATGGATGTTATTGAAATGTTTCCATGCCAATGCATCTGATGGATGACTTATTATTCCATCTTTCTGTTTGTGTTCATTATGCCATCTCATGTGAGACGCGGTAACGTCAGAAGCATATAGTCTTTGAAGTCTCAGAGTTAGCAGGAAATAATACACCCGCTTCCATGGTACTCTAGGTTTGAACCTAGATTGACCACAAAATTTACACTCTTGTAATTCCACATCATCACCCTAATACAACATGCATCCCAATTTGTAACAATCAATCTTTTCAACAGGTAAACCAAGACTCGTAATAAGTTGCTTCATATTGTAAAAACTATCAACCATTGTGTGATTAGAAGGTAATGATTCATTATACCATCCAAGAATTTTATTAAAACTACCATCATAAATATGCCCTTCAGACTTTATGTTCAAGATACAAGCAATTGAAGACAATTGAGTCATTGTCTCACAATTTGGCCACATTTCTTGGTCAGCTGAGTGTAGTAAGTCAAAAAACTGTTTGGATTGAGGGTTGGGTTCTTCTTCAAGATTTTCTATATTTTCCTGAAAGCTATAACCACATGCATCATAAGCCATTTACATATAAGGATTTTCATTTGCATCCACATTATTTGTTCTAAATCCAATGCCCCTTTCAAACTCATTGAAGCCAACTGACAATTGTTCTTGATTACTCCTTGAGGTGCTACAAATCAACGGTTCCCCATGTCATGTCTATTGAAAATAATTAGGGACAAACCCTCTTTTCAACAAATGCTCGTTCACTTCATCAATAGGAAGGAAATGAATGTGTTTGCATTTTTTACACGGACATCTGATCTTTGGCCCATCCATATATGCAGGTTGAGAACATGCATAATGAATAAAAGCTTCCATCCCCTCAACAAATTCAGGATTAATGAAACCATCATGTGATAATTGTCTATACATCCAAGATCTATCAACATTGCTCATTTCTGCAAAACTGTTAATTTAAATCAGTGATTCCATAGTTGATATCCTTTATGACACCCCAAAATTTATAGAGCATCTAAACTTCACACGTCCCCTAAGTATTAACCAATTTAATTAAGCACCTACAATTGATTTCAAAACTACAATATGTAGAGTTGTTTACACCTGTGAATTAAGAAAACAAGTTCTTACTGTGACTCCTAGGCTCATGGAATATTTCACCGATAAGCCTCACGGGAGCTGCATCACAGGTTTCCAACCTATATATCATCCTACGAGTTTATTATGGAACGAATTGCCTTGTCTATGAAACGTATTACTTCCTTGCGCTAATACTGTGTTTGCATTAATCACATTGAAGTTAAAGTATTAATCATAGTAATTAATCACCTACAATTAATCGATCGAATTAATCACCTACAATTGATTTCAAACTGATTCCACATGCAGTAAATACTTAGACTATTAAAGAAGAACATAAAAATTGATCAATGATTATAAGAATATTCTAAACAACAAAACAAATTCAAGACCCCCTTTCTATTCACACAAAATCCAAAGGTATCATAATCGTATTATTAAAGCAATACATATGGTAAATATTAATTAGTTACACGA
>JANQBM010000006.1:13495307-13510741 GCA_025594535.1 Erythroxylum domingense
AGGTTTAGGTTTTTAGTGAACCAAAAGAAGAGAAAGCAAGGTGATAGAGAGTGGAAAAGATGATCAAAGATCAAGAATAAACAAGGAAGAGGAGAAGCTACGAAAATGATGGAGAAAAGATCACTTAAAACACCAAGAACCTTAAACAAGAAGAGGCATCGTGAACAACCAAAAAGTGTGTGGGTTTTTATTAAATAAACATATATGGTGGCATGTTAGGTAAGTGACAAGTGTCACTTGCCACATGTCACATGCTTAGGCCCTCTTTTGTTTCCCTTCCAAAAACAATTCAATTTCTACTCTAATTTTTCTCCAAAATTCCAATGGCTCAATTCAATAATTCCTCAATTCATTTACCTTGATTTCCAGTGTCATTGGACAGTCATTTCCACTACCAGTAACAATCACTATGCTATTTGGCATTTTTCCTAGTCCAAAAATTTCTAGAAAAAATTTCCCCGAAATTTCTAGAAAAATTTCTAAAATTCACTAAAAATTCTCCAACCTCAATGACCCTCTCTAACTCCATTTTTAAGCACACAAATCAAATTTTTCATACCAATCACATATAACAAATATATCGGGAAATGTCATGAATGCATGTACAATCATTTTCATGTGCAAAATTCACTATTCACTTGTACAACATCATTGGTTGATTCCAAATCTAGATGCTTGGTTAAAAGTGCTTCCAATTGGTCCCTGCAATTTAAGTTAAAAACTCCCCACACTAAAGCATTAATAACAAAAACTACAAAATCATCTTGATGATGCTTTATGGCAAAAAAAATAACAAAATAACTTACTTTCCCATCTAATTCCATTATGAGGGTACCCTTATAATAATCTATCTTTGTTTGGATGATGTTGAGGAATGGTCTCCCTAATAAGATAGGTGTGGGGTTATAGGAAATATCATCATCCATATCTACCACATAAAAATCTACAGGAAACACTAATTCATTCATCTGCACCAAAACATCTTCAGCCACTCCATCTTGATAAACGTTAGTCCAATAAGCTAATTATATGATAACTTGTTTCGCTGAAAAGGCTTACTTATAGAAAGCATACATAAAATGAGGCATAATATTGATTGATGCTTCTAAATCTAACATGACTCTCTTAATTTTAGTGATACCTATCTTACAAGGAATAGTGAACATACTTGGGTCCTTACACTTAAGAGGTAATTTCTTTTGGAAGACTCCATAAACATGATCACCCATTATGTCCTTCTTATTACCTCTTAAATTTCTCTTATTAGTATATAATTCCTTAAGGAATTTTACATACTTTAGCACTTATTTGATTTTGTCTAGTCAAGGTATATTTACTTCCACCTTTCAAAAAGTCTCCAAGATCTCCTTTTCCTTTTCCTCCTTATCTAACTTCACGAGCTTGCTATGAAAAGATGGAGGGTTATCTTAACCACATTTGGAGATTCAAAATTTACCTTTGAACTAGATAAGGGATCTCCTTCTTCTGTTAGCTCCTTCTTAAATACCTCTTAGTTGGCCATATTATATAGGGTCCTTTTAAGATCTTCAAGCTCCTTAACACTCCTTAAAGTCTCTGAACTAACATTGTTTGGATTCACTTAGACTATTATGGAAATTTTCCTCCATTTTAAGATTCTAAATAGTTGATAACAACTACCATTTGATTCACCTAATTCTGTATATTCTAAATGCTATAGCTTGCTCTTAAATTTGAGATCTTATCTCTTACTGAATATCCTACTAGAATTGCAAAGTATTAGTAGAACATGACTTAACCACATACATCCTTTAATAATATACCTCAGTTAGAAGAGGAAGTTTGTGATTTAGGTTGAAATTACTGGGTACCATACGACCTAGTTAAGAGGTAGTTCTACTACTTATTTCCTCTATAACTCAGGTTCAGGTAATCTCTCTAAACTATGTTATAAGTCTGGGAATATGGATTGTACTGTTGCGAAAATTTTCCTCTCATAACGTTAATATACTTTATCTTTCCATTTTGTAGAGCTAGGCTCCCATCTATTGAATGAATTACATTGGCAGATGTTCTATAAGCTTTCACCTGTGCCTGCCTTACAGTAATATGTCTATCAAAAGATGTTAGTTCATCTAAATAATGTTATATGGATGAATTGTTTACTTTATTTACTTTATAAGCATTGTTATAAATGTCAAATTGTTTAGAGTTTGTTGCTATACACTTGATTAAATTTCTTTCCTCTTTAGAAGTCTTTTCATCCAATGCCCTACCATTTGTTGCATCTACTGAACACATATCTATAGGCAATAATCTTTCATAAAAGTATTGGATAAGGACTGCTCCTTGATATTGTGATAGGGATAGTTATCACACAACTTTTTAAATTTCTCCCAATACTCGTATATGGATATGGATTCTCCATAATGTTGCTTGATTCCATAAATTTCTTTTTTTATGATTGTCGTCTTAGATTTTCTATAGGTAAATAAAAAATCCAATCTTTTACTACAACTTTTAGTAAAAATAGAAAAGCTCTCAATATGATTTGCTTTTTTATGACCCCCAGAGTTTTCATACTAAGATAAACCACATCAAGATCCTTGAGATGCTTATGAGCATTATACCTATAAGAACATGAAAATTAGGCAAAAGATACATCAAACTAGACTTAAGTTAAAAAGTAATATGCTTAACAAAATTTAGGAAAGTAATGTATAAAGGTCTTTGGGTCAATTCTAGCATAGCCAACTTCCTTAGAATTCTCGAATTGGTTATAACTTCTTTTAAATCAATTCCTTGCTCTATTCCTTGAGTTATTATGTTCTCCTTATGTAATCTTCACAGTATCCTTTCAATCTTTGGATCAAATTTTATGGGATCTTAATAAGGAGACCTAATCATTTTTAGATTCAAACATTAATAAACACAAAGATCAATATATAAGTATAAAACCAATTATATAGTTAGTTATCATATGATTTAGTTAGGAGGTAGTTTTGCTGCCTATTCCCTCTATAACTTAGGTATGGTGATCTCTCTAACCTCGGGGTCTAGGAATGTGGATTGTATTATTAGGAAAGTTTCCTCATACAGCATTAACATTCTCCATGTTTTCCTCTTTCAAAATTGGGCACTCATTTGTCAGATAGTTCACATTGGCAAATGTTCTGCTAGCTTTCACCTATTCCTATCCTATAGCATTCTGTCTAATAAAGATGTTAGTTCATCTAAATGATGTTCTATGAATGAATTGTTTATGAACATTGTTAAGAATGCAAAATTATTGAGAGTTTGCCGCCATACGCTCGGCTAAAATTTTTACCTCCTCGAGAGTCTTTTCACCCACCACTTACTGCATCTATTAAACTTATATCTATAGGTAATAATCTTACTGCATCTATTAAACTTATATCTATAGGTAATAATCCTTCATAGAAATATTGGATAAAGAGTTTCTCCCTGATATTACGATAGGGACAGTTCACACACAACTTTTTGAAGCACTCTCAATACTCGTATATGGATTCTCTGTAATGTTTCTTGATTCCACAAATTTCTTTCCTTATGCTTCCCATCTTAGATGCTGGAAAATATTTCTCCAAAAAAACCTTTTCATTTCAATCAATGTGGTAACACTTCCTACAGGTAAATAAAAAACATAAATTTACTACATAATTTAGTGAAAATGGAAAAGCTCTCAATATTATTTGCTCTTTCACCATCCCTGGAGTTTTTATACTAAGACAAACTATAACAATCTCCTTAAGATTCTTATGAGCATCATTATCTGCAAGACCATGAAAATTAGGAAAAAGATGCGTCAAACTAGACTTAAGCTCAAAAGTAATATGCCCAATAAAATTTATGAAAGTAATGTATAGAGGTATTTGCGTCAAGTCTAAGATAGTTAACTCCCTTTGAGTTCTTAGATTGGCCATAGCTTCTTCCAAATCAATTCCTTGTTCTATTTCTTGAGTTGTTATATTCTCCCTACGTAATCTTTATAATGTACTTTCAATTTTTGGATCAAATTGTATGGGATCTTAATAACGAGACCTATCCAGTGTTATGCATAAACACTAACAAACACAAAAAGGTCAAGAAATAAATATAAAACTAATTATAAACAAATTTATATACAAAACACCAATTAATATCAACTATAAAGACTAAATTAACTCCACTTCATGTAACGATGCCAAAATTCTTGATGAATACTAAACACATAAGAAAATAAAACCTAACCCTGCATAACTAAACTTGAAGTAGTGGTAAGAAAGGATTGTATCCATAGAGAGTGCATGACTAAATTTTATAATGAACAAATCAATGAAATAGTATTGAGGGGTTTTGGATGAATTTAATTGATGCAATAAAATAAAATAAAACTATAGAAGACAAATTAAATCAAACAATACAATATTATAAGAAGTAATCAATGGGTTTGAGTCCAATTCTCGATTCAATCTTAATCTTCACATGAATATGCATAATTAATTGTAACGTTGTTCTCAAAACTCTCTTAAAACTGTTAACCGTGGATTAACAACAAACTCTGTTAATCCCAATTTTTCTTAGATTATAACTAATTAAATAAAATCTTTAGTTAAATCTAATTGTTAAACAACCCGTAACAAGCTCTCTAGATTTAATATGACAACTACATTAAGGATTAGAAAAACTAATTAATCTAAGCAATAATCACACAAGCTCAATGTTTTAACTTATGTTATGTTATTCATAATGATGCATGATCATTAGTTTATCATGCATGAATTAGATTAATAATAAATATGGATTTTAATCATGATTTTGGCAATAAATCCATACATGAACGACCTAGAGACCATATCTAAATCAGTCATACATAAATCCTACACTTTGAACAAATAATAATATAATCAATTCTAAAATATTGTTAAAAACAACACCATTAAGAGTGATAAATGCCCAAACATGTTTAATGGCCTTGATACCCCTTTTAAACTAGAAAGAAAAAGATTAGTTGCTCATAGCTCGTCAAAAGGTAAGGAATCTGCATCCTTTGGTGTCTGTAATCTCTTTATATTCTGTATATATTTTGAATGGCCTCTTCATTGAATTTTTAGACTTTAAAATTAGAGTTATTCGATTATATAATGTCAATTACATAGGCATGTAGGTGATGGGTTTATTAATTTTCCAGAAATTGCGAAATTAAATGTTTATAGTTGGATACATAGGTAAGATATATTGTTGTGTAACTCACTTGCACGACCGTGTATGTCTCCAGATAGGCATCGAGGTCATAGATATGGTTGAAACAATATATTTGAGTTTGTACACATTTTTAGTGACTTATATAGTCCTATACACGACGTGTAAGTCTCACACACATGCATATACACTTCTACACGGGTGTATAAGTCACATTAAATCTAATTTTATAAATTCTTTATCCCTTTTTCACCCTAGCTTATCTCCTTTTTGCTCCATAAGTGCAAATGAAACTGAACGTTAATAAAACTGTACCAAGTATGTGAGTTTAGTTCATTTTGGTTCTTTTTCCTCCAACTTGTACATAAACCAAAATTTAAACTAAAATTAGTATCTTAGATGCAACATAAACATTAAACATTAAGAATTAGGCATTGATGTTGCTCTTCACCTGGGAAAAGATTGTATAAAGGTTCCTCTTTTTTAGGTAAAGATTTTACAAAGGTTATTCTTCAACTTAAAAGAAGAATTATAGTGAAAATCCAAAAAGAGTCTTGGGTGGACATACGTAAGGATAGTTTGTAAACTTTTGTTACTATGTTACTTTATTGCTTAAGAGCTTTATTAAAATTCATTATTTTACTTTATATTATAAATTATGATCTTTTTCATATTAAGTTAGTAACCTTTCATTAAAATTTTCAAACGTATTAAGTCAGTAACCTTTTGTTTAAAATTTTGTTAGTGTCCAAAAGATATCATTTAGGCTCCAAAAGATGAAAGAAGAAATGACTCTTTAAAAAAATATCATTTAAAGCCTCAAAGGAAGAATCAAATGAAGAGGAAGAGACACCAACTATAGGAAGTGATAAAGAAGATATTAATTTAATCACTATAAAATTCAAGGAATCCTTGAAGAACTCCTAAAAAATAAAGGAAATCAAAATTGGTAAGATAAATTAAAAAAAAATCAAATAATAATATTTACTTTAAATGCAGAAAAACTAAACATATAACGTCTCAACATCCTCTCCTCAAAGGAAATAATAAATATGAGATAAATGATAAGAAGGAGAAGATGGATAGAGGTAATAAAAGGAACTTAAAGCCTCTACTTGGGATGAGATGGATAAAGCCAATAGAAGGCACTTAAAGCCTCCACTTGGGTGACTAAATTATTCCGAAAGTGAGCATTTAAAAAGAAATGTAACTCATATGTGCGTCATGGTTAAAGATGATAATGAGGTATTTTCCAACTCTAAATCTTGTATATTAATAGTGATAATGATCTGATATATAATGAACTAGTTGAGATCATTGAAATCAAGAGCACAGAAAAAAGGTATCCTCCAAACTCAAAAGGGATTAAAATAATTTAGATGTATGCGTGAATCAACATGAAAAGAAAAAGAAAAAATTGCACAGTATCAAGGCATCTAAAAGTATGGATGTTGATGATAATCATGACTTAGATGAATTAAAACATGAGAATAAAGCATTGAGAAAGGAAGATGATGCCCTCAAGGACTCATTTTCCAAGTTTACAAAGGGAAGTTAGAAATTTAAAAACATTTTTAGAGCTCAAAAGAATTAAAATAATAGGCATAAATTGAATATAGTTGTGGGAGTGTTTCCAACACTAAAACTGTTATTCTTAAAGGAAAGCATTTACATAATGAAGAATCAATATCTAGGATTGTAAATGAACGAGGAGCATCCACATAAAAATTATACACATGACACATTCACTAGGGCTTACTATATATATATATATATATATATAAATATAATTATTCTTGATGATTTTTCTAACCAACATACGAAGTTCCTAATGTCTTTTAGTAAAGATGCATGGATTTAACATAAGTGACTTGGACATATAAGTATGGACTTCTTCTCCAATCTTAACTCTAAATAACTTATTAATGAAGTTCCAAGGGTTAAATTTGAGAAAGAAAAAATTTGTAGAGCTTGCTATGGGAAAGCAAACCATGAGCTCATTTAAAAGGAAAAAGTCATAACTTCCATTAGACTTTTGCAATCACTTCATATAGATTTGTTTGGACTAACTAAAGTTGCTAGTTTAGGTGGTAAAACTTTATGCTTTTGTCATAATTGATGACTTTAGTTATTTACTTTAGTTTTAGTCTTAGAAAATAAATATGAATGTTTTGGGGAATTTGTCACATTTTTAAAGAGGGTTTAAAATGAAAAGAAGCTCTCTACTACATCTATTATAAGTGTCTATGGTAGGGACTTTGAGAACAAAAGGTTTGAAAGCTTTTGTGAAGATAATGATATCTTTCACAAGTTTATACTTCAATGACTCTTAAAAATGGAATTATCGAGAGGAAAAAATAGGACTTTGTAAGAAATTGAAAGGACTATGATAAATGAATATAATATCCCTAAATATTTTTGGGTGAGCTTCTACATGTCACATTTGAAATTGAGTCTACATAAGATTGAATTTAGATAAAAATCTTTATGATTTTAGGATGGTAAGAAGCCAAAAATGAGTTACTTCAAAGTTTTTATGTGTAAATGCAACATTTTAAATACTATAGATAACATAGAGAAGTTTGATTCCAAAGTGGATGAAAGGAATTTTCTTAGCTATTCCTTAATTAGTAAAACATATAGGATGTTTAATAGGAAGATTTTTATTATTGAAGAGTCTATGTATATTTTATTTAATGAATCTATGCCTATTATAAATAAGAATGATCTTATAGATGATGATGTAGGTATATCTAAGGAATAAGAGAAATTAGCCCTTAAAGAAACTAAGAGTGATCAATAACACATCTTATATGAGCATGGTTTCAAACTAAATGATTAAAACTTGAAAAGAACCATTCTCCAAATCAAATTCTAGGTAATGGTCAATAAGATTCAATCACTAGATCTCATCCTTCTTTCATTTCTCAAAGTAAAAAGCTCGTATTGATCAAAGTTGGTTTTTATTATAAATAAGGAACCAATTTAAGAGGAGTATAGTGTATAATTTAGTACCTAGACCTAGAGATCACAAAATCATAAGTATCGAGTGGTATTTTAGAAGCAAATTAGATGAATTAGGTACCATTATGAGTAATAAAGAAAGATTAATGGCAAAAGGGTACAATTAACAGGAGGGCATAGACTTTGATGAAACTTTTGCTCTAGTGGCCAGGTTAGAAGCTATTATATTTTTACTTGCATTTTCATTCTACATGAAATTCAAATTGTTTCAAATGGATGTTAAAGGTACTTTTTAAAATAGTTTTATTCAAGAAGAATTTTACGTTTGTTAACCTCTCAATTTTGAAAAGCATGATGCACCTAACCATGTTTACAAATTTTCAAAGGCTCTGTATGGTTTTAAATAAGCTCTTAATCTTGGTAATGATATGTTAAGTGCATTTTGTTTAGAAAATGCTTTCTCTAATGGCAAGGTTGACACTAAACTCTTTACTAAAATTCATAAGCAAGATATTTTAATTATCTATATTGATATTGATAAAATTATTTTTGGTGTGACTAATGAGAGTATGTTAAAAAAATTTCAAGTACATAGAGTAGGGAATTTGAGATGAGAATGATGTGAGAGCTTAACTTCTTTCTTGGACTCTAAATCAAGAAAATGAAGGAAAGTATCTTTATTAATCATGTAAAGTACACCAAAGAACTACTCAAATGCTTTGGAATGGATCAAGTCAAACCATTAGGGACTCCTATGAGGATCATAAAAAATTGAACAAAGACAAAGAGGGCAAGTCAATTGATGTAAAACTCTATTAAGTTATGATTAGTAGTTTGCTTTATCTTATCACAAGTAGGATGTGTAGTGTATGCTTATGCACTAGACTTCAATTGAGTCTTCTGGAATCCCAATTTCTAGCCGTTAAGTGCATTCTTAGATTTTTATGTAGTATTATTTCATTAAGACTTTGGTATCCTCATATACTTTCTTTAGCTTACTAGATTATTTGGATATGGATTATGTTGTTAGACTTCTAAATAGAAAGAGTACATCTGTTACTTATGAATTCCTAGGAATTGCATTAGTCTCATAGTTTAGTAAGAAAGAAAATTTGGTTACCTTATCAACCACTGAAGTTTAATATGCAGTAGATAATAGTTACTGTGCTTAAATTATATAGCTTAGACAATAACTTAGAGACTATAGAATGGGCCTTACTAAGATAACTGTTAAGTTTGATAATACTAATTCTGGTTATCTTATGAAGAACCCCATTCAATACTTTAGAACCATGAACATTGAAATTAAATACTATCTTATTAAATACCATATATGAAAATAAGGATATTAAGTCAGAATTTGTGGATTAACGTCAATTGGACAATTTTTCTACTAAACGTGCGAGTGTGGATATATTTTCCACAATAAAAGAGAATTGGGGATGATTGATGAAAACTCTATAGGTTAGATGATTCTCTTAATGTTTATGATAGTTATTAATCAATATTTCTATGATTTATGATTTGTTTTGATCTTTTGATTTTAGTGTTAAGGTTGTTTTTCACATTATTAGGATGTATTAGTCAAGTAATACCTTTATGTGGTTGACCAGTATCCCAAAAAATCCACCCTTATGCTTTCTAATGAGTTTACTAGATGTTTAATCGCTTATTCATCATATAGCCATATTGTTCGATCGATGTTCTCTTGTGGTTAAATAATATCCCCTTGTATATGAATTTTTTTCTCCAATGAGCTTGTCAAGAGAGTGGTCAATTACGTTGGTCATCATCCTTGACTGGTCAACCAATATCTTTAATGGTTGACTAATAGAGTGAATCTTAAGAAACTAACTCTTGTAATAATTTTGTAAAAGGTTTGTTCGATAATATTGATTGACATTTAAGATTTGGTTGACCAATATATTTGACTAGTCAACTAATATCTCTACTTTAAAAGCAAAAACATGTTTGTTTCTTCTTCTTTGCCAATGCTTCCTCTTTTTACTTCTCTCCTCTCTGAACTAAAACCAACATCAATGCCTCTTTTCTCACACCCTGGCATCTAACAACCAAGATTCCCCCTCCTAGCACTCCCTTTCCTTGGTTTTAATCATTGTGAGTCTTTTTGAAGAAGGCATATTGTTCAGTCCTTTCATAGAAGCTCCACCATTTTTAATGTACCTTTTCTTTCTCTAACGAGCTTCAACATAGTTCCTCAATGCTAATGAGCTGTTCTACACCCAAAAGGCCAAGCTTCAACAACTTCATCACTAATTCATCCAATTCTATTTAGGGTAAACCATAACTCCACCAGTTTTTGGGAACCATAATCCTACACCTATGACCCTCTCTCAAATCAAATTCCAGGTAATCAAGATGAGTATTTTGATATTGACTCTCTTTAGTTTCACTCAAGTTTTGTTACAATTTTTAGGCCTCAGGTGAGGTCAAGCTTGGGTAGCTTGAGCCTGAGATTGAATCGAGGCCTAATTTTTTAAAAACATTAAGCCTGAGACCCAGTCATCGTGAGCCTGGGTGTAAAACCTTAAACTTTTCTTTTCACGTGTCTATAAAATTTCATTTCATATGAATGGTATTTTTGGTTAAATGTAAATTTTATTTTTGCTAAAAGGTGAATTGGGGACCCAACCTTGAATGATTTGACAATACTTAAGACAAGTGTTAAGTCAAATGATAGTTGAAAAATACTAGAGTTGATTGGTATAGAAACGGGCCAAAAATAAATTCAATCGGGTGGATTTATGATAGATTAATATTGACCTTGTTTTCAATTATCGTAAAGTAAATTCGAAGCACTTTTGAGCTGAAGCATAGGGACATAAACCAAGTAAACAAAGAATGAGAGAATCAGCCATAGTTAAGGATACTTAAAGTAAATCAATCTAACTTATATGTTGATATGTTTAGGTGTACATATTATTAAGTGGACATGAAATTTCTATCGAAATTGGACAAAATTTTCTTAAGTCATTTAATTATTTTGGACAAGAAATAATATATGTACACGCGAATGAGCCTTAAGTGGCAGCTATGACTTACATAAAGAAGTCCTTATTATTTTGGGACAAGAATGCATGAAGACCTTATGTTGTCACATTTATGAAGGAGTAGATGTGAGGGAGGGACATAAAATTTATTACATAAGAGACCAATTCATGATATGGACATGTGGCATTTTGATGAGACAAAATCAAAACAATTTGTTATATTTAGGGGACAAGAATTGTCGTGGATGATTTAAGGAGTTAAAGGATTAATTAAACAAAGATGGTAAGAGATTATATAATGGAATGTTGTTGGAAATTTACCTTACAATGTGTAGGACAACCCTCTTCAACGTGTAGCTTAAACAAGAATGATGGAGGAGCTACTCCACCTTCATTCCACTAGAACTTCACTTGTCCCTTGAATCAAAATTGATGTTATTAAATTGCTGCTACTCCCTTCATACATAGATCTCCAAGTTATTGCCTTCAGGAAATAATTTTTGTATGTTGTTTAAGCCTCCAACCGTGGACAAAACCTCCATCAACGCTAACTACATGTAGGGAAAAGATGAATAATACATTACCACCTAATTCTAGTATTTTAAATCACTGTTTTCGATCCTCTTTAGCTAGTCATGTGAATGCTTAAGTTGGAAGTATGAAATCCCTTATGAATTGTGTGAATGATTGAACCGATTGCATGGTTAAATGAAGAGAAAAACAACATGGTAAGTGGATAGAAAAAACAACATGGTAAATGGAGAGAAAATCAGTAAGTATATTCATATCTTAAGTGTATTGTTCAATGGTTGTTAATTTGTAACATGTAGATGCTATATATGTGGCTTAATGGTTGTTCAATGGAAGCATATATGTTGTACATAGTTTAATGGTTCAATGTAAGGAAAAAAATGCATATACTATGTACATTATTTAAATGAAAAGAAGACAACATGTCTAAATCATAGAAGTTGTTCAATGATTGTTTAATGGTTGAATGAAAAGAAAACATAATTTTAATCTTACTAAATGCTAAGATTTTGGCTAAGCCCTTTGTCATAAAATTTGTAAAACAAGGTGGTAAGTTATGGACGTACTTGGTAGGTTTTAGGAACCCTTCAGGGATCTCCCTGATAGCTGAGTAAGATAATAAAGTTTTCTCATCACCGTAAACTTGGGACTAATAAAGGAAAAGCACCGAACAAGTAAGGGTGGTTTACGATAAATGACAAATAGTGAGTGTGTATTTAAAATGATTTGTTAAGATGGTTTTTTACCTTACTATGAAAAGTATGTTTATAAATAATTCCATTGGTGATATTACTGCATTTTAAAGTTAATCTTCATGAGGTTTACATATGCTTTGATTTAGCATTTAATTGAGTTTTGGATGCATTCAGAAACTAATGAGATGTACACATTCTTTGAATTGGCATTGAATTGAAATTCACATATGCTTTAAATTGACATAGAAATGGATTTTGAATATGTTTTGAATTGGTATTGAAATGAAGTGCACTCATATATTAATTATGTTTTAGCCTATAGTATGTCGTTAGGCCTTTATACATATGATTATATCGATCAGAGTACATCCTAACATGCATGCCAGTGTTTGGGGGGCATCTGTCACTAACATAGGTGGTGTTGTGTCTCTTACTATGTCCTGTGAGCCGCCCTCTGGACATGTGGAGTATATATTATGCTAGCATTGTTACGGGTAAGCGACACAAAACTAGCTTCATAATAATTGGTATATAGAGGTTAACTAGGCAAGGGTAAGTGATGTAGAACCAACTTCGTGGCCTTACACCTAAGGGTACCATATGGAAAAGAAAATTAGTGATAGGTTATGTTTTAAAAAGAAAGTTCATGAAAGTATTGATTGCCATCGCTATATACTTTATAAGAAAAGTGGTACTTGATCTCATAAAAATTTATGTGTTTTGTTTTACGTATGCATTTATCTTATGAAAAGAAAAGAATGTGTTTTGTAAGAACATTGCTTATTACTTAAAAAGAAAAGAAATTGTTTTTTTTATGGAGGTTAATATTATATAATTTTTTATTGGAAACCAATAATAATCATCGAGATCGTTTAGCTCACCCTTTATTTTCATTTTTAAATAAAACCTCCCAGATGCACGCTCAGGGGCTTCAGTGGAAGGGACTCTACCTTATAAGTAATCAACTTTGTCATGCACTGTTGTGTAGGCATTTTTTCCTTGTACATATTTTTGAGGACTATTGCATCTCCTTGAACACGTTTTGGAATGTAAATTTATGTAAAGAATGGATGTGTATAAAGGTTTTTAAATGAAATGTATGATTTTGTTGTAGCTTTTCAAAGTTTACTGATGTAACTATTTGAGGTTGCATGTGAGTGGATTTGAAGTCCACAATTTTTAGTTAAGAAATTGATGTGATAATAGAAGTGTTTTAAACTTTTACAAGGACTTTGAAATTTTTGAGATGTCAAAATACAACCATTGTGCTGTTAAAATTTTGAATAAACTGAAAAATAGAACTCCACTGTTTACATTTCTTATTATTTAGTTGAAGCTTTTCCTTAACAAGGGTAATAGGCTTAGCTTCACGAGAACTTTCCAGCTGATTCGAATATTGATTGGAAGGCCCCCGTGGAGTGTTGAGTAGGTCTGTAACATCTCATTTCCATATTAAGGGTTAGAACCCTAGATTTCTGTAAATGGGAAATAACAATGAGTGAGTAGAAGAATGCATTTCATGTTCAAGCATAATATAGCATTCATACATATGATTTTGATTATTGCATGCATGACAATAATTTGTTTATGCACTTGTTTGACATTTTTGGGTACAAATGATTGTTTTAATGTGATTATAATGTGAATTATGGATTATGTGTCTTGAAAAATGAGTTTGTATGTGTAATTAGTGATTTAGATTTTTTTGGTAAAATTTGAGAATTTTCTGGAATTTTGGGTATTTATAGACTAGAAAAAATGCCAAGTGATAGAACAATTGATAAATGGTAGTAGAAATAAGTGACAAGTGACAAAAGAAATAATTGATATATGATATTGGTATTTAATGACAAAATTGGGAGACAATTGGAGTAGAAATTGGAATCAAATGGACTAGTTATTAAAAATGGGACCAAATAGAAGCCATAGTTACTTCTATATGATTGTTAAACAGTAAAATAAACTGAAGTAAAGAGTAGAGAATAGACACTACGATTTTTATACTAGTTTACCCCAAACCGTGGGCTACGTCTAGTCCTCAGAGTTCATCTGAGTGTTTCACTATTCTCCAAACGATTACAAGTATTCTTTCTTCCCTTCCAGAGCCTCTTCAGTTCTCTTACAAAGTATTCTTTCACTATCTTAGTCTCTTTAGGCTATCAGACTTTTCTTTCTCTCACTAGAAAAAGATTGTGAGCTTTTGTTACAGTAATGTTAGCTCTCTTCGTATCGCACTACAGAATTTCTCTTTTCTAAGTAAGCACTGTAAGAATTTTCTCTCAGATTGTCTAACTTTCTTAACTTGTCTTAGATTGTAGTGTCTTCGACTACGACTAATATTTATAGCCTTCGTCTATAACTGCTTCTTGATTCTTGATAACCGCTTCTTTATTCTTGATAACCGTCATTTAGTTGAGTTCTGTAACTAACTCTAACTGAATAACTGTTCTAACATGCTAATGTATCTGTAACATCCCCTTACCTATGGGAAGGGTAAAATAGTAATTTGGAATGGGTTAGGAATGTTTAAATTGTTTTGCTATGTTCATGCATTCATATATGCACATGAATAGTGAATAGTGAATTTTGTACATGTAAATGACTGTACATGCATTCATGACATTTCTCGGTATAAGTGTGAATAAATGTGAATTTTGAAAAATTATGCTTTGTGTGGGTAAAATTTGTGTTGGAGAGGGTCATAGTGATTTTTTGATTTTTATAGAATTTTAGAGATTTTTCGGGAATGACTGTCCAATGGCACTGGAAACTTAGACATATGAAATTAGGAATTTTTGAATTGAGCCATTGGAATTTTAGAGAAAAATTGGAATTGAATTGGAAGAAAATTTAGGAAATAAATGAGAGTGTGACATATGGCAAGTGACACATGTCACTTGCCTACATGCCTACCAAATGTATTCATTTATTTAATAGTCACCATTTACTTAGTCATTCACGACTCTTCCTTATTGTCTTGAACTTGTTAAAGTGTTTATTGTGTTTTGAATAAGAATTGCTCTCCATCATCCGAAGTTGCTTTCTCCTTGTT
>JANQBM010000006.1:13510841-13525376 GCA_025594535.1 Erythroxylum domingense
GAGTAAAAATATGTGGTAATCATAGATTTTTTAATCACATATATTAATTTACTAACTTGAAATTTTATTTATATGCAAAAATTGGCTAATAAAAGGAATTGTCAAGAGTTGACCAATACATCATAGCCCATACAAAGGCAGACAATGAAACTCCTTCAAATGATGAAGTAAAGGAGACCATTGTAAGTAAATACTTTTATAATTTTTTAAAGGGTTTAATTTATTAATGATATTTAATGTTGACTTAAATATTACACCAATCTCTTTTTTTTTTAGGAATTAAGCATGATTTGGACAATGGAGTTCCACTAAATTGAATGATATTTGTCATGACTCATTAAGAAAATGGAGATTGATTATAGCACATTTAGGTCTATCTAATATTGCTATTTCCAATTAACCACAAAAATTTGTGTAAATTTCCACCAAAATAAAATTTTGTATAATGAGTGGACAAATGTACGTGGGTAATTCTTATATTTAGTTTTTTTAGTTGCAATTTATATGTATTTCAAATAATAGCAATAACTAAAGAAGACCATTTTTGTAGGAATGAATACAATTTTATATGTATTTAATTATTAATATTGATGTAAGAAGAGTTGAAGAAATATAAAACTGAAAAAGAAGCAGGATTGATCAACCTTGATGATGATGAAATTTTTGAGAAACTTCTTGGTGAAGAAAAACATGGGAGTGTTAGAAGCTACTTTCCAAATACCACCCCATCTAGTTATCAGGCAAATGGACCTTCAAAACGTGAGCTTATAAAAGAACATGCTGAAACCAAAGAGTATGCTCAGAGCTTGAAGAACGAAATGACAACTCAATTTCAAGAAATGAAGGGATAAATTGTGAAGGATGTGCAAAATCAAATGATGGAAAACTTCAAGAATATGCTTGAAATAGCTAAGAATGGAGATTTTAATTTTGATTATTTCAAAGAGACGTTTGAAGCCTCATCGAATAGTGCTAACTCCTCAAAATCTCATACCAATGACATAAATGTGGTAAGTCTTAATCTAAAGTTTTTTGTATAAATTATTTTATTGTTTTAAATAATCAATATTAATTTTACTTATCATATTACTTTTGTTTATTTATTTATTTTGTTGTAGGATGCAGATGTGAATGCTTGAAGGAAAAGTCTTGCTTCATTCACTGGAGTTGGTTTATTATCTTATTAAACATTTTTGTTTTCAGTTAATTAGATGATATTATAGCTTTTATGAACATCTTATTCGATCTCGTTATTAGGATTCACTTTCAAGTTTTATGTTTAGTTTTCCTCGAAGTTAAACTTATATTAATGCAATTTCATTTTTAATGTTATTTTTTATATTCTATTATGTAAATTATGGTTAAAAAAATAATTTTTTTTTACGTACGAGATTATTACTTTTGAAAATTGTGATAAAAATTATCCGTTACTAGAAAAAAAAACAGAAAAACTTTTGTTAACACTATAATATTCTTGTTGTAAGTTACTACCTCTATTAATAAACCATATGCCATTGCATAACGAGATATTTAGTTACTATTTTCTAGTAATAGAATTTAGTATTACTAATTCATATATTTTGCAATGACAAATATTCTAAACACTAAATATAATGTTTTTAATGAAAGTATTAACCAATAATAACTTACGTTATTACATATATGTTTTGTGATATTGATTTATTTTGTTGTTAAAAATAACACTTTGTCACCATTGATTGGATTTTTTGCAATGATTATATTGTATTACAATATATTCTTATTTCCAATAAAAAATATATCATCATTATATAGGACTTCTATCGATAACCTTTTATATTAGCAAGTTTTGTTACAAGCTATTACTTTTAGTAACGAACTTTAAGTTATTACAAAATTAAGCATTTAGTTACATATTCTTGTAGCATTACTAATTAATGATTTTGTAATAGTAAATTAATTTCTTGCTAAAAATAATATTTTGTAACAATAATGTTTAGTATACAATCATATTTTGTCATGGATATCATTGAATCTTATATCAGATAAATCTACTTCAAAAGGCGATTTTCTTGCAACAACTCTGATTTTTTGTAATTATATATTAGCTATAGCAACTATTTTAGCAAAATACAAATGCCTTTTGCAACAAATATATTCTATTATAGTGACGCATTGTTTTGTTACTAAATGTAGAGAATCCACAACGGGAAAAATTTCTGAAGCAAGACGAGAGTTTATCTAGCATTGGACATGGGAATTCTCTCAAGAAACCTTTAGCAACTCCCCCTATAGTAACGGAATGTGACGGAGTCAATTTTTGTCACCACAAGTTTTAGTAACGAACTTCACGTATATAGTAACAGTTTTAATTCGATACCAAAGCCTTTTCATTTTGTAGTGCGAGTTCCATGCTCTTGTTCCCTGTGCCTAAATAAAGACCTTCATCCGTGATTTCCATGTAGGATAATTGGAACCATCCAACAACGATGGCATAATAATTGATGCTCCTTCTTTTATAGCCATATTCGCGAAACTAGGATTTGCACTAACTTGCTAACAAGTTTTGAAACGGTGACCCACTCTGAGACCAATTGAAAAATCATAGGGGGTAGTAGTTTCGCAAACTTTCCAATTTTATCGTGGATGTCTCTAGCACAAACAAAACAAAACCAATTAAAAGCGAAATAATAAATGACACCAAAAATTTAGTAACGCAGTTCAGCACTTCTTGCCTATGTCTGTGAGGCCCTTACCCAGCTTAATCACTTTCACCAAAGTACAATAGATTTACTCAAGAATTTATTGAGCTGACACCACTTAAACTTGACACTATCTCTCAACCTCACTTCCTATGAAAGATTTTTACTCCCAATAACATGACCAACTCGTGTTAACCTCGACAGAGGATTTTTCTAAACAACTTTTAATAGAAAACAATTAAACAAATAACTCAAGTGATCAATCAACTAAGAATAGAACAATAAAACACTTAAGATAAAATTGAAGAACAACTTCCTTAAAAGGTCCAACTCTACTGAAATAAATATAAAAGTTATCGCAACAAACTATGCACTGATTTATGCAAACTCTAACATCAACTCACGAAAACTTCTTCAGCTTCTCACTCATTTTCAAAGTTTTAGACTTTATTGGGAATAACACGTATTGTGCCAACATTGACATAAACAACTGAAAAGAACAGAATCACCATCACCGCCCCATCTCCCCCTTTAAAGTGCGGGTTCAAAAGAGAATATGGTCATTTCATGCAATAGTTTTCATCTGTTCCAATTTGAGCTTGTGATAGTTTTATTAAACTCAAGTAGGGATAAAAACAGAAGAGACATAATCAGATGGAACAAGCAACAATAACATATGATGATGGAGATAATTACGATGTCATCATCCAAACTCCAATCATAGCATAATAATCAATTCTTCAACATCTTGCGCACTCCACCTTGTAAGATAAATTTAGTTGCTAAACTTTTCTTCCCACACAACTGCAACATACACTCGGCGCACTATATCATGAATTGTAGGTCAAAATTCCATTTGTTCACCCAAGCTCCTACTCTAATATAATTGTAAAAACCCTTAATTGACAATAAAAAATACCATAATACCCTTGACATCTTCATACACATAAGTCCATATCCATTTAATTCAAACTAGAATTTTTTTGCAATATTCTTCAACAAATACACATCTATCCAAGATAGAATTTTATTCTATTTAGAACATTATCCAACTAGTGCTTGAATCCAAGATAACAAAAAATATGCCAAAATAAACATAAAATAGATATATTTAACATATATCTAACAGTAGTAACTCCTAAATTTTTCATAGTAAAGTTTTTTCTTCTTGTTCAAAGTTTTTACCTTAATTTGTTTGGGAGTTTTTCACATAAAAATCTTTGTTTATTTCTTCAATACTATTCCTTTAATCATATTTAGCTGTGAACCTGCTCTAATCCAATCAATTTTTGCAACAAGTGATATAAGAGTGTGGTGAGTGCGACGAATTTTTTGGTGCAATCCGTTCGATTTTTGGGTGTCGACAGTAAAATTTGATAAATAGTAAAACAATAACTAAGAAAGGTGACAATTATAGCATGCATTTTTTACTATTCATGACTGTAGCAGTCATTTTTTAACAAATGGGGTACTATTCACATATATTCATATGTATGAGTACTCTTTATATGAAATAGTAGGAGCTAAGTTCTGTTCATGATAGAAGCAATATTGGCAAACTTTGAGATTAAGAAGTTCAATGGGAGTAATTTCTCATTGTGAAAATTGAAGATGAAGGCTATCTTGAGAAAAGACAACTACTTAGAGGCCATTAGCGAAGGCAGATAACATTCAAAAATGATAATGAGTGGAATGAGATGGATGGGAATGCTATCGTAAATCTTTATCTAACATTGGCAGATGAGGTGTTGTCAAACATAATGGAGAAGAAGATGACAAAGGAGACCTGAGATCATCTCACAAAGTCGAAGTTATATGATGGTACAATTTATACTATCCAAGGAGTGCAGCATGTGGAGATATTGAAGAAGAGATTTATATGCTCCAACTAGGAGGTTTTGAAGAAGCAAGAAAGAAAAACTTAGTTTGCAAGTTGAAAAAATCTTTATAAGGTCTAAAGTAGGCACCGAGGTGTTGGAACAAGAGATTTGATTTCTTCATTATCAACTTTGGATACAGCAGATTACAAGAGGTTTGGTGAAAACGACTTCACTATCTTGCTAATGTATGTAGATGACATATTGGTAACAGGTCCCAACAAAGATCATATGATAGAATTGAAGGCTCAGTTGGCTAAGGAATTTGAAATAAAGGACCTGGAAATAGTAAACAAGGTTTTAGCGATACGATTTCACAGAGACAGAAGTAATAGGAAGATTTGGTTTTCTCAAAAGAATTATCTGTAAAAGATCTTACGACTCTTCAACATGCAAGATTTTAAACTAATTTCTACCCCACTTCCTGTTAAATTTAAGTTATCCTCCAGCATGAGTCCTAGTAGTGAAGATGAAAGGATTAAGATGTCTCGAGTATCGTTTGCATTAGCATTAGGAAGCTTAATATTTGTTATGATTTGTAGAAGACCAAACATTGCCCATGCAGTGAGAGTTATTAGTCGGTATATGGCGAATCACGGTAAAGGGCATTGGAATGCTATAAAGAGGGTCCTTAAAGACATTAAAAGGACCACAAATGTTGCATGGTGTTATGAGGGATCAAACTTTGGAGTTGATTCTTTTGTGGCCTGATAGAGACATGAGCAATATGGAAATGGCAAGGAAGAAAGAATGGTGTGAAGATCTGATTGACTTTCAATCATATCTTCAAGTGGGAGATTGTTGTTGCCGACTTCCCAAAGTCAACAAAGGAAGGCTATACATGTCCACATGCAAATGAAAAAAGAAGAAGGAAAATGAAGCTAGCCATTGTCTACAGTTGACTATAAACATCTGGGAGGGCTACAAATAGGCCTTCCCACATTGATTTTAGAATCATCCAAAATCTTCTCTTCTTTACTTTAATCTTCACAGTTTAGAGTATGTTTCTCCTATTTTTGAGAGAGTTAGTGTTTCTCCTTGTAAGTAATTGCCCAGACCACCCACCCACAGATATTGTCTACTTTGGGTTGCCTATTGGGTCAAGGCCCTCATGGTTTTGCTCTTCCTACACCCTGGAAAATGCGTCTATGGGGAAGAGGTATCCGTACCCTTATAAGGCATACTTTGTTCTCCTCTCCAACTGATGCGGGATCTCACAATCCACCCCCTTAGGACCCACTGTCCTCACTAGCACAGCAAGTCAGGAACTGACTCTGATACCATTTGTAACAGCCCAAACTATCCACCCACAGATATTGTCCACTTTAGGTTGTCTATCAGGCCAAGGCTCTCATAATTTTGCTTTTCTTACACCTAAAAAAAAGCATCTATGGGGAAAAGGTATTTGTACCCTTATAAGAAGTACTTCGTTCTCCTCTCCAACCGATGTGGGATCTCACAAAAACAAAGAGAGGTTGTAACTCCTAATTTTTTATAGTGAAGTTTCTCCTTCTTGCTCCTAGTTTTTACCCTGATTTGTTTGGAGGTTTTTCACATAAAAATCTATGTGTTTATTTCTTCATTAGTATTCCTTTAATCCTATTTTGCTGCAAATTTGCTCTAATCCTGTCAATTTTCACAACAATGTTATGGCATGATATATATATATATATATATATATAACATTACTTAGGCATTTAGGTGTACTTACCTTTTGGAGTACTTAGGCATTTAGGTGTACTTACCTTTTAGATTAATGTTGTGAGAGTAATACTTAGGTTAAAAAAATATAAGAATTACTATGTTATTCCTTCATAATGAAAGAAGTGACTAATAGCTATCAAGTCTTGTGACTTTGTTGATATCAATACTGAATAAAGAGACTACGTTATAATCTGCATTGAAAGGCTTTATGATAAGATGTAATTAGATCATATTAATTAAACTTATCTCTTTGGTTTGGGTTGGTTTGGTGCTTAATTAAAAAATTAATATTTATCTTGTTTTAAGAGGTGGAGAATGAACCAAATTTTGTTTAAAATATTTAATTAGAGCATCATTTGTCAAAGCCACAAAATTTGAAAAGATAAAGCAAAAAATTCTAGATTGTTGAAACTAATAAGACATAATCACACCTAGAGTCACCCTTTAGGAAGTTTAGTCTAATTAGGAAAGTTTGTTTTCATCTCTACATCACCTTTAGAATATTTATTTACTACTGTTTTAGAAAGGGAAGAACATGTTTGTTTTCAATTCTTTTTGTCTTCTTTCTTCTCTTTTCGTGTGGAAAAATATACTTGAGTGGCTAAATCTAATTTTTAATGATTCAAGAGGAATTAAAACTCCATTTGTAACTTTGAGAGGTTTTGGTTTAAAACTAAATTTTATTTTAATTCAAGTATTTCTTATTTCTTATTTCTTAATTTTCTACTTTATGAGTAATTAGTATTTATTGATCTAAAAAATTGATTTAATTTTAATTATTATATTGCTGTCAATGAATTCAATTATCCGTAATTATCATGAATAATTGGTACGAATTGCATGTAGGCTATTTATGTATTTGTATGGCTAACTTATGAAAAACAAGAAAATTAAATTGAACAGTTATAGCTAGCTCAATTGTTTAATTTAAGGTTTAGTTTTTTATATTAAGCTTACTACTAACATTTAATTAATATAAAATGCTATCATACCCATTCAATTAATGATTTTTGAATACACTATTTGAATCAATTAATTTAGAAAAAGTAGGATTTATTATGGCTATCCTAATAGATTTCAGACTAAATGCTTGAATTACGAAAATTTATTCCTTTTAGAAATATAATCATAGTTACAATTAGATGAGATCTTTTTAAAAAAAATTAGAGTTAGGTGAAATTTAATTTCTCATTTTTATACTAAGTTGATTCATCTTGATTTCTTACTAATTTTAGTTTATTAATTAATTAATCATATCTAAATATTATGTTTTTTAATTGAAATTAAGAAATTAATATTTAGTTCTTTTGGGATTCTACCAAATTTCATTACTACTAAAATAGCTTAGTAAATTAGAGATTAGTTTTTAGGGTTTTGATAACTAGTTACCTTCATGAGAATTTTTATGTTATTATAAGTGAGTTGGCTAGGGTAGAATGTTAATGGAGTCAAGATTAATATCATGAGAACTTCTTCATCCCAACAATTTACTGAAGTGATTAAAAGTTAAGTTTAAAAGAAGACTCAAGAGGAGATCAATTTAAGTTTCCTTCCTATTGGTAATTCGTGTTCGATATATGTCATTTTTACATTTTGAATTTCATTGGAGTTCTATGTTTCTCTTTATTTCTTGAAATATTGATTTGATCCAATTTTTAAAATTAAATACATGAGACCCTTTTACAAATTTAAGGCATTCTTTTTAATTTGTGTCATATATTTTAAAACTTTACCTTTGATCCTCACGTAGCTTGAAAAGGTACTATATATCACTTATTTTTATAAGATCTTTAAGTATAATGAAAATATTTCGAAATGGTGGCCTTTTTATCCCTCATTCGATTTAACATTTTAAAAGTAGTTTCTTATAATTTTAAAACCTCTATCTTCTTAGATTTTAAAAATATTACGTAAATGGGTAAAAGACATACACCACCACTATAGTTTAAGAAACTTTGAAAAAATCTATCGTTTTTTAAATCAAAATATTTGAACATGAATGGAAAAAGTTAGTATGTTGGAACTTTTTAAGTGGTTGATATTTACAACTAAGTTGTTCATGAGATTTGATATCATTATATCATTATTTTATTGTATTATGTGTTTGAGTTTTGTGTGTGTGTGTTTTTTTTTTTTCTATTATAGTTTTGCTTGAGGACAAGTAAAAGCTTAAGTATAGGGATATTTGATAAACAATTAATTGACTATATTTATATGCTCATATTTAGTGTGTTATGCTTTTTATTTAATAATTTTATAGTATTTTTGGTAGCTACTTTACTTTAAGTATGTTTTTAGGTGATAATTGCCTTTATGAACCAAAAGGAGAAAAATTAAGGTAAAATCGTGACATAAAATGAAAGAATTAAAGCAAGAACATGTGGAGCTTTGATGACGTTATGTATGCCCGTGTGAAGATACATGCTCGTTTATATTGACATACACGACCATGTATGTTGCCCGTGAAAGCTTCTATGTTCGTGTAAAGTCACAATTTAGAGGGTATTTTAAGATAGATGATCAATTATACAACCATGTAAGTAATTGTATATATTCTAGAAACTCTAATTTTTAATATGAAAGGATATTATTGAACGCTAAAACGAAGGACCTATATTAATGGTGATGCTTTAATTTTTTAGGATTTTTGTATATAAGAAGATGAAAGGAACTATTATAAAGGGGGAAAATCATCGACTTCAAGTAGATTTAAACTAATCCAGACTAAAAATTCGAACTATTTGCCAAACCTACTTAAAATAAGAAAAACATAATGCAATTAATATTTAGATCAAGCTCTAATTATTGTAGTAATAATGACCAAATGTGAATGGTCCCTTGAAGTTTTCCAAGTTAATTTAATTTTTTGGTTACTTCTAATACGAAGTTAATCTTTAATATTTTAAAATGGATTGTATTTATCCTTTAACATTTTAAAATAGAGAATATTTAAAATTTTGATTTGCTTCTATTAAATTCCTTCTAAAATTTTGATAATGTACCATTAATGTCTTACGAAGTATGTCAACATATTAACCTAGTAGGATGCAATCACTCCTTCAATTTGACATGTTCATAATATATTACAATTAATGTATACGCTCTTCAAATTATTTAAAATTACTTAAATGTAAAATCAAAATTAAGTTTTGAAAATTATATAAAAAAGTTTTGAAAATCAAGCCAATAACTCATATATGAAGAAGATGACAATTTTTGTCTAGTCCAACTTGACTTAGCCCGACCCAATTTGAAGTCATAAGGATTAACTCAAGCTAATTGAACTTGGAGTTGGGCTCACTTACTTTTTTAAAATTTTTAGATTTTGGGTTGAATTTGAGTTTAGACTACTCAGTTTGATCTGGCCTGGAGATTAAATATGTCAAGTAAAATGATATCATTTTGATTAAAATAACGTGATTTTTAAATTTTAAATATAAAATAATTAGATTTAGCTTAAACCTAATTAAAATTTGGACCTTTCAAACCCGATCAAATTCAAGATTGGGTTGGGAGCTTCGGCCCTAATTGAGTTTGAGTCCATACTAAACCCGAACATAAATTTTTTAGCCGAACTCATTCCCCTGTGCATATTGAAAACAAATTTTGTTATCGAATCTGGCGACAACTCGGAATTGAATTCCCAGTTAATTTAAGGCAAGTATCGTTGTAGAAATGGTTGCACTTCTTGGTTATTAGATTATAAGCATTCCCTCAACATTGTTCGTCTGCCAATGTCACCATTACTCCTCTTTCTGAGTGTGAATCCCATCGCGGTGTCTAGGTTCCCGTTCGAAAATTCGAGTTGATGAGTACTCATGAGCACTAAATGCACATTCAACCCCACGAACTAAAGTTTTATTAAAATTTCATGTATTTCAGCGAGGAGGGGATGCTTGAAACTATAGTACCAATTATATTTTCTTTTTGCACATTCTCATCAACCAAACAACAACCTTGAAAAGCAGCAAATCCTATACAAAGATTGAAGCACAAGAAAACTACCAATAAACCGATCAACAACAGATATAAACATCAACTTATCACATAAAATAATGTGATTTTTGTGAAATAGGTTGGGGTAAATGGGTTGCTGGATTCATGTTCAGAGGCATGCATTTTTGTGATTTTCAGATTTAATTTTGATTTTATATTTAATTAAATTTAAAAATATAAAAATTATTATTTTGATGTATTATGTACATATCAGATTTAAGAAGTGATGAGAAAAATTTTACCATGTGAAAAATTTACAAAATTAGAGTTGACCAATATATTCCAGTTTAAAACATTAAGACACTAATTAATATGATGTGTTTTAGAATGTTAAAAATTAATAAATAACGATAAAAATCAAATTATATTTTTAACCAAATTTCAGAAGATGATTAATATCACTAGTGATCTACTAATAATTTAAGAAAGGGAATTTTTTTTTTGCATAATTGTGGTACAAGCAGTTATTTGTTATTGGAGTATATTCAATTAAAATAAGTTAATAACACTTTACAAAGTTATATTTTTAGAATTCTTTATTATATTAAATTTTATTTTCTATAATCAATTTAATAGTCAAAATATTAAAATAAATATTTTTATTTAATAAAATCTATTCAGGTTAAATAGATACCATTCAACCTATCTTTATTTTCACATACAAGAAATAAATATTAATAAACTTATAGGCCAATACATAAAACTCGAAAACTTTTGTCATCTAATTTTATTAAAGTATTATTTTTATTGTAGAACTCCATAAATTATATTAAATGAATTTTTTTATGGTTAAAAACATAAAAAAAATAATATTAAATAAATAGATAAATTTTAAAATTTTTAATAGTAAATGCTTAAACTATTAATTTTGAGTTCAGTAAAGTAGACTCTCAAGTTTGAAAGCACTGGTTTCAATTCTTTCCAAGAGATGACTCAGTTAAGAAAGGTAAAAAGCAATTATTGAAGATGCAGAAAGATCAGCGATAGATAGCAACTAATTAAATGAATATAGATGTATATCCCGGTCCTGAGTTGGTTACATTAGTCTTCAAATAGATGTTTCTTGTCCTCAACTATTGTCGGTTAATTTTTAGAAAGTAGGAGGACTAACTTAACTTTTTTTATACCCATCCAACCAAACGTTCACACTCTCTTTTCCTCCCACAAATTTTTTCTCCACTGCAACAAACGGTCTATTTGGCAACGATTTCATTGACGATGAAATTGTTATCGTCACAAAAACAGAATGTATTGCAATGAAAAAAAAAGTCGTCACTAAAATTTGTTGTTTACTGACGTAAAAATAAAGCGTCGCTGAAAGAAAATATTTAGCGACGAATAAAATTAATAGTCGCAAAATGTTTAATATTTGGTGACGCTGAAATCATATCGTCACTAAATGTAGAACAATGGGTGACGTTTAACGCTATTCGTCGCCAAATACGTCACTTTAGCTACGAACCCTATCAATCGTCACTAAATATGTTGTATATTTCACGAAGATATATTATAGCGTCACTAAAAGTCCATATTTGGTGATCAAAATTCTATTTAGTCGTAAAAACTTTAACATCCAGCAACGATTTTTCTTAAGCATCACTAAATATCTAGTATTTAGCGACGATGTTTTGGTAATCGTCGCAAAATGTCCGACATACAGTGACTAATTATGTAAAATGTCATTGAATGCTTGCAATTGGTGACAATTTTATAAATTGTCGCTAAATGATTTACATTTTAAAAAATTTTAAAGCTAACATTTTTATAATCTATGATAGTTAATTAAGATATGTTTTATTCGAGATTTTATTTGAATGTTTGTAGCGTATTATTAAAAAAAAGTCAACATAATTTTAAGTATTAAACGGTAGTATTAATTAATCATTAGTATTTACAAAATTGGAAAAATAAGTTATAAAAAAGTTAATTAATTTTATGAATATAATAATATGATATAGCAAAAAAATATAGTTATAGAATAATACATTAGGAAGTTTTTCCTAGAAGTTACCCAAATCATACAGTTATAGAACTAGAACAATAATAGTCCACGGTCAATAGGTCGCAAGTTGACCTCTAAGTAGTAGATATATTGTTTGACAAATTATTACAGACACAACAATAAATAAACTTTAAAGCTGAGTTCAGTTGATTGATTCGCTAACTGATAATGATATATTTATTTTTTTGAATTCCAAGTAACATATGAGTCGGTAAAGGTAAATGAGTCCCCGATGTCTAGATTCCCTAGAAGGGTCCTTGCACGTTTGAACACATCAATTGAAACAACAAAAATTGTACCCTCAACTGTAGGGTTTTCACACCCTCTTGCAATAGCTAGCGACTTATTCACTCCATCCTCTACAAATTTAGCTTTTCCGCTATAGCTAAATTTGTAGAGAATGGAGTGAATAACTCGTTAGATTTAGTACCTAAAATACAATCAATATAGAAGTTAGATATTGTCATATTAGTAAACTATGAAATGAACTAAAATTGGAGTGACATACGTGCATGAGAAGATGAAATATTCGGAATTGATGAATTTTCCAAGTCAATTGATTTTCCTTTATAGACTGTTGTGACATCGCTCCCGCCTCCATAGGCATACATGTCACCTTCGAGACTAGAGGAAGCTTTAAACAAGCATGTGGTATAAACCATCAAATGTGAATATATATAATAGCTTCATAAAAGAAAATGAGATGTACATAATAAGGAAAGCGACATAGTTCAGATGATACTAAAAACCTTGAAGCATTAAATGATTCATTTCAAAACTATTCGGAAATTAATAGGTTGACTGTTGAAATAAAATAAGATCGTCTTCAAATTATACATTTTCATTAATATAATTTAAGAAAACTTATTTGAATAAATAAACATTTCATTTTTTTAATTAATATATGAAGACATTGTAATATAATTATAAAACTATTTGTAACAAAATATATTTAAATATTAGTCATTCCGATCCCAAAAATTAAACAAATGAAGAATAATTGCATATATAATTGAGAAGATTAAATTTTGTTTTTGTTATTGGTAATAGGAAAAACTAATATAAGAAAATATTTCAGTATTTGCGACGTTTATCAAAATTCGTAGTGAAATCATTAAGATTAGGCGACAATTTAGAAGATTAGTAAGGAAATGTATTCTATTTGGCGATGATTTATATTTTTCGTAGCAAAAGATGTCCTTTTGCGACGAAATATAGTATTGTCGCAAATTATGCCCTATCAGAATAGTTGAAACTATATTGTTTTTGCGTTATGCCAAACCTTTTTGCGACAATTGTTATATATTGTAGCTAAATGTTTGGCTTTTAACGACGATTAATATTTTCGTCGCGGAATGTTGCAACATTAAAAAAAATTTAAGTGGGACGACAAACGACGTCGTCTAACCAAATTCATAAACTACCCGAAACTCTTCCCCCCCTTCTCCCTTGTTTTTCCTTTCACTTTCTCTATATCGTCTTTAGTTTTTGTTTTTGTCTTCTTGACCGCGTTTTTTGTCTGTTGTTATCGATTTTCTGTTCCATCAATGGTTGCGTTCTCTTGTTCACGGCATTGGGTAAGTTTTATTTCATTTTTTGTGGGTTTGGTTGTCACATTTGCAATACACGTACCGAATGTGTGTTTTGTTTGAATTTCTTCTATTTATTGAGTTTTTTGTATGGATTGATGGTAATTGAGGGGTTTGTGTTGATTAGTTTTAGGGATAGTGAAGAAAGGGAATTGAAATGTTGAATACGTATATTTGCTTGTGTTTTATGTTATGCTCACAATGTGTTCGATGAAAGTTCTCACCGAATTTTTGGATATATTGAACCTAATTTGTGGTTGCTTTCTCTGCAAAAATTCAAGTTCAACTTTAATGCAGAAATTCTCAACAAGTGTTAAATGCCAGAAGAGCAAATACAACCAAAACAAAGCATAGAAAATAACAATGAAAAGGGTTGTCAAAATGGACCGGTCTATGAACATAGAGATGAGATAAGCACGTACATACGCGAAATTGGGACTTGGAAGAATGTGAATTCCAAGTCAAATTTGTGAGGTGAATCGGGTGAGGTGAAGGCTTGCAGAGGAAACCCAACTTGGCATGAAAGTTTTCATGGGGTCGAAAATGCATAAAGTAAAAACATATTTTACTTTATTATTATTTTAGAAGCATATTTTAACAATTATATATATAAAGTAAAAACATATTTTACTTTATTATTACTTTATATTTATATTTTAACAATTTTAATCGGTTCAATCTTTATA
>JANQBM010000006.1:13540035-13560489 GCA_025594535.1 Erythroxylum domingense
ATGTACAGATATTTTTCATGTGCAAAAATCACTGTTCACAAATGCATGAGCATGAGATGTGTTTTCCTAATTTCTCTCGTGTACTCGTTTCTATAATTCAACCCGTTATACGGAAACGGGATGTTACAATTCTCCCCTCCTTAAAGGAATTTCGTCCTCGAAATTCATTTCTGATTAAGGAAGAAGGTACGGGTAACTATTCGCTTATCTACTTATCCATTTCCTATATCACTTCACTACTCGTTTACTTTCTTTCAAAAGACCTCAGCTGATTTATTCAAGAGGTCTATCAATCCCTTGTCTATATATATATCACACTTCCTTAATTCTTCTCTTGATAAGTTTCAAATTACTTAACCTTTCACTTCCAGTCTCAACAACACGTATATTGGATCAGAATAATACGAATCATATCACACTGTGAATCCTATAACCATAAAACAATTCACACTTCCAAAGTTCTATTATCGTTATATTTTTCTATGGGTCACTTAATGTCAACATAATTTCTCTTATTCATTCCGATATTTCCAACTAATGTCACCTTAGCAAAGGTGGTACTTTCGAAGACAAGTATTTTATTTCACTTCTCATCAGTGTTAGCACACTTACTTTGCAAATCATTCTTCATATATTCTATAACTTCAATGTGATCCACCAAAGATTTATTTATTTTCCAAAAATCACTGTATTCGAATTCCAGATTCATTTCACTCACTAACAGTATCCCAAATTTATTCTAGCTTATAATCATTCCTTTAAGCCCTCTCTATTATAATATAAGGTAAACGACCCCTTTTTATTGTCGAACGCCTCATAGAATATTCTAATGGTATCACCAGAATAACGATTATTATGCCTGTAGTCAACTTGCACTATACATTAATCTCACATTCTGATGAACTCCAAAATACAAGCTTTACACTTGCCTCACTCTGTAAGACTATTTGCGACTCAAACATGAAATCCCTCGGTTTTACATTCTTTGCCATGAATTATTATTTCAATGTACTCTACTAGAACATATAGCCTCGATTATTTCTTGTATCCAATTATAATGATTATTACTCAAAAGTTGGATTCAGTTCCTCGATAAGATTCACAAGTTCTAAATTCCTCAATTTGGGCTTTGTCAGTCCTTTTATACACAACTAATTTTAATTCGATACTTAATCATACTTTCTTTTTGCCCCTTTTTATCTCGACATTTTACAATCATTATGACACTCGATTTGATAATATTTACATCTAAATTGAGATACCCTGGTAAAATATTTCCTATTCAATGCCTCAATTTGAAATACTAGCTTAATTAGGAATTACTCATTTACACAATCACTTTCAATTTCTGCAACCTCATTAGGTACCTCAATCTTTGCCAATCTATAAAATGTTCTGTACAATTGATGTCCCCAAGCTTTTAAAGCAATTTCTATTATATTGTACACTTCAAGTCATATATTCAAAATTTAACTCATGAAGCGATAATTATACCTACGTACACCCATTCACTTTATACTGTTGCAACAGATGGCATCTTAATCATTAGAGGGAAACTCTATTGTCTTTACTGTGAAATCTTCAAGTCCCAAAGAGACTATTATCATTGGTGTTATAATTCCTCAATATTTCTTTCACATTTATCAGTCCATATGACTGACACATTTTTTCTCAGAAATTTCATCGAAGGGCTAAGATCGATAAAAACTATACTTTATCAGTCTCGATTAGTATCCAATATAGAACTCAAAATCTCGCATACGTTCCTGAAGATTTCTCACTTTATCGTTACCTGTACTTTTCTTTGGGTCTCCCAATATGCCATGTTCAGATTTGATACGGCCCATATTTCATGTGATCAAGCTAAGACTTATACACTTGGCATATAATTATTCCCACTTCCATGATCAATAAGAGTTCCTCAAGTATTCAAAATATTTTTCTCTTCTTTTCAAGCACACTCGATAATTCGTCTGTGATCATAATCACTAACCATCCTAACAAAATTACTATACCAAAATACTATCAGGGGCATTTTTAACTCCAACAAATGAAACCCAATTTTTTTTTATGCCCATGGGATGTTCTTTTAATTCTTTAAGACCAAATTTCCTCAATAAGGTAGTATTATCTCATGAATTTTTCAATGTCCACTTGACTTATCTCTCACGGATAATTATTTTCTCTATTCTTTAGTTTTCCTCAAATTTCACTTCGACTTATTCTAAGGTATGTTCATTCATACCAATTTCTCCACACATTTGCAATTTATTTTCAAACCTTTATTTATGATTCCGAAACCTATTTACACAGACTATAACGTAGACCAAAATTTACCTCACATAAGCAAGAATGTCTCTTCGAATTCTAATATCACTTAATATAGTTGGATACTTTACATCAACACAATGTATACACTCTTAATACCCTTTCCTATCACTTATGCTTGAGTCTTCGCTATGGATGTAACTCCGATATGCACTTTTGACTCACTATTGATTCATTTCAGATTCGTTCCTTCACTGATCATAAATTGAATTAATCGTCTTACTGACCCTATTCAATGATTTCTTGGTACTAACCTCGATATTGTTGATAATTCCTTGTCAATCAATTACAATCAATTATTTCCCATGATTACTAGTCAATCATTCTTTGTATCTCAAGACAAACATGTTCAATTCGTATCACAACCAATATGATCAACACATCCTCACTAATAAAGCTCAAGGAGGCATTAAGCAATTTTATATCCTCTAACACCCTGGTACATACCAAATCCTTACTTTTTACTAAGTCTTCAATTAATCACATTTCCTAATGTTACATATGTCTTCCATTTGACTCTAAATAACATGTTTCCCCTTATTCCTGCCCATAATTTGGGACTTATCAATTGATCATAGAAATTTATTTTTGTAGGCCTATATCGGGCCCTGCACTTTCTTCCTCACTTTTATTATCAGCGATTCTACTCCAGTTTTCCCGCATTTACCTTTTCTAATACATTATTTCCTACTAATTGTACTATCAATTTGAGTGCATTCACTCTTCTCCTTTGATTCGTTTTTTTTTATCATCCATATGTGTATCCTCAATCCATTTAGAATTATCGAAGCAAGATCCTCAAGGAACTTAATCTCAATGTCACCGACATATTATTACGCTCAATCATGACTTTTATCACATTAGAAATCCAAGTCTATCCTTTCACATTCATCGAAAGATTATTTCCTTTAACCGGGCTTGTACACTTTAATCTTATCATTTCTCATTTTTCACACAACCCTGACAATATCTTCACTTTTCTATCACATTCGCAAGTAGGATAATACGATACAATATCGATATCATATTTCATAACTCGCACGCAAACACAAATGTATCAACCTTGTCGAACCATATACTTTTTTTTCAGTTCCAAATCAAAATCCTAATTACCCATGTGACTGTCGTTCATCTGATGTCCAAATTTGACCTCTCCATGCGAATAGCAAATTTCGTTTTCTTTCAACTCGGTTTATATACTTTAGGTTTCATATTCATTTTGATGTCACTGCTTTCCTTAATCAACCCATGCCAATGTATTCACAGTCCTATCACATCCAAGAATTTATTATCACAGTACAATATGAATGTCGTTTTCCATTATTCTTTTCCCATTTCTCATTACCCATAAACTTTCAATGGTTCACATTCTAGCCTATCATCACTTTTCTCACACTTAAACACTTAACACATGCTCATACGTGTGATTCATACTCATGCGACTTAGACTAGGGATCAGTTGCCACTATCTGCTATGATATGACTTCAATGCATACACTTGACCCATGTTTCAGAAAATGCCCATATAAGAAAGTACTTCTGGGCTCTAATACCACATAAATGTAACACCCCACTCCCGCTGGACCCGAACCCAATATCGACAGTGATATCCGAATCCGTGTCCCGCGAGGGTGGTGTGCCACATCACTTAACAATTTAAAAGTCGGTATAAATTTTTTTTAAAACTATAAACATAAAGAACAAAAATTCGTAACCAAAATATTTCACTTTAATTAATAACCATTTGATACAAGTAATGAAATCAACAGAACTTTTATTAGGCACTTGGGTCCATTCCAAATTACACAAAATACAATCATTTCAGTTTTCCAAAATTAATACAAACTGTAATATTCGATTTCAAATAATACAATATTTTTGCAAAAAATACATTCAGTGACAAATAAAGAAAACTGATGCAGACGCGAACTGATCCGAACCTCTAATCTTGTCTCGCATGCAATAAATATACTCCCGTTGCCTCACGGGGTATTCTTCTGAGTCCTGAAAAACAATTGCAAATTTTGGGTGAGTTTTGCGAACTCAGTGAGGTAACCATCATCGATGGTCCACTCAATTCATGCAACAAATTGAGCATAAAGCACAATTTCCCACATATTACACATTTCACAAGCATTCCATAATTTTCACATAATCAAAGCATCACATTAATCACATAAGTATAAGGCTTTCAGCCTTTCACTCAGTCAATCACATTCAACAAATGCATATAAAATGCTCATGTGACACTTTCCACTTTATTACGATGTTGTGACCAAGCGCCTAAAACTGTCCCTTATAGGGCGCATTAATCGTTGAGCCATAGGCTCTGTATCACTGTGGAGCTCGAGGCTCCAAATAAATCGTTGAGTCATAGGCTTTGTATCACTATGGAGCTCAAGGCTCCAAATAAACCGTTGAGCTTAAAGCTCTGAGCGGTGGCTGCTCCAGTCACAACTGTCATTAATCTGATCATGTATTCATGAATGAAACGCTTATAACACTATTAGGTACAATTAGGCATGTCTTCCTAATCCTTAACAAATCACAATAACACCCAATCGTAATTAATCACATCAGTCATGATCACAATTGATCATGATTACAAACACATTAAACACATAAGTCATAAATAACACTTCGATGTCAAAACTCCCAACATGCAATCATCGGACCTCTTGTCCGGAATCCACAGTCAGAAACAAACCTAATTCCCACCATTATTCTCCATAATTTGTAAGAAATACAAAGAACACATAGATTGAGGAACCATCTAGGTCACTCACAGTACGCTCCAGATTAGCTTTCTTTTCCTGGAACGTCTAACTGCCGCCTGACTACGGACTTTTACCCTGCACAATCATTTAGTGCAATTCATTGCACACACATTAATTCATTATACAATTATAAGCATTTATTGATGCAAAATATGTACGATGCATGTTCATGACTATTCTGGTGTCAATCAAAAATTTAATCCGAAATTAATTCTTTAATCGGTCACTCACTTAGGGTTTAATCCAATTTCTCTTAAAAACTCTCCAAAAAATCAAAAATTAATACAGAGAGGTAGAGGACTGTTTTAGGAGTCCAACGCTTCAAGAATGGGACCAATCGGAGGTCGGATGCAAAAGTTATAAACGATTGAATGCCAAAAATACCACTCACTTTAACTCACTCCCAAATTTCCAAATTAATCCAAATATTTCACTAAGTCCTATGTAGGGGTAGATAAAGGACTTAGGAATTCGACGCTTCGAGAATCACGTCAATTGGAGGTCAGATGGCCCAAGTTATGAGCAAAATATGGCAAAGGGTTCGGATGTCAAACAAATTACAGAAGTGCCACTAAAACCCTCACTGTCGCGACCTGCTTCGCGGTCGCTTGCGAGGGGCGCGTAGCAAGACCTGGTCGCACCTGCGACCCCGTCGCACTCGCGACGTGGTCGCGCTCGCGACCTAGTTGACTCTCCTCTCTTCTTCACTTTCAAAACATATGCACTTCAAAATCATCTAATTTCTTACACATGCCTCCAAAATTTACCAATTTACTATCAATGAAAAGCTAACAGAAAGACCTACAATTTTCATGAAGGGCTCACAGACAATTTCCAACTCTACAGAGGTCAAAAAGCACTTCAAATAGGTCTGTCCTATCAATCCCATTCCAAAACAATAATACAACTTTTACACATCATAACTTCCTATTCTGTTACTCAAAAATTCTTTGCTTTATATAAATAGAAAGATCAGAACAATATGTACACTTCTCATGAATCACTCAAAAGCAAATTATGCCTCCAACTAGGTCAAATTTGCAATCAAAGTTTCTGCCCTGTTACATTAACACCTAAACCATATCCAAAATTCATAAATTCATATCTCTCACTTCTTACATCCAAAAATTACATATTATATATCATTGAAAATCTATAACATTCCTATACAACTTTCATTAAGGACACTTTCTCCAATTCAGACCATAACAATCTATAATTGGTCTCAGAATCCAGAAATCACAAAACCTACACTTATGAGCAGTTTCACACAACAAAGCACTTTATCTTCAAATTATATCCGAAATTCAACAAGTCATAACTTTCAATCCTTATATCAAAAAAATTCATACTTTAAGGCGATAGAAAGCTAACAAGAATATCTATAACTTTCATCAAGACCACTTTTACTAAATCTATCTCATTTAACCCAGATAAATTCACAAAGTTTCAGATTACTAAACATAAATTCTTTCTCGAGCTACTGTTCATTCTGTACACACACTACCACCTTCAAATCAAGATTAAGAACCCTTAAATGCAAAATTGAATACCAATTCCTTTACAATAATTTTAGCTACACTTATCTAGTTTAATTCAAGCCAAATCTCATGTCAATTGCCTAACCATATAAAAAGTTATAGCAGAAATACTGAAACATGCACAAATCCAATTTTTCCAGATTTGAGCCTCACTCTCTTCCTACATCTTCCATACCATTTCTAACACAACCAACACATAATTCACTTCATAATTTCATCACAAACCATCTTACAACCTATCCTTAAAAATTAGGCCACAATTTGGCAGCACACACACACTCAATTATTCATTAAGTCCAATACATCTAAAACATCATACTTCACCTAAACAACATAACATTCCATTCATTAACTTCTAACTCACCATTAATCCATCTTCCAAGACATACATACCCAATTCAATCAAGACACAAATTCATGCAATTCATTCATGTAATAACACAATTTATGCATTAAAATATAAATTAAGAGCATAAAACACACTTCTTACCACTTAAGCCTTTCACTCCTTCAATCCTTCAAACTTCACCAATTTCACTACTTTTTCTCCATCTCATATGACATCTTCATCTTCTTAAAGGGTGAGAGTTTAGTTTAGGCTTTTAAAGGAACCATGGAAGAGTAAGCAATATGTAGAAGAGAGTGGAAAAGAAGAGTAAAATATGATCAAATCACAAAGAAGAGCAAGGAGAAGAAAGCTTCGGATGAAGCAAGTTTTTCCATTCAAGAACACTTAAAACACTTAACAAAAGAAGCAAAGGAGTCAAAAAAAGAAGAGTCGTGAATCACCCAAACCAAACATGATATATTTAATGAGTAAACAAGTGGACATGTAGGCAAGTGACACATGTCACTTGCCACATGTCAACTTCTCATTGGTTTACTAAATTTTCTTCTAATTCAACTTCCAATCTCCCTCCAAAATTCCAATGGCTCAATTCAAAATTTCTTAATTTCATATGAATACGTTTCTAGTGCCATTGGACAGTTATTTTCACTACCGATAAACCTCTATTCTGTCTCTTGACAGTTTTTCGGGTCCGAAAATGACTCCAAAAAATTTCTATAATTCTCTAAAAATCAGGAAACCCTAATGATCCTCTCCAATTCAATTTTTATACACTCAAAGCCTATTTTTCAAAAATCACATTTTATTCACAATTATACCGGAAAAATGTCATGAATGCATGTACAGATATTTTTCATGTGCAAAAATCACTGTTCACAAATGCATGAGCATGAGATGTATTTTTCTAATTTCTCTCGTGTACCCGTTTTTATAATTCAACCCGTTAAACGAAAACGGGATGTCACATTAGGTGCAAGAATCAGCAGATCAATAGTGAACCTTGCAAAAACTTCAGCAAATCTCCAAGAAATATTTCATTTGTAACTAAGTTAGTTTGGATCATTTTTGGTAGCTTTATAAGCATGTTAAGCATGAGCATCCATGTTGTATTTTGTATTATGCTACTGATGTGGCTTTTGTTTGTAATTGGAGCAATGTACATATTCTGTTTTATTTGAGAAATGAATGATAGTAAGAGTTAGAAGAAGTATTCGTCTGTTCATGTCCAAAATCCTCTTCTATTAAATTGTTATTTTTTTGGTTGGGAATGAAAATTGATAGATGTTGAAGACTTTTAAATAGAATTTCTTAAGCAAATGGCTAATTTGGGAGTTATGTATGTATATTCTATGATTGTTGGATTCAGGTCTTGTGATATTGGTAGCAGTTTCTTTTGACAGTAGAGAGAAAGAGAGGATAAAAATTTATTCTAAATCTTTAATGAATAAACTATACTGATCTAAGCAAAATTAGACAAATTTGTCTTCATAAAAGTTGTAGCTCTTTCTCTTATCTTTCTAACAACATAAAGTTTTAAATTTTTCGACTTCAGGATTGAAAGTTACGAAGATTAGAAGTGGGTGTGCAAAAGTTGCACTATTCATCAAATTGCAAGATCGTGCACAAGCACAATCGTGCAAATGCCTTTTTACTTGGAAGTTCGCAATCATACACAAGCATGACCACGACTTCTGCCTCTCACGCCTGTGGCTTTTTGTTGTCACGGCTGTGACATTTTCAAATGCACGATCGTGACATTCTCATTTTTTTGTTTATTTTTTTGTGCATTTGTTTTTACTCCCAATCGTGACTTATGTTCATTTTATTTATTTTTATTTTTACTATTATTTTCCAAAATTCTCCAATTTTGGCACCTTCTTACTGCGAAATAAGAACTGAGATCTAGGGCCAACATCTTTGGTATTAGAGGCCAAGGTTTTTAAGGATTCCTAAACTTGGATTATGTTATACTATGAAATATATGATGTGTGATAAAGTGTTTGTACTGTTAAATTACTTGTTTGCACTGTCAAGTTTATTGAATGCATTAAGTGACAAGCATATCATGCATATATATAGGAAATAAGATTAAAATGAAAAGTAGGATTAAGGATAACGTTTAGATTAAAGGAGTAAAATGCCACCTCGTGGAAGAACATGAGAAGTTTTGCAAGGATCTGCTATATCTAATTCCCCACCGTTAGAGAAGGGTACTGATAAGTATAAAATCCCAGTAATTGCAACTGAATGAATCACATGTATGAACTTTCATTAAGGGTTTGAGCTATTAGAAATGACGAGAAGAATAGTGATTTGCCATAGTGTAAAACAATGAAAGTTTGTGGATATCTAGAAATAAGAAATACTACGTAGTCTGATATGTTAGACATAGATTCAGTATTTATGGTTATTTCAGCGAATATGGTAACAGAATTTTGTTATGGATATGTACTTGAATTGATATGGAAGCGAATATATTTTCATGAATTGACTGAGAAAGAAATAAAGACATAGGTAGAAATGACAAGATTTAAAGTGTACAAGAAAAGTGGAATTGAAAGGTTGAACTTGGAGTTTAAAATGATTGTTTAATTAATGTGATAAGAGTTATGATCTGGTACAAGATTGTGTAAGTGGATTTGAGATCAAAATTTCAAGATGGTTATGTGTCTATAATTCTAAATTGATTAAGAACGTACATATGGAAGATGAAATAAATGATAGTGATATAGGTAGAAGTTCTCAAGGTTATGTTGACCAGTTATTATGAATACATATCTGATAATGTGATTACACTGGTGGATAATGTGATTCAACACATATGAAATCTATATTTGGATATGATATAGGAGGTAATATATGATCCCTATAGTTAAAATCATGAGATGAATTAGAGTAACACCATAGAAGTATGGGATTAGATGGTTATGTTGAAAAGGTAACTACTATGGAGAAGTAACTTTCGAATAGTTGTAGAATATTCAGAGGTTGTTGAGAATCAATTGCAAACGAAGTATCATTAGCATGAGATATTAATTGGTAACCTGTCGAAAATACATTTCTATATAAGATGTAATGATCTTGATGGTACATACCAAAATATAATAGTAAATGAATATGCCTTTTATTTCATTGAGCTTTATTATAAAGAGTATTATGATTATGTAACATGTGATAGTAATTGAATTTATTGAAATATCATGAACAGTTGAAATTGATCTTGTTAAGGTATTAAGAATGGCTGAAACAGCAATGATGAATATAGTTGAAGATTATGGAAACAGTGTAGATGATTGAGGTGAGAAACCTTCTTGTGATAGAGATGTTTTATCGAATCATATCGCGTAAATTAAATGTTCCATTTCTAAGAATGAATGACTATTAAACAGATCAGAAGTGACTATTGGAGTCAGTTAGAAATAGGACTCAGGCATAAGAAGTTGATTATGCTATTGAGAGTGTATGAATTTTGTTTAATATAAAGTAGCCTACCTATATTATTAGGTTCATAAATTTGAGGTAATGTTGTTATTATTGTTAAAGGAACTTTGGTCTAATAAAATTGAAATGTGAAAGCGATTGTATATGATAAATGCAAGTGAATGATTGCATATCACGTGAAAATTGATCTTTAGTAAAATCTGCGCGACTCAAGAAAAATAGAAGAGTTAAGTGGATCAAAGCTGAAGAGATATGGAATAGCAAGTAGAAGATAAAAGTGCTTTGAGAGTATCGTATTGCCTTGACAAGGTGTGTTGAAGTTTGGTAAAAAGGGAAGCGAAATTGTGAGAAACCTGATTGAGCGATTCCACTAGATATAGTCATTTGGAAGAAATCATTCGAGTGAAGAAGCTACCCGGGAAACTGAGGAAAACATAAGACAACATTACCCCCATTTGTTTGATCACTCAGGTAAGAATTTCGAGGACGAAATTCTTTAAAGGGGAGAATTATTGGACCCCAAACTTTTCTTGGAAGTTAGAATTATTAAATAAGAATTTGTTGGAATTTAGTTATGAGTAAAAATTCGAATTCTTGAATTAGAATTTTATGGAGTTTATTTATGAATATTTTTTAATTATATATGGTTGCATAGATTAAATGGAAGTGTTAGAACTAGGTTAAGGAGTTAGAAAGTATTAGATTAAATATGGAAGGGTAAGTTTGGAAGATTAGAGTTTGTTTTAGATTAATAAGAGAAGAATAAATGAAGGGTGCATGAGTGAAGTGCTGGAAAAATAATAATAATAATAAGAAAGAAAGAGACATGTTTGTGAGGTTAAGAAAGAAAGAAAAGAAGAACTTAGAAGAAACTAGAGAAAGAGGATGAGAGTCCTGTAGGGGAGAGAAGTGTTTGAAAGGTTAGGGAAAAAGTGAGAGTCGTGTAAAATTAGAAAGAAACAGAGAAGAAAAATGTAGGAGGAACTAGAAGAAGAGAAGCAGAAAACGAACCAGAAAAGAAGAAGAAGGAAAGAAAGATAAAGGAGATAAAAGAGGAAGAAGAATATTCATCTGAGTTTATAGGTAACCTTTATTTATTCTTTTTGTTTTGATAGAAGAAGGAAGTAGAGAAAATAGGTTATGTGCAAAAATGAAGAGCGAAAGAAGAGAATAGAGATTCTCTTTCTCTTAGATTTTTATGAACTTTTAACTAGATCTTAGTTCTTCTAGCTTAGATAAACTAAGAGAGTAGATTAAGTCTAAGCTTATTTTTAGATAGTAGAGCTTTAGGGAAATTCTATTCGTATATGTTTTTTGAATGAAAAATATATTCGTTTGAAGGGAATCAAGAATGTTGAAGGCAAGAACAAGAGGAAAGACAAGCTTGAGATTGAATTTACAAGTAATTATGTGGGTAGTATGTTTATAGTTATTGTGATGATGAGCTAAAATATTTTTTTGTATGTATGCTAAATTGCTTGTCTTGAATCATTGTGAATGTGGAAAAAATATTCTGTGAATTTGATATTATGTTTACTTTGAAAGATACTACATTTTGTATTGATGAAAAACAGAAAAAACTTCAAGAAACATGAAAATATGAATATGATATGAAATATGTAAACGTTGGAAATTTGCTTGTGTGGGTAAAAGAGATACCATTATGTTCATCACGTGCATGTTAACCTATAGCCTTCTCTCGGCTGCCCGCTTGTGGCATATGAGCTCTGAAAATGGACTCATTTCGTTCTTGGTGTAAACTTAGGTTTTGCCATTTTGTTTTATGGAATTCTCTCAAGCCATATTGTTGTGTACTTTGTTGTGATTTGCTAAGCATGATTTATAATTGAATGCTTTGTTTGATGATTGTAAAATATACGATATGGATTATATAACTACAATTTAAATTAAATGTTCTGTGAAACTAGATTGGTGTATATAAATATGGTTGGTTCGTGTCGCTCATCATTGATAGCTATAAATGTATTAGCCACTGAGCTTCGCAACTCACCCCATTATTTTCTACTTCTTAGGTGCAAGAATCAGTAGATCAATAGTGAACCTTGCAAAAACTTCGGTAAATCTCCAAGAAATATTTCATTTGTAACTAAGTTAGTTTGGAGCATTTTTGGTAGCTTTATAAGCATGTTAGGCATGAGCATCCATATTGTATTTTGTATTATGCTACTGATGTGGCTTTTGTTTGTAATTAGAGCAATGTACATATTCTGTTTTGTTTGAGAAATGAATGACAGTAAGAGTTAGAAGAAACACTTGTCTGTTCATGTCCAAATTCCTCTTCTGTTAAATTGTTTTTTTTTGGTTGGGAATGAAAATTGATAGATGTTGAAAACTTTTGAATAGAATTTTCTTAAGCAAATGGCTAATTTGGGAGTTATATATGTATATTCTATGATTGTTAGATTCAGGTCTTGTAATATTGGTAGCAGTTTCTTTTGACAATAAAGAGAAAAAGGGGATAAAAATATGTTCTGAATCTTCAATGAATAAACTATACTGATCTAGGCATAATTAGACAAAATTGTCTTCATGAAAGTTGTAGCTCTTTCTCTTAGCTTTCTAACAACATAAAGTTTGAAATTTTTGGACTTCGGGATTGAAAGTTAAGAAGATTAGAAGTGGGTATGCAAAAAATGCACTATTCATCAAATTACACGATCATGCAAATGCCTTTTTACTTGGAATAAACTATACTTAATGATATTGATTTAACAAACGACTGGCCGATTTGAGGTTTTCCCGGTTGGACCGGCCGGTCTGGTTTGGTTTTAAAAATATTGATTTTCACTAATGAAGACAAGTGATAAAATAAAAAACCTCAAGTTAGAAAGAATTCAAGATGAAATCTTCATATTCCAAGCAACTTATACATTGGGATAAGCTCTAATCCTCTTTTTTATATATAAAAAAACTTCCAAATTGATCTCTTGAAGGTTCTTCCACCTACTAATTGTTACCCTAGGTTTAAAATAGAAAAGAACAACAAAAGATATTTTAAATTAAGCTTTTTGCACCTTACATGCATGTTATCTACCTGGGATACTATTGTGTCTCGTCCTATGTATCTTTTTATAAATTTTTGAAGAGAGAAACATATTATGACATGCCCCTTTTTTAGTTTGCATATCTTTCTATAACTTTTTTAGGCTAGTCATATCTCATATTATATTGCTCTTTAAAAATTTTCTCTATTACACAGTCTCTCTATAGGTCAAGTATTTGACCATGTCTTTCAACATCATATAGTCATAATGTTGGGAAATCAGACCGAAATCTAATGTCCCACGTAGTAGAATAATTATGAAACACTTTTGTATTTTGATTTCTTGAAAGTTAAGATCCCTTTAATTTCTATAAAATGATTAACACGTAAATTATAATAAACTGTTAAACTTAATTCATACCTCACTCTGAAGCTTGATCCTTTTCTTATTGTTTTAAACCATTTTCGAAAGTGACTTATCGGAAGCACTATAGTCATATAAGTGTTTTTTCTCTAACAATATCTATATAACAAGTTGAGAGAATTCTGTAACTATTACCGAGGGGTTAGATAAGGAGTACTTGCTTCCTTAGAGCCTAAGCCTATTTATAGTAGGTTTTAGATATTTTAGTAATTTAATTGAAATTAAATTCTAATTTCAATTAAACTTTGATTAGAATTAAAAAATTATAATATTAAATATCAATTATAGCTGAATAAGATTCAATATCTCATATTGATCCTTATTTATTAAATTTCTTATACTTAATCATAAAGTTTCTCAAAATTTACAATCAAATCTAACTTAAATAAAAACTTTTGTCTCTTCCAATCACCTTTGTGTGTGACCTATTTGGTTCCCAAATATGTTGTAAATGAATATAAATTATGACCCTAATTTATATTTACTATTAGATAAATTAAACTCCTTTAATTTTATCTTTAATTCTCTAATTAAACAATTTTTATCCATATATCAAGATTGATATCTAGCAATGAATGCCTAAATATTTAATAATGTCAAAGTGGTTCTTACTAACCTTTCTGTGCATAATCTATTTGTATAATTCAATTCTTTCATCATACAATGTTTCGATTAATAATTGATTCTATTAATGATATTAGTAAACTATTTATAAAGTGTCGTTCCACCTTAGTCAAGGATTTCCTAAATCAATTATAATAAAGAATAATAAACACATTCTCTCTAATTACTTTAGGGTAATGAATCCTATATTGATCATTCAACTATTTCTATTAAATTGAGTATGACTAAGAATGGGATCTTAGAGTGTAACTTTTCAAGTCATAAGGTTACTTATGACGTGGAGGTGAACATTAATTCAAAAGTTATACTTCAAAAATAGTGTTTTAAGTATCTGGGATCTATCATCCAACTTAATAAAAAGACTGATGAAGACATAGTTCATCATATCATATCAAGGTGGCTTAAATGGAGAAGTACATTAAGAGTTTTATATGACAAAAAGATACTACTCAAGATCAAATGTAAATTTTATTGTTTAGCTATTAGGTCGGTCACACTCTATAGGATGGAGTGTTGTCCCATCAAACAAATACATAATCATAAGTTAATGATGGCAAACAAGGGGATGCTTCGTTGGATATGCAATCTTATTAGAAGAGATAATGTTAGAACTATAGTAAGAGAGAAAATCATGGTGGCTAATATTAAGGGAACATTAAGAGAGATAAGAGTTAGGTGGTTCGGACATATTAAAAGGAGATATCTTGACACTTCAGTAAAAAGATGTAAGAAAATTGTACTTAAGAACTATAAGAGGAAAAAAGGAAGGCCTAAGAAGAGTTGAGGGGAGGTGTAAAAAATGATATGATTTTATTGAAACTTACCGAGGATATGACCCTCAACAAAAAATTTTGATTTACTAGGATATGAGTAAAAGATCTCACAAAAAGAGGCTCTTCTCTTTCTTATAGGTCTTTTAAACATTTTCTTTCAAAGTCTTGTGTCTTGCATTTAGCCTAAACATTTAATATGTAGTACTTCCTCTTAGATATTTAGCCCAAACATTTCTTTACTTAGTCTAAACATTTTTTTGTGATGACTTATTTGATTTATTTATTTACTTGTCTTCTTTCTTGTTTGTGTATTTATTTACTTATTTTATTTTTAAACATTGTTACTTTATTATTTTATTTTTAATCATTATTACTTTATTATTTTAATATGTATTTTTTTCATGCAAATCTATTGAAAATGCCATCTCTACTATCTGTGGAAGGCATCATATTTTTTTGACTTTTTTAGACCCCACATATTATCTAAACTTTCACTTAGATGTTGTTGTATAAATTTAACTAAGATGACATACATAAACCACCACCTAAAGTTCAAGAAAAAGTTATTATAATTATCTCATATTGTTAATAAGTAATTTGCTATTTTTTAAATATTTTTTTAATAATAATAATAAAATGATATTTTTAATGATTATTGTTTTTGGGAGTCAATTATGTTTCTAATTTGACAGTTGATATATACAAAAGGTAAAATATAATCATCACTATATAAATCCACAACTACATATTGAAATATCTATGAGGATTTATACCTAAATGGTAAATATTTTTATAAGATTAAATGACATGACCTCATAATTTGACTTCATGCCTTTTATTTCTTGAGAGTATTAATTAATTCTTTTTCAATTAAAAAATTAATTGATGGTGGATTAAAATGTTGCTATGTTTGTCATGGTAGTAAATACAAGCAGGAATATTTATGATAATTTATATTTAAATGATAAATGCTACTATAAGAACATTTGATGATACATTGCGATATTACCGATGATTAGGAGTGGTAGTTAGGTCCAAAATTTTATGGTCAGACCTAGGCTTAATCCAAAATTTTTTTGCGTCTGAGACTTTTGACTCAAGATGAGCTTGATTGGGCTTGGGTAATTCGAAGCCCGATGAAATCTGAGTTTGATTAAATATATTTTTAATTTTAAAATTAAAAATTCATGACATATTTATTGAAAATTGAGTAGGGCTAAGTTGGGTTTAAGTTTTTTTAAATAAAATTTTAGGCTTTGAAAAATTTCAAATAAAGAGCTGACGTAACTTGATGGCCAATTAAGTGAGGGAGTGCCTGACAAGCCTTGCTTTTCTTACTAGTGATTATTTATATATATATAAACTATATATATCATAATTATTTATTTATTTATTAATTTATCATACTAACAATATTTCTCAAAATTATATCATTTTGTTTTTTTATAATTGAAATATTATTGTTATTGGCAATTTTAATAGGAATTTATTTTGGGTGAAAGCAAGAAGTTAACGAATGAAATATTAATATTTGAATAAATAAATAGTTTTTGAAAGGAAAAATTAGTAAAGATGTAAAATTTCTTTAGTTGAAAATATGAAAACAAAATCAAACACTATTATTTTATCTTTGGAAAAATAAAAATAAAGAATACAATTCGCGTCGTACGTACCAAAGGGGCCTCGGGCTAAAATTTGAAGATGACGAAGATGAACCGATTCGGCTTATTGAAGGGTAAAAGTTAGACAAGAGAACGAAGCAGAAACTGACCAGTGGCGTGTACTTTATTCTAAGCGTGGACAAAAGGAAAGTCCAGTAAAGCCCACTAGTCCATCGCCCTGCTACTAGATTGCTTAACACGCTTCTTTTTCCCTCGAAATTAATTTAAAGCTAAGACGGGTGTCCTCCAAACGTAGGAACTTGCTTGCTTCACTCCCAGCGAACGATTGGTTTCTATCCCAAGGACTTTTGTAATCTAATCTCTCATGGAGGTTGACCCAGACGTCATCTTCAAGGATGATGAAGACGACTCTGATACCGAATTCTATCAGGTGCTATTTCTCTTTTTTCGTTTTCCCAACACCGTCTAGTTGTTCATTTTCTCATTTTCTCCAGTTTCATTTTTCAGCTGAGAGAATCTAACAAAGAATTCTTGGTCTATCTCGTCGATGCTTCTCCCAAAATGTTGCAAACGACTTGCTCCGCTGTAAGTTTTCTTCAGTTATCAAAATTTCTTTTCCTCTTACCATACTCTTAGCGCATTGTTTTAAGATTGTTGGTTAGTGTAAACATACTTGATTCTTTTTCTTTCTAAGGTTTGACAGGATATTTAGAATTTGTCTCATGTTATTGGTTTCTGGTAAATGGCGTTATGTATTTCAAAGTGGTAATAACATTTAGAAACGAAAGATGCAATTGCGAGTGAATTCTAATGTATTAATTAATTCTTTATTTTCCACATTTTCAGGAAGATCAAAAGGGTGAAAGTCATTTCCACATTGCTGTCAGTTGTATTGCACAATCGTTGAAGACACAGATCATCAACAGATCATCCGACGAAGTTGCAATCTGCTTCTTTAACACTGTAAGAAGTCTCTGTTGTTAGTCTGAAAGTCGTGTCTTGTTCCTTAAAACTAAATTTGCTTCTCTGGTCGTCGATGGATGCTGGTTGTTGCTGTGAGGTCAGTTTCATTGTGATGCAGTCTAGGGCAGAGAAGAAAGGTGACATAGTCTAGGCAGAGAAGAAAGGTGACGCAGAGAAGAAGGGGATGGTCTAGGGTTTAAAGTGGCTCTGATACCATGTTGAACAAATTAGCAGAAGAATTGAGGGCTTGATAATTCACCAAGACCCAAATCTGATTTATATAGCAATAGAGAACTAATTACTTAAGGAAGAGAAATCCTAGGAGATTTAGGAGATCACTAGAATCATGGATACATTAGGATTCCTAAGACTTTCCTATTCCTAATAAGTTATAAGTCTCACAATCAATCCCTTTATTTCATTTCTTTTTTCATGATTTTCAGTGTTAAATCTAAACTTCTTTTTTTTTTTCTATATTAGCCTTATGAAAATAGACTATTATAATAGTTTATAATATTATATTCATGTTGCAAGATAACGTACTCATGAATTGATCTTATATATAGGGTATTAAGAGCCTACATCAATTGAGGGAATCCTTTCATACCTTGTATGCCAAAGTCTCCTTAGGGTTTTGGGAAAAAAAGAGGGGGAAGAAAAAGGGTGTCAGTGTGTATCGGTGTGTGAGAGCTTCTATCTTTCATGGGTTTCAGTGCTTGTGAGTTGCTCTCCATTGCACTACTTTCTCCTGTGTGTTGTGTTCCTCTCTGTATGAGTGAGCTTCTATTCTCTGTTGGGCTACTCTTGTCTTGCTTGATGCTATTAACATTGCTTTTATTTGTTTGTTGCTTTTGTTTTGTTTCCAAGTTTTGTTGGTAAGGCTAACCTTTTAGTAGTAATTGGTGATTTTGAAACTCTCTATCTGATTTTGGTCCCGTAGCAATATGGTTATTGAAGAAGTTAAGGCCTCTGTTATTGAATTTTACTTCTTATCATCATTTATTTGTTATTTTTCTTACCAAGCACAATTGTTATACGTGGCAAAGGTGAGAGAATACCAATCATCTAACATACGAAACACGTACCAGTGATCTTAAATGTACTAGCTAGAAGGCAAAGTTACGTTGTATGATGGTCTCTTTATTATACCTATTGTAACTCATGCACCTAAAAGACTAGTGGAGCTTGCTTATGGACAATAAGACTTTTCTTACCTTTATGATGGCATTTAGTTTTGATTTGACACTCATGAGGAAGCAAGACTATTTCTGATTAATATGCCAAGTATAATAAAGCTTTTGAAAATTGGAATAGTTTGATGTCTATCACAACAAATGTTGTTAAGATGAGGGAAAAAAATGAGTAACTTGAAGTTATGGGTTTCCTTTGAGTTTATGAGAGGAATATGCAATAGGTCGCTTGTAGATGTATTCAAATAATAAGGCTGGATCTCTAGAAGATGTTCACCACTGTGTTAATGTGCATGAGTGCATTATGAGTGCTATTGATGTATTTGATTTAGTTAGTTGAAGATTTGATAAAGGTGGCTGACATGGGGGTGAGTTGGTCAGGGAGGTGGTATAGATGGTCAATAAAGAATGTGTTATCACTATGGAGCATCAAATCATATGATGAAAAATTGTTGGCAATTACGTGCAAACTCATTGATGAAGTATGGATTTGGTGTATCAGACTGAGGAGACTAATAAGCAATTGGTTGCAATTATTGAAAAGGAGCCATGCCAAGTTTAGTTTGCCTTTATTATTGTTAAGAATGTGATAACGTGATAGATTAAGTCATGGGATATAACTGCCATCCCATGATTTACTCACAGATGCACTTACCTATTATATCTGTAACTCCTAATTATATATATGATCAGCCTAACATAGTGAGGTTAAGGTTTTTCCCAAAATATTACTGGTTAATTTCATTAATAGTTACTTTAGTGCATATAGCTGAATTTACTGCTTAGTCTTTCTTCATTGAGATGCTCTTAGGCTATTGATTTTAGTGCATATGTTCATATGGCGAATGATATAAGTACTCTTTCTTCATCTTCCTCTTTTCCTAGGGCAACTCCTGCAAATGGATCTTTAACCCTTGTTTCGAGAATTGATAATGCTCAACTAATAAATTCTATTACTCTGCTCTCAATATTAAACTTTTAAAATGTCCCTTCAAATCTTGTTCTATTAGCAGAGCTTACTCGTGATTATAATTGCTTGTGTTTTGTTTTTCCTTGGTTATTGTGAATCTTGGGATCTTACGAGTAGGAAGATTATTGGTAGAGATTGGGATCTAGAACACTTTACTTTTTCAAAGATAGGATTCTAAAATGCTTGTTTTGGAAATTTCCCTTCTCCCTTGCATTTACATTGTCAATTGGTTCATCCTTCTATTTCTAATTTGGAAAAAAAAAATGCCTTAGTTTAGATTGCCATTTTTCGATTGTTAATATTGTGAGTATGCTAAAGGTCTGTTTGATTTTATTGCGATCGTTGTAGAGATGTAATATAGGACTGAACCTATAAGGATTTGTTTTGTTGTTATATACCTATTAGGATTTGTTTTTGTTTACCTATTCCATTAGGATTTGTTTCTGTT
>JANQBM010000006.1:13560589-13579551 GCA_025594535.1 Erythroxylum domingense
CTTCGGTACCTGAGGCCTCACATGCTGAAGCAAGAAAGCCTTAGTCTTTTATGACATTTCTAAAGCTAACCTGGAATCACAAAAGCCAAAACGACTTCCTTTCTTTCTAGTTCTCCCCGTCAAGCGAAAAGGCACCCATTTATGAGATTGGATCCTTCTTGCCAGCTTCAGTATAGAATATCGACTCTTGTGATCAGCTTATAATTCTGCTTTTATAAAACAAAGTTCCCAAGGCTACTGCTATTCCTATTTTGTTGTTACTATTACTATTTTTGGTGATTTTATTGATAAAGATTTTTGTAAGATATTATTAACTGATGTTATAATCATTTAATATTTGGTTGAGCATGTAGACTTATAAATTGAGTCATTTATGTTTCATACAAACATATAAGCTTTAAGTTTATATTTTTATATATTGTTGATTTATTGGGGCCCTTTTTTTAATTTCGCCCAGGGCCTATAAAACTATAGGAACGGCCCTGCCTTTGATATAACCTGATCGTGTACTAAGGACATTGTTGCAAATGTCATCGACATTGGACTGATTTCCTTCATCCAATAACATCTGCAATAACTCCTGCATCTTGTTCTACAATGTAAAGTAGAAAATGGAGTTAACTTAAAATTTATAGTTAATATTAGATAGAAAAATAAATTGTAATATTAATTTATTTGTACTTACATAATTACTTTATGCCTCTTCAGACGTCCAGCCTTGCCCTTCCTTGTAGTATGTGTGCTTGTACAGTGTGATCCGATCACATTATTGCCCTTGGAGTTATGTTTGACTCTACAATAATTAAAATAAAATTTAACCAATTAGAATTTATTATATTAAAAATAGAATAATAAATTGAACTCGTTACACTTACTAATTCTTGTCGGACTACGACAAATAATCTGGAGCCAGTGTTATACGGAGTCGTCATTTTTACTTTGTTAGCCTTGTGTTTCTAACACTTTTCTTAAATGAAGAGAATTAGTCATAAAATGTATAAATACAATTAATGGAAGGAAAATATGAAGAGAAAAAAACAAACTTTAAACTGCAGTGAAACCCAATAATCACACAATTTATTCCAATTTTCTTCAGTCTCCCTTTCCGGCACATGTCTCCTGGCCTCTTAATTGAAAGAAAAAACTGATAATATTTATGCAGTCGATAGCGGTAATCCTTCACCCTTTGTTTCAGCAATGAACCAATACTACTTGAAACCTCAAGTGTGTCGATATCAATGATATTGAACTTCATTTGTAAAAGCATGTGTTAGATAAGTTATTCATTTAATTAAGTAAAATTGCAATATTTATAATGAAATTAATTGAAATAATATTGAAACTTTATCCAAAGCATTTTGTAGCAAGTTGCCTTCCTTCAACTGTCTGACATGCTGAAGGCAAGACAACTCATTCCGAACAACAACGCCCAACTCATTAGCCAATTTTACTGCTTAGATCTTATCAACTAGGTGCCCTTGTGTCGGGTCAATAATCACAGACAACTTAGAATTCATTGCAACATTCATCCGTTGCAACTCAACGCCTTTTGTCTTTCCTCTATCTCGTTTTCTAAGGCCTATATTAGAACCTGAAAAAATAACATAATGATTAAAACACACTAAACATATAATAAGAGCATAAATGTATATATGTCTGGTTATCAACAACAAACCTGAAGATCCCTTATGACTACCAGATGATGTTGGTAAAGATTGTTGTTGCTGACTTTCCTCATGCGATGATGCAATTGCTAGTTGTTTTGTTGGAGAAACCTCATCGCCCGTAACCACCATCTTTCCTTTGTTACGACCAGGTGCCGTTGTAATCAACCTGTGTAAAAATCAACAATATCAACAATATTAGAAAATAGACAACAAATACAGAAAATCATCAACTATTGCAAAAACATAACTGAAACATTAAAAATATGCTTATAGTCATCGTAAACAAACATAACTACAACATCAACAACATAAGACCTATAATTATGTTATTAACATTTGAAACAATAAAAACATTGAAACTTACATTCAATCATTATCATCAAGATGAAGAAAATTTAATAATAATAACAACAACAGCAAGAACAACAAGAACAACAACAATAACAACAACAACAACAACAAAATAATAATAATAATAATAATAATAATAATAATAATAACGACGACGACGACGACGAGGATGATGATGATGATGATGATGATGATGATGATGATGGTGATGATGATGATAATGGTGATAATAATAATAATAATAATAATAACGACGACGACGACGACGACGACGACGACGAGGATGATGATGATGATGATGATGATGATGATGATGATGATGATGATCATAATAATAATAATAATAATAATAATAATAAAATTCCAGTGTAACTTGAAAGCTTCAAATTTCATGTGAATATACCAATGTAAATTGCAATTCTACTAAAGCATCATTGTTTTAAATTTAGCTAGAGCTTACATTTATAATTGTGAAATTTCACTTTTGTATGACGTATTAACTCTGAATTTTCTTCTCTTATTTTCTAAATTTAAGATGGCAAAATTGGCCATCATCCCTTGTACCATTCTTTTGCAGACACTTTTCTTCAGGAAGAAATTCGGGTGAGACTTATTACTTTTGATCTTTGTGGTTTGGTGCATATATTGTTCATTCTTTGATCTTCAGGTCTGTTGAAGAGAATGAATTTCTTTGTTTCACATGAGTTATTGCGCTCATGTACACATTGTTGACTATAATTACATTTTTAAAATTAAAGTTCTTTAAGAGGTTGATTGATGCATATGCGGCTGAAAGAAGCCATAGTGGGAAAATTTTTTTGCTTCATATTGTCTAAAGATAATAGCCACGGTTCCATAATATTTCTAAACATACAAATCAACAAATTCACAGTAACAAGCATTTTGCAGCAACTTGCATCAAACAACTTCCATCGAACATACACATCTAAACTGAGATATTCAATAATTCATATGCAAAACATACAACTTCCATCGATGAAACTTCCAAGTAGGACTTTCATCGAACAACTTCCAAGGAAAATAAACACCATACGTACACCATGGATTCACAACTTCTCTTCCCTTTCTTCACCATGATTATGACAATTAAACATAAACCAAGCAATAAAAACGCTCAATCCATGCAAACAACTCAACAAGTCTATTCAACCACAACAAATTAAAAAACACAGATTCGGTATATTAAAGACATTAAAAATCAAATCCACAAGAAATGACAGAAAACTAACCAGCTGGTTGAGCTCAACTCCACGAGATGATAGTTGGGGGGAAGAAAAGAACAGAAACTCAAGAAAAGCAGGAGAAGATTGATCCAAGCCAAACGAAGAAAATTGCAAAAATGGAGGAGAGAAAACACATAAACGAAGGAGAGGGAGGGAAAACACAAAATGGATTGTCGACAAACGACATCGTCTTACCTAATTTTTTTTACCGTTGCAATATTCAGAAACGAAACAATAATTTGTCGTAAATTGCAAAACCTTTAGCTACAATATTTTATAACCATCACCAATACATTATTCTGATATCATTCATTTTGTGACGAAACTAATATTCATCGCAAAAGTCTACTCTTTGCCTATGAAATACTTCTTATCATCACCAAATGTACAACAATTTGCTACGAATCTGTAAAATCGTCGCAAAATTTGTTTGTTTTACCAACGATGGATATTTTCGCCGCCTAAAAGTTTCATTTTACTACGAATTTTGAATAATGTCGCCAAAACCCAAGCAATTTCTTTACTTCTTTTTATTATTATTATAACGTCACCAAAACCATTATTTATAGTGTTCCATGCTAATTTCTCAAATGAATGAATATGCTTAAAGTTTTCTTTTCATTTGTTTCTTAAATTTAGTAAAAAAAAATTATTTGTTTTTGTTTTTGGTTTTGGTTTCTTCCGGTTTTCAAATATTATGAAAACCATAAAATATGATTTTTGTTTTTTGTTTTTGATTTTTCATATGGGATTTACTATCAATTATATATATTTAATTATTTAATATATTAATTATAAATAATAATCGACCACGAGAATTTATATATACGATTTCAAGAAGACATTAAAAAAAACCAAGAACAAAAATCAAAATAAACTGACCTAGTTTTCAGAGGTCCACGAGATGATGGGGGGAATATTTCTTGTCGAAAATGGACAAGAACAGCTAAAGGAAGATTGAAGAAAGGAGGGATCATTTTAGTTGAGAGAAAACGCAGAAAGAAGAGGGAGGGGGAAGGCTGCATCTTCGAATTTTAACTCTCATGAGACAACGTCATTTGTGGTAAACAAACAACCTCATGCCTCCTAAATATTTTTTTTTACAGTTGCAACATTTCGCGATGAAAACAACATTCGTCGTAAAATCAAAAAGATTTAGCTACAATAAATGATAAACGTCGTAGTTATTTTCTCATATTAGTTTTCCCTATTACCAATAACAAAAACAAAATTTAATCTTCTCAATTATATATGAAATTATTCTTCATTTGCTTAATTTTTGGGACCGGAATGACTAATATTCAAATATAATTTGTTACAAATAGTTTTATAATTATATAATTTGTTACATATAATTTTATAATTTGTCCCACTCACGTTTAACGTTTAATCTCATCAAGGAATGTCGATATGGAGACTAGTTCCGGATGGCCTTAATTCATACCATTGAGAGAAATGTGGCAACTGAGCAAACCAAAACTGAAAAAGAAATTTCTAGTATCTATAGAAATCGTCGTTTGCCTTTATGGTGGATCTTCTGCCTCAAGGTTTTTAGTATCATCTGAACTGTCACTTTCCTTATTATGTACATCTCATTTCCTTCTATGAAGTTATTATATATATTCACATTTGATGGATTATACTATATGCTTGTTTAAAGCTTCCTCTAGTCTCGAAGGTGACATGTATGCCCATGGAGGCGGGAGTGATGTCACAACAGTCTGTAAAAAAAAATCGGTTGATTTGGAAAGTTCATCAATTCCGAATACTTCGTCTGCTTATGCACGTATGTCACTCTAATTTTAGTTCATTTCATGGTTTAATAATATAACAATATCTAACTTCTATACTAATTATATTTTAGGTACTAAATCTAGCGCTTATTCACTCCATCCTCTACAAATTTAGCTATAACAGAAACGCTATTATAAGAGAGTGTGAAAAACCCTACAGTTGAGGGAACAAGTTTTACTGTTTTAATTAGTGCGTTAGAACGTGCAAGAACCCTTCTGAGGAATCCAGACATCAGGAACTCATTTACCTTTACCGACTCACATGTTACTTGGAATCCAAAAAAATAAATATATCATTGTTAGTTAGCGAGTCAATCAACTAAACTCAACTTTAAAGTTTATTTATTGTTGTATCTGTAATAATTTGTCAAACAACATATCTACTACTTAAAGGTCAACTTGCGACCTATTGACTGTGGACTGTTATTGTTCTGGTTCTATAACTATATGATTTAGGTAACTTCTAGGAAAAACTTCGTATTGTATTGTTCTATAACTGTATTTTTCTGCTATATCATATTATTATATTCATAAAATTAATTAACTTTTTTATAACTTATTTTGCCAATTTTGTAAATACTAATGATTAATTAATACCACTGTTTAACACTTAAAATTATGTTGACTTTTTTTAATAATACGTTGTAAACATTCAAATAAAATTGCAAATAAGACATATCTTAATTGCAAGCATTCAATGACATTTTACATAATTTGTCACTGTGTGTCGGACATTTTGTGACGATTACCAGAAAATCGTTGAATACTGGACATTTAGTAACGCTTAGAAAAATCATCGCCAGATGTTAAAGTTTTTACGACTAAACAAAATTTTGGTCACCAAATGTGGACTTTTAGTGACGTTTAAACAAATCTTCACAAAATCTACAACATATTTAGTGACGATTTACAGAGTTCGACGCTAAAGTGATGTATTTCAAGACGAATAGCGTTAAACATCACCCATTGATCTACATTTAGCGACGATATGGTTTCGACGTCACCAAATATTAAGCATTTTGCGACTATTAATTTTATTCGTCGCTAAATATTTTCTTTCAGTGACTCTTTATTTTTACGTCAATAAACGACAAGTTTTAGTAACGACTTATTTTTTTGTCGCAATATGTTCAGTTTTTGCAACAAAAACAATTTTATTGCCAATGAAATCATTGCCAAATAGTCCGTTTGTTGTAGTGGAAACTGATGAGATGACAAATACTTGAAGACCAATTATATTTAACAATTACGATTATTGTGAAATTATTCTTTTTATTTGCAGAAGACAATTCCTCTTTTATTTCTTATTAAAGTTGTCTTCTGATAATAAAATTTTTAGTATTTGGCACGGTATTTTACTTTATTTGAGAGATTTTTCTATTTAAATTATTCTTTTATTTATTTTTTTAGTCCAAATTTTATAATAATTAATATCAGGGCATATACATAAAAGGTTAGTCAATTGATTAGAGTTTGACAAGCAATAAAGAAGTTAGTAGAATTTTGTCTTACATTTCTTCATTATGATAAGCATCAATATATACAAGTGTGTTGAGTAATTGAACTATTAATTGAGTACATATAACAACAATCTAGAAAGAAGACATGGTCAACTTGTAATTGTAGAACTTATTATCATATCACGTACTCGCAAGTGTCAGGGTTTAGGAAAGACATCAAATTTGGAACGATAAATAAGAAATTATTTTAGAATCAGAAACTTGGTGAAATAGTTAGCTAATAGGATTGTAGTGTGAGCTTGAGATATATGAAGCTATTTGTATGACACTTGATCATTTACAAAGTCAAAATTAATAGCAACATATTTCATATGAGAATCAGAAACATAATTAGAACATATCTAAATTGCTCTAACATTTTTATAGAAACTTGTGGGAGTTATTTAAAGTGAGATAGGTTTGTTCTTTAAGCTGGTTGTTAAGAAAAAACGCAACGCAATAGAGAAAAAACATAAATGAAAAACACACAGGATTTACGTGGTTCAGCCAGTTTGACCTACATCTACGAGTAAAGGAAGAGGAATCTTATTCCATCAGAGAGAACTATTACTAGTGATAAAACCCTATAACAGAATACATCTTATATATATCTAACCGGTTCTAGTCACTCCAGAAAATACACAAACTGGGCTAGGTCCATATAACCTACTAAACTCTTATTTTAACTCTTTTCGGGTCGAGCTCCCACATATTGGAGTCAGTTCATGATCCGTTTGTAGTTCACCAAAATTCAAGTCACTCAACAATTCTCCACCTGGACTTGAATTCTCTTAAATAACTAGATAATAAAAACAAAATACTCTCTATCATTCATGCCCTTTTAGGCCTCACGCTATGCAAACATTCATCAAATCCAAGTTATGCTTGAACTTCTCTGTTGGTAATGAGTTAGTCAACATATCTGCTATATTCTCTTCCGTGGCTATTTTCTCAATAAACAACTCCTTTTCCTCTATAACATCTCGTATGAATTTCAGCCTGACATCAATATGTTTTGATCTCTCATGATAAACAAGATTCTTGGCCAAATCCAATGCCCTTTGACTATCATAATAAATGATAGGTCTTTCAACATTCAATCCCAGACTATCAATAAGACCATGCAACCATGTACCTTCTTTAATCCCGTTTATCAATGACATGTATTCCACTTCAGTGGTAGACAAGGCAATGATAGATTGTAGTGTTGCCTTCCAACTAACAACACACCTATACAGAGTAAAGATATAGCATGTCAAGGATCTTCTTTTCATAAGATCTCTGGCATAATCAAAGTCAGTATAGCCACCCAAACCACCAATATCTTTGTTAATGCCATAGACCAAACATATATTGCTTGTTCCTTTCAAATATCGCATAACTTATTTAACTGCTTCCCAGTGAGATTTCCTTATATTACTCATAAACTTTCTAGCCACACTGACTGCATGAGCCAAATTAGGCCTACTACAAACCATAGCATACATCAAACTTCTCATAGCACTAGAGTAAGGAACTAGTCTCATGCAATCCTTCTCATCTTCTATAATAGGTATTGTACTAGTATCAAGTTTAAAATGTGCTACCAACAGAGTATTTAGTGGCTTGGATTTATCCATATGAAAAGACTGCAGCAACCTTTCAATGTATTTCTGCTGAGATACATACAATAGACCTGCCCTCTTATCTCTCCAAATCTCTATGTCCAAAATCTTCTTAGCTGCACCTAAATCCGTCATCTCAAACTCACTGCTCAACAACTTCTTTAAAATGTCAATTTCAACTTTACTCTAGCTGCAATCAACATATCATCCACGTATAGCAACAAATATATATACAAATCGTCTGTATGCCTCTTAGAGTAGACACAATTATCAAACTGATTGCACAAAAAACCTTGAGAAATCATGAATGCATCAAACCTTTTATACCATTGCCTTGGGTGACTGCTTCAGACCGTACAAGGATTTTTTCAACAAACATACGTGCTCCAGTTTCTCATTGTCAAGGAACCCCTTTGACTGTGACATATAGATCCCTTCCTTTTGTGAAAAACCCTTGGCCATAAGCCTTACTTTGAACATGGTTAGTTCAACTCTAGGAATGCCTTCTTTCCTTTTAAACACCCATCTGCATCCTATAGGTTTCACACCTTTTGGTAGAGGTACTAGATCTTAGGTTTTGTTCTTTTCAAGAGACTGCATCTCTTCATTTATTGTAATCAATCATTCTGATGCTTCTCTAGTCTTAATTACCTCTTTATATGATCTAGGTTCATCATAATTAATACTCTCATACTGTCAAAGCATATGCAATATAATTAGTATCAATAATACTAGCATAATCAATATACCTTATCAGTTTTTTAATTTTCCTCCTCGTTCTCCTTGCTGCTATACTTTGTGAATCTTGTTCTTCTTCCTAGGCTGTTGAATATGATCTTTTGTAGTCCTGTTTGGAGTTTCAATTTGAAACTCCACCTTCTGGCTAGCACCTAATCTTTATTAATTGCATGATTATCATACTCCTCTTTCTGACCCAACATAGTAGATTCATTAAAGGTCATATCTCTGTTAATAATAAATCTTAGATTTTTATCCTTTTCTGCACACCATAGTCTATACCCTTTAACTCCAATCTCATACCCTAAAAATATGCATTTCATTGCCCTCGATTCTAGTTTACCATCATTCACATGAGCATAAGCAAGACAATCAAATATATACACGCTAGAATAATCAGAGGTTAACTAAATCATACCTCTTAAGGAGTAGGGATAGCAACCAACCACGCTACACTTTTTTCAAAAATTAACAAAATGACATCGTTTTTGACAAAACAAAATCATTTTGCAAATTCCCTTTGTGCTATAGATTGGGCTAGGCTAAGACAGACCCAGTCAACTTGGTCCAAATTCAGGTTAGGCTGGGCCAAGATTGCCATCCCTATTGAGGAGTCTTAAAATCTATTAAAATTGATGGAGATCTATTCACTAGATAACAAGCTGTGTTAACTGTTTTAGCCCAAAACTGCTTTCACAAGAGAGTATTTAGTCGTATGCATCGAGCACGTTGCAGAAGTGTTTGGTTTATGAATTATTAAACTTTGTTCTACTGTGGGATATGTTGTACAATATAGTGCCTCACTATACCTTCTATTTTACAAAATTCATCAAACTGCACATTGCAAAATTATAACCCGTTATCTGTTATGAGTGTCTTAACTTATTTTTCAATTCGTTTTTCAACCATAATTTTCCACTCCTTGAACCACCCAAACACCTCATCCTTGGATTTTAGAAAATACACCCAAACCTTCGTAGAGTAGTCATCAATGAATGTAACAAAGTTCCTAATCTGCTATAAGATTCAACTAGAGAAGGACCCCACAAATCTAAATGAACATACTGAAGGATTTCTTTCGAGGTCTATTTGCTAGAACTGAACTTGACTCTGCATTGCTTTCCTATGACACAAGCCTCACAGAACTTTAACTTTCTAGTCTTTGCTCCATCTAACAATCTTGTTTGCTCAATATTGCTAACCATTTTTCACTTATATGACCTAATCTACGATGCCATTATTATGTACTATCATTATGCTTCTCTGAAGACTGAGATATTGCCATTGTTCCCGTCACTAAACTACCTATCAGAATATAAATTCCATGTTATAGTTTGCCTTTCATCACTACTAAAGCACCCTTTAAAATCTTCAACTGTTTATCGCTACCAAAGAAACCATACCTTTCTTTGTTTAAGGTACCCAAAGAAATCAAATTCATACGTAGGTCAGGAACATACTAGGCATCAAGTGTTCTAATAATTCTGTCATGCATCTTAATCTGCACTGAACCACTTCCTTTTACACTAAGCTCCTTATTATCACCCAACTTTATTGTGCTATTCGACTCTTTGAATGAATAAGCAATTTGCGCAAGGAAGTCATGTGATAAGATGCACCAGTTTCTATGACCCAAGTTTTTACAAAATTAGAAGTACTGAAAATCAAATCATCATTACCCTTTCCTTCATCAGAGTTGTCCTATACTACTGTAGCATTAACACTACTACTTAATTCCTTCTTCTCATTTCTCTTCTTTTGTTGTGGACAGTCCTTCCTCATATGTCCCTTCTCTTTATAGAGAAAACACTTATTACTTAAGCCTTTAATTTGGAACATGACCTACCTCTCTCGCCACCACCTCTTTTAGTGTTCCTACCCTTACTAACAATAAGGCTTGCTTTTGCATCATATTCACCAGAACTAGAAACCTTTCTCTTTAATTCTTTAGATTGCATAACATCCTTCACTTCACTAACAGAAATACTAACTCGCCTATACAATGTAGTACACTACAAGAAAAATAAAGTTTAGCAACGGAAATTACTGACAGAACATCAACATATTTGTTAAGTTGTCATTTTTGTGCTAATTTTGGGGATAAATCTCTTTAATGTGTTGAAATTATTATTCAAAATTAATGAACTTGTTTCTTAATTTTTCTCAGATGAGTTTCAACACAAGAAAGATGAAATTGGATCAAAAAGATGCAAGAAAAGTAAAGACAATTTGAATTCTCAATTGGCAAAAAAATAATTGACTAAGCATAGGCACGTGCAAGGAAAAAGATTATCTGCAGAATTTGATTTGAAATCAGATTTGATCCACCTAAGATCTTCATGATTTTGGGAATCAAGTTATTGCCTTACTGATGGGGATCTACGACCTGAATATATGGGGAGTGTATCTGATACAGATTACTATAGAAGGGAAGAGGAAGGAGATTGAAAATCATTAAAAAGGATTCACTGTTCACATTGGAAAAGAGTTTTAGTTTTTAAGTTTTTACGTTTCTTCTGCAGTAGTTTTTCTATGTGTCTAAGAACTTTTGCATTTTTTTGGGAAAGACCAGGCATGGAGACTTATTATTTTTCTATTCTTCTATTGGTTCTTACCTCTAGTATGAGTGGTTAAACTTATTTTCTTGGTTAAAGGGAGCCATGTTATCATCTAATATTTGTGAGATTTTCAAATAAAGTTTATTTCATTGATGAATATTAAGTTTCTTCCGAATTGCTTATCATGATTGAATTGATATGATTTGTTTAATTTATAGCTAGATTAGTAGGATTTGACGTTCAGTCTTGCTAATCCCAAGTGGCAATTAGGATTACCATTTTTACGTTAGAGTTGGAAATTCTAAAAAGACACTTAATTACTTGATTAAATGTATATTGTATATGTGTTGTCTTGTTCATTAGTTTCTTAGTTCTTAAAACAATTAATCAATTAAACTTATGATCTTATCTATGTTGTTGACTAATAAAAATGTTTAGAATATATGTTTCTATTCATTTAATCTTAAGAGAAAACTTTACCCAATGAATGTTTTGTTAATAGACTGAGTTTTATATCGAGGATCCATATTAGTTTGATAATATCGATGACCCGAAACTAAGGTTTGTTTACTGAATTTCTAGATCTAATTATTTTTATTAATTTTTAATTTCTTAAATTTACATTGATTTAAACCCCCCCACTTTGTTTTAGTTTTCAAATCTTATAACAATTGTAGTTAGAATTTCTCGTGGGAACAATCTCAACTCTTCACTAACTACATTTTCTTTTATTGCTATAGTTGATATTAATTTGGTTACAGGCGACAATTATTGGACCCCGAATTTTTCTTAGAATTTAATTTAGTAAATTAGCAAGCATGAATATAAATTAGAATTCTTGAATTAGTAATTTTTAGAGTTTAATTAGGTATATAATTAATTTTGTATGGTTGCATGGATTAAAAGGAAGAGTTAGAAGGCATTAGATTAAATATGGAAGGGTAAGCTTGGAAAGAAAAAAGTTTGTCTTAAACTAATAAGAAAAGAAGAGAAGAGACTCGTGCATAGTAAGAAAGAAAAATAGAGAAAGTCGTAGAAAAAACTAGAAGAAGAGAAGGAGAAACCAAAGCATAGAAAGAAGAAGAAGGAAAGAAAGAAAAAGGAGGAAGAAGAAGAAAGAAAAAGGGTTTAGCTGAAAATTTTTAGGTATTCCCTATCTTTTCTCCTTGCTTTAGTAGAAGAAGAAACTAGTGAAAGTAGGTTTTATGTTGAAAATGAAGAGAGACAGAAGAGAACTAAGAAATTCATTTTCTTAGATCTTTATGGATTTCTAACTAGATCTTAGTTCTTCTAGCTTAGATAAACTAAGAATATATTAAACCTAAGCTCATTTTTGGATAATAAAGCTTTATGGAAGTTCTATTCGTATATGATGTTTGAATGAAAATATGTTTGTTTGAAGGGAAACAAGAAAGTTGAAGGCGAAAATAAGAGGAAAGACAAACTTGATCTCGAAGTTACAAGTAAATAGGTGGGTAGATTGTTTATAGTTATTGTGATGATGAGCAAAAATATTTGCTTATATGTATGCTAAATTGATTGTCTTGAATCATTGTGAATGTGGGAAAAATGTTCTGTGAATTTGATATTATGTTTACTTTGAAAGATATTGCATTTTGTATTGATGAAAAACAGAAAAACTTCAAGAAGCATGAAAATATGAAACATGTAAGCATTGGAAATTTGCTTGTGTGGGTAAGAGAGATACCATTCTATTCGTCACATGCACGTTGACCTAAAGCCTTCTCCTAGCTGCCCGCTTGTGGCACATGAGCCCTGAAAAATAGACTCATTCTGTTCATAGTGTAAACTTCGGTTTCAACATTCTGTTTTATGGGATTCTCTCGAGCCATTATGTTTATGCATTGCATCCTGAATTGTTGAACATAGAGCATAATTGAGTGTTATGGTTTGATTATTTAATGAATATATGATTTGATTTGTGTGATACTATATTTTTGACTATGTGAATTCTCAGAATTAAGAAATTGTGGACAATATAATATGCTAAGACTAAAACGCAATGAATATATATATATATAGTTATCGCTAGCTATAAACATATTAGCCACTGAGCTTAGCAACTCACCCCATCATTTTCCATTCTTCAAGTACAAACAAAGTAGATCATTGAACCTTGCAAACTTCGACTGACTCCAAGAATTTCTATTTCTTTTGTAATTAAGTTAGTTCAGAAACTTTTGGTACTTTATAAACATATCAAACATGAGCATTCATGATTGTATTTTTTTTTGTATTATGCCACTGATGTGGCTTTTGATATGTAATTTGAAGTTTTGTTTCATCAAAAAAATGACAGTAAGAATTGCAGAGTTTCTCTTTTGAATATATGCGGAAATTTCTTTTCTGTTAAGTGTCAATTGTGGTTGGGAATAAGATTGATAGTTGTTGAGGACTTTTTAATAGATTTTTCTAAATCAATTGTTTTTAATGGGAGTCTTATATGTATGAATTGTGGTTGTTGGAGTTGGGTTTTTGTTTTTGTAAGAATGTATATTGACAGTAGAGAGAAAAAGGGGATAAGAATAAAGTTATAGCTCTTTCTCTTAGCTTTCTAACAACATAAAGCTTATAATTTTTGGACTTCGAGATTGAAAGTTATGATGAATTGAAGTAGGAGAGTGTAAACGGGGTTGCACGATCGTACACATGCACGATCGCGACAACCCCAAGTTTTCATAAATGATCATGCACATGCACGATCGTGACAAACTGCTGCTGCTCATCGAATTGCACGATCGTGTAAATGCCATTTATGTTAGAAGGTCGCGATCATGCACAAGCACGATTGCAACTTCCAGCTCTCATGACGATGCCACTTTGTTATCACGACCGTGACATTTTCAAATGCACAACTGTGACTTTTTCATTTATTTATTTTATTTGTTTGAGTATTTGTTCTCACTCTTAAACGTGACTTATGATTATTTTATTTATTTTTACTTTTACTATTATTTTCCAAAATTTCCTAATTTTGGCACCTAGTCGCCACGAAATAAGAACTGAGACCCAGGGCCAACAACAATAGTACCAAAATTTGGCGCCATTGTGTCTTGACGATTTTTCTAGTGTTGTGTTTTGTTTTTTGTCTTTGTTTTTGGTTTCATTGCTCTTGGTTACCTTGTCTTCTGTTTGTTTTAGTTTCACAGATTTTTTCTGATTTTTTGATCTTTTAACGGCATGGTTCACTATTAGTATGCTTCAGATTCTGATTTTTCATATTATACTTATTATGATGATGAGTTTCCATCTATTGCGACTTCCAAGGCTGACCATCAAGTGATGGATTTAACATCCTTAACCGCGAAAGTACCGAGGGATGACTAATAAGCTAAAGTATGTGAAGTTTGCTCATTTTTTGGTCATCCTTTTTGTACGTGTCATGTTTTGCAGGATACATAGTACATATTCATTTCTCCACCGAGCTACTATCAAGAGCAGTACTACTTTCAACCAGAGGCTCCATGTCCACCATCACCACCACAAGCTGATGAGATGTCTTTGGAAGAGATCGTAATGAGTTTGACGATGAACACTCTTTAATTCCAGTAAGAAACAATGAGTAGTTTGAAGACCTTGGAAGATCAATTGAGTCACTTAGTGGACGTGGTAAGGAGCATGGAAGCCTAATCTATAAGCATTCTTAGTAAACATGAGAGTGATGCTGAGGAGTTATGCATTCCTTCAAAGAGTGGAGATCATTTGGAGAACCCAGAAGTAATAAAGGAAAAGCAAGCGGAGTTAGGAGAGGAAGAGGTTATAGTTCGAGAAAAGATGGAGGATATGCAATCTCCTAAGGTAAGTGATGCAGTTTATGTTATCACTAACCGAATTTTGTTTCCTTTTCCTAGTTATTTATAGGTAAAAGAAGAAGAAGAACACGAAGAGAAGCAAGAAGAAGAAAAGCCACTAAGCACATATGAGTTGAACAAGCTGTGGGCAAGCGAGCTGAAGATCAAAGGTGGCAAGCAGGATGTCAAGTCTCCACACCCATTGGCGTTATTCTTATAGAGACCATCCCTGTATAAGAAGGGCAATGTCTGAAAAGACAAGTGGACATTAGAGTTTGAAGGAGAAATGATGAAGTTCCACTCATTAGAAGTCTTGAAGCATCGTGCTGAGGAGGAGCTGACTTTGAGGGAAGTTGCTCCAGGCTCCTCACGAAGTCTGAGCATGCTACCTGTTGAGCTCAAGAATCCATTCGATAATGGATGATGTACATATGCTAAGGGTCAAGCTTATGATCTTAAGTATATGCTTAATGGGAAGCACCCCATCCGTATCCTTTTCTTTTGTGTGTTTTTCTCTTTTATGCATATCTTTTAGGTGTTTGCTTTAAGTGTTTTACTTATTTTCTTTGGTTTGTTTTTTTGTAGGAATTTGAAAAGGAAGCTGCAATCTTTCACTTCAATAGTGCTATCTGTGTTTTCAGAGCTGCAATCATTCATTTCAAAGTTGCATATGGCTTCTTTAATCTAGGGTAGTACTTTTGTTCCCATCCCTCTTTTGTGCTTTTATTATTTTTAGACATTGAGGACAATGTTGGTATAGGTGTGGGGGAAAGATATGGAATACATGCGTGTGGCTATATGGTCTTACTTTTCTTTGATTCTTTTTTCTTTAAATTTTTCTGTTCATTGCATGCTTGTGTTGTCTGTTGAGCCATGAAGCTTTGTCATATTAGTTTGGATGAGATTGAGTGTGTGCATGAAATTAAACTGGGCTATGTAAGTTTAAAGTAAATCATACTGATTAATTGCAATAATTGGTCTTGTACACTTAGTCAAAGTTTGACATTTGAGTGATTAGGTAAAATGTGGAATTAAGGTGAACTCTTGAATTGAACTTGTGAGAAGATTTGAGCCTTAATGGCATCATCTTTACGTCATTCTATTTTCTTATATTATGTGATGCTCCTCTAATCAGGTTTGCCTTCAGAACTTGCACTGAACTAGATTGAATTTGTTTGATTACATGGTTTATGGAAATGATTAAGGCCTTTTTTGTTTTAAACCCTTAGCTTAAATGACTAACCGAGTCAATTTTTCCCTTGCAAACCCCTTTAAGCCTTTAACCCTATTTGTTTTTGAATTAATCACCTTACATTGAAACCCAAAAACCCTTTAGCCTTACCCTATCATAAGTTTAAGGAAGTACTAAGTAAGCATTTAACCTCTATAATTTAAGGACTTTTGTTTTGTATTGTATTCTGAGATATTTTTAGAGGTACTTCTACTAATGTTTTATTGATAAATGCTACTATTGTTATTTTATTCAAGTAAAAAAAGAGAAAGAAAAAAAGAAAGAAAAGAAAGATACCAAAAGGAGAAAGAAAAATATGAAAAAGAACAAAGAATAAAGCATAGTAGCAAAAGTTAGTAACAAGTAGTTGTAGTCCATTGTATTCATATGTTCATCTCAGAATTTGTAGTTGGTTGTCCCTTTCACTTGGTACTCTATGAATGCTTATGATTAACCTTTTGCCATTTTTACCTTACCCTTGAACCCAGCCCCATTGTATCCCATAATAAAGTCCTTTTGATCTATGAGCTCATATAATTCAAATGAATGATAACTGGTGAATTTGCAAGTCTATGGTAGTGCAAACTGTTAGAGGGAGATTTGAGGGAAACACTTTAACCTTAAGCACTTGAGCGTAAAGAGAGAAATCTGTGAGAAGAATTCACCTTAGTTTCATCCTTGCCTTTAAACAAGAATGTTTTAATTTGACTTTGTTTATTTGTATCAGTGAAAAGTAATTATGACGTGTGTTGCAACCTAAGTCTTGCTGGCCCAAGTTTAGTAGATTGTGTATACTTAATCTTATGAAGGACGAATTGATAAAGTGTAGTGGTTTGGTATAGTTACCCGAGGGCGAGCAAAGGTCTGGTGTGGGGAATTTGTTAAGTTGTCATTTTTGTGCTAATTTTTTAGATAAATCTCTTTAATGTGTTGAAATTATTATTCAAAATTAATGGATCTATTTCTTAATTTTTCTCAAATGATTTTCAACACATGAAAGATGAAATTGGATCAAAAAGATGCAAAGAAAGTAAAGACAATTTAAATTCATAGCTGGCAGAAAAATAATTAACTAAGCATATGCACGTGCAAGGAAAAAGATTATCTGCAGAATCTGATTTGAAATCAGATTCAATCTACCTAAGATCTTCATGATTTTGGGAATCAATTTCTTGCCTTACTAATGGGGATGTACGACCTGAATATGTGGGGAGTGTATTTGCTGAAGATTACGAAAGAAGGGAAGAGGGAGGAGATTGAAAATCATTAAAAAAGATTCATTATTCATGTTGGAAAAGAATCTTAGTTTTTAAGTTTTTATGTTTCTTCTGCAATAGTTTTTCTGTGTTTTTTAGGAACTTTTGTATTTTCTGGGAAAGACAAGGGATGGAGACTTATTATTTTGTTATTCTTCTGTTAGTTCTTACCTCTAGTATGAGTAGCTTAACTTATTTTCTTGGTTGAAGGGAGTCATGCTATCATTTAGTATGTGTGAGATTTTCAAATAAAGTTTATTTCATTGATGAATATTAAATGGCTTCCGAATTACTTATCATGATTGGATTGATTGATTTCTAAGATGCGCAACTAGGAATTGATTTGTTTAATTTATAGCCAGATTAGTAGGATTTGACGTTCAATCTTGTTAATCTCAGGTGGCAATTAGGATTACCATTTTTATATTAGAGCTGGAAATTCTAAGAAGACGCTTAACTCGATTAAATGCATATCTTATATGTGTTGTCTTGTTTATTGGTTTCTTAGTTCCTAAAGCTATTAATCAATTAAACTTATGATTGTATCTAAGTTGTTGACCAATAAGAATGTTTAGAATACATGTTTCTATTCATTTAATTTTTAAAAGAAACTTTACCCAATGAATGTTTATTAATAGACTGGGTTTTATATCAAGGATCCATATTAGTTTGATAACATCGGTAGCCCGAAAATAAGATTTGTTTACTGAATTTCCAAATCTGATTATTTTTATTATTTTTCAATTTCTCAAATTTACCTTGATTTAACCCCCCCCCCCCCACTTTGTTTTAGTTTTCAACTCGTACAACAATTGACGTTAGAATTCCTCATGGGAATGATCTCAACTCTTCACTAACTACATTTTCTTTTATTTCTAGGGTTGGCATTAATTTGGTTGCAGGCAACATATTCCGTCGGAAAGTTAAGTTAGTGATAGATTTACCAACAGATCAAGGCGTCGAAGATAAGCATATGGTTACAAATTTAATGAATCCGTTATGATTGAAATAGTCACACATGTCATCAATAAATAGCTTAGCTTATTATTGCCATACTCTTTAACTTATCATGAATCATTTGTAACATCCCATCACCGATGGGAATGGTAGAATAGTAATTTTGAGTGGTCCATGGGTGTTTAGAAATGCCTTTACATGTTCATGCCTAATCTAACATCCGCATACATGTGAATAGTACATTTTGCACAT
>JANQBM010000006.1:13586691-13619949 GCA_025594535.1 Erythroxylum domingense
TAATAATAATTTAATTAATTATATTGTAATTATTTCATCGTAATTAAAAAATTACAAATACACTTAAAATAAATATTCATATAATTATAAAATAATCAATGAATTACATATTTCCAATCATATTATACTGTAGGGGTATTTTTGTCATTGATACTATTTTTTTGTTCTGTCCATTACAACCAAACACATTTTGTCCTCCAGACGAAGACAATTTTTTCTGTTCTGTCCTTCATAACCAAACAGCTTACTGTCTTCAATTTTTGTTCTGTTCTGTCTTTAAATTTTTGTTCCGTTCCGTCTCTGCCTCTTGAAGACAGCAACCAAACAGACAGTAAGTTTTAGAAAGTTGGAGGACTAACTTGCAAGAAATTTTTTTAAAACTCATCCAACCAAACGTTCACACTCTCTTTTCCTCCCGCAGTTTTTTTCTCTCACATCTCACTCACACTCTCTCTCGTTTAGGCACCACTCTGGCGGCACTCCCTCTCTTCTTCCACAATGCCACAACACCGCCACCGATGCCCACCTTTGCTCTCTCCTTCTCCCACTTTTTTATTTCTCTCTCATACATTTCACTCTCTCTCTCGTTCACCATTGCCACTGCCACCAGTCCACTCCCTGACGACCACCACACCTGCCACCACCACCGACGCCACTAACCCACCCATCATGCCAGATCTGAAATAGATCCATATATATTTCCGACACGACTCGATTAACATTGAAATTGTTGTTGAATTCTGAAATAATTGGGTGTGTTTATGACCTTCTGTGTGTTTTGTGAATTATGATTGAAATTATTGGGTGGGTTTTGTGGATTATGAATAGAATTGTTGGACTTAGATGCGTTTTGTGAAATTTGAAAAATAATTGGGTGTGTTTATTAGTTTATGTATGTTTTTTTGGGTGTTGTAATGTTGCTACGTTATTTCTATCATGTTCGACATTTGTTACGTAAAATATTGAACATTTATAATGTCGGTGTTCTTGATGATCATCGTAACTTTGTTTTTCACAAACACTATGATATGCAATCAAATTAAATAACATGATCATGTTATTAAATTGCTTTATTATCATATGTAACGATTGTTTCCTTCTTTTTTTATTTTAAGTGAAAATTAAAGTTAAAAGTTGAGGCCAAAATTTATTGGCATATGCTATAGCATCTCGCATTTATCCTATTTATGTTTGCATTCTAAAATAATATTAAAAATAACAATAATACAATAATGATCAATGAGTAATTGTAGAATATATCCTTAGATGATACATTTTTTGCCTTCTTTTTGTTAATATTTAAAATTGTTGAAAATTAAAATTGTTTAAGTATGTTTTGTAATGGTTGAATTAAAATTGTTGAAAATTATTATAAATGAAAATTGTTTATATATGTTTTCTGATTGTTAGAAATTGAAATTGTTGAAAATTTTTTGAAATGGAAATTGTTTATGTATGTTTTGTGATTATTGGAAATGGAAATTGTTTATGTATATTTTGTGATTGTTGGAAATACAAATTGTTTATGCATGTTTTGTGATTGATGAAAATAGAAATTATTTATGTATGTTTTGTGATTGATGAAAATAGAAATTATTTATGTATGTTTTATGATTGTTGGAAATAGAAATTGTTTATGTATGTTTTGTGATGTTTGAATTGAAATTGTTAAAAATTGTTAGAAATGGAAATTATTTATGTATGTTTTTTGATTGTTAGAAATGGAAATTGTTTATGTACGTTTTGTGATTTTTGGATATAGAAATTGCTTATGTATGTTTTGTGATTGTTAGAAATGAAAATTATTTATATATGTTTTGTGATGTTTGAATTGAAATTGTTCGAAATTATTGAAAATGAAATTATTAGAAATGTAAATTGTTTATATATATTTTGTAATGATTGAATTGAAATTGTTCAAAATTGTTCAAAATGGAAAATGTTTATGTATGCTTTACAACGATTGAATTGAAATTGTTTGAAATTGTTCAAAATAAAAATTGTTTATTTATGTTTTGTGATTGATGAAAATAGAAATTATTTATGTATGTTTTGTTTAATTATATATGTTGAATAATTGAATTGTTAGTCTTTGACTTGTGGTGAATTATCAAATTATTTGTTAGTTTTTGTGATGATTGTGGAAATGTTGAACGTGGTAGTGGTAATGTTCCATTCCAGGCCCCTTGTAAGAAGTTAATTTTACACCTAGACCTGATGTTAGAAAAAGAAGAAGGTAGGTGAATAGTTTTTTTGCACTACAAACAACTTTTGGAGCTCAACTTTCAATTCTTATTGTCATGCAATCAAAAGATGCAACTCACAATATAGATATGGCAGTAGCTAAATGGGGGTATGATACAGGTGCATTATACAATGCTTCCCAATCTTACTATTATCAGCCTATGGTGGATGCTATAACTTCTTACAGTTTGAGTACAAAGCTCCTTCGATTGATGACTTAAGAGGTAAACTTTTCAGCTGCTTGGTTTCTGAAATTAAAGTTATTTGGAAGAAAGAAGAGTGGATTGAGCTACTTATGAGTATTCAATCATGTATGATAGTTGGACAAATAGGAGACATAAGCCTATTATTAATTTTTTAGTTTATTATGTAAATGACTCAATATTTTTTAAATCTATTAATGCATCTGACCTTATTAGGAATACTGATATTTTGTTTGAGATATTCGATGAAGTTGTGAATGAAGTAGGGCTAGAAAAATTTGTTCAGTTCATTAATGACATTGATTATGCTTATAAAGCGGTAGGAAGAAGATTACAAAATAAGTATAATTCTTTTCTCTTATTCCTTATGTTGTACATTGCATTAACCTAATGCTGGAAGTATTTTACTATTATTGATGAGACTATGCAGAAAGCTAAAATGGTGACCAAGTTCATCTATAATCGTGTATAGATTTTGAATTTAACGAGAAAGGAATTTACCAATTTTAGAAAATTGTGTCATCTTGCTATGGTAAGATTTGAAACGAATTTCTTATCACTTCAGTCTTTTGTTATGATGAGAAAAGAGTTAAGATAAATGTTTACAAGTGATAAGTGAGTTGTATTTCAGCAGGCTAGGTCTAATGCTAGATTAGAGGTTTCCAGGATTATACTGGAAGATAGAGAATTTTGTTCTCAATGTCAACTTGTTGTCTAAGTTTATGATCCTTTGTTGAGGGTGTTTCGTTTGACTGATAGTGAAGAAAAGACACAGTGAGTTTTTTTTTATGTCATGGAGAGGGCGAATGAAGCAATTAAGGTCAATCTGAAACATAGATCATCTTTGTACACATCGTATCTTGCATTTATCAATGAGAGATGAGAAAGACAAGTCTCTTCTCTGTTGTTTGCAGCTGGGGCCTTTTTGAATCCTAGTCTCTATTTTAGACTAGATTTTACAAAGAAAGTTGAAATTAATAGGAGAATGCTATTAACTATTACAACAATTGTTGGTCATGACATGATGTAAGATCTTTTGAGCTCACAAATAGAGGTTTATAAGCAATCTTCTGGGGGTTTAGAATGCGAGTTGTTATTTGACAAAGGCAAAACGTTTTCCAGGTATTAGCTATTTCCTTTTTTCTTATTTGTTGAAAATTAATTATCATTTTATTTTGTTTATAACGCTACTTTTGTTATCTTATAACTTATAGTTTCTTGGTGGGATCAATTCAGAACTAGTGTTTCAGAATTGCAAAGATTTGCAATTCAGATTTTAAGTCAATGTGTAAGTGCAACAAGCTATGAATAGAATTGGAGCATATTTGAATTTATTCACTCTAAGAAAAGGAATTGATTAGAGTACAAGAGATTGAATAACTTAGTTTTCATTCGTTACAATTTAAAGCTTTGGAAAAAGTATGTTATTATCATTATTAATTTCGATACAATTTCTTATAACTTTCTAATAATTAAATTTTATTATTTACTAGAACTCTTAATAGCACAAGTAGGTTAACAGATCCAATTTCTATTGATAATATCGATCTTTTGGAGGATTGAGTTTCTAAGAAACTAGGTTGGTAGATGTGAATAACTTAGAAGATAATCTTGGATAGGAAAGCATTAACATATCATTTGATGATAAGACTCATCTCAATGATGAGAATTTTGTACCAAATGATAATTGAGGTCAGTGCAGTTATAACGAGTATCCTCCTATAGACGATTGAATGAAGTTTCAGGTTTTTTTTCCTCTTCTTTTAATTTTACTTATATTTTATCTATATGTTAAATTCTATATATGTAATGTAATTGTAAATGTTTTTGTTTTAGGTTTCTCTTCTACTTAGTTGTTTCTTTATCACAAACTCTTGTCGTAAATTATAATAGTTTGAGAGTTAAAAATAGTTTTTGTTCTTTTTAGTAGATGCTTTTGATGTAATTATTATTTATTATATAATGAAATTGTAATATTTTAAATACTTTGTATTATTCTTAATTTTATATTTGTATGATAATGATTGCCTTTTTTATATTAATTGTGATTATTATTTATATGTGAAATAACTAAAAATTATTGTTATTTCATTTTAATTGTAATTGTGCTTATTATTTATTATTATGATTTTTGGAGACAAGGTTAATTTAAACTTTTAAAATATACAGTACAATTGTACAATATGACAATGAACTATTTTGAAAATTTTTAAAAAATATAGGAACTGTTTCGTAAATTTAAAAAATTACTTGAAATAATACCTAGAACTCAATCTGACATCAATGCCAGTACGGTATTCACAATTTTGATGTTACCAATTATAAATTAAAATAGTTACAATCTATAAAATGAAAAGTTAATTATTTTTTATTACACTTTTTATGCTAGAAGGGAATAGCTCATGAAATTAAAAACAAAAGGAAATTCCGAAATTAATGATTTAGGCAAAATTTGGACTTCACAAGGAATGGCAATCGATCTTTTGTGACTAGAGGGGCCACCATCAATCAATTAACATCTTCCACATGATTGGCGAAAGGAAAAGGGAAAGGCCATGTTTTAATGTTTAGAATAATGTTTAGAATCTATTTAACGGCCTCACTTATCAGTTTGAATTTTTGGATTAAATAGTTTTTTGAATGTGGTATCGGAATTAAATCATTCTTTTAATGAATTTATAATATATTATATTTATAAATAGATTTTAAACATATTAGATTTTTCCGTACTTACATATAAGATCCTCAAGTAATTCCAAACCATACTTCCCGTGGCAGATAATTATTTTAGCGGATGTCAGAGCAAAGCTTAAGAAATATTAAAAAACAATAAATTGAAAAAAATATATTATTCCTTAATCTAATCTGTCTAACTTTAATATCTTTAAATCCAATAACCATCATATTATACCCTTTTTTGTTATAGCTAACCTAAAAAATGACATGGACCTCTACATATTAGCGTCGTTATTAACATTTTATAGACCTAAGTAAAGTAAAAAATAACCTCAATAAATCGACAATCTATAAATATGAAAACTTTAAAAGTATTTTTTATTATCGAAGAGGTTGTCTTAAGCCCATTATTGTGACACAATCGAAGAATCTAATTGGTTGAATTAATTGTTAACATTAAGATTCACAGAACAACAAAAACAAAAACAAAAAAAATTATGTAAAGAAAAAAATGCCTCATTTTGCTCTTTATGAGTCTTAAGAGTGAGTTGGACCCTATTTTGTCTCATTTTGCTCTTTGCGAAAATCAAGAGTAGGTCTTACAAGAGTCAAGAGTAGGTTCTACTTTAATCTTCATGAGATTGAACTTAGGTAAGTGCCCTTCCTGCCCTTGCTTAGGATGGGTCTGCATATTTTTAACAATAATCTAACAAATATTTCAAAGAATCCAATTCATTAATCTTAAAATGGTCATGAAGATATAGCTTTGCAGGACTAATGGTTGCTTTACTGTTGCTATAATTAGGCATGTCAAAATCAGCCCAGCCTGCCCGCGGTCTATAGGTTTAGCCAGGTCAAACTGGGCCACAGGCCGGATGGATATGGCCCGTGGCATAACAGGTCGTGCCACGTCCCATTTTCTTAGGTCCATCGACTCCTTTGATGTAACTTTCTTGTCTATAACCTCTCGATCCGATTAGGTGTCAGTTGAATGTGGATTGAAGTAACCAAAACACAACCCTTCTCGTTTTGATGTTTTCCAGTTGGAGTAGAAAAGTTTCCTTTCTACATTGCAGTTGTTTCATCCATCTAGCTTCTTAACTGATAAGCTAATTCCTTCATTTTCCATCTGAGTATTTGGGGATTTTGAGCAATACTGAATTGTGCACTTGTCTACTTACAGGAGTACATGGCTTAATTATATACATTGATTTCGGATTCATCTAGTAGAGCATCTCTCCTGATCCCTTGCCTAGGTTAGTGTTGCCTTCATATGGTCCTATGCTTAATGCTCTAATTTTCTGTGTATTGCGTGTTTGAGAATTGAGTTTTGGGTTTTGGGTTTTCGTAGAAGCTCTTCTCAATGTGATGAATCTAAACTACCTATGTAACATTCTTTCAATAAAAGTGTCAATTGTCCTTTGTAGTTGAACTTCAGTCTAAATGTAAATTCCTTGTCACTATTAGTTCCCTCAATTTATTTAACACATATCTGATTAGACCTCAATTTATTTAACACATATCTTATTAGATTTTGAGGTTTCTTTTTGATGTTGAGGAATCTTCTATAATTTATTTCCTTCCATATTTCATATATCCCATAACTCAAACTAATTTTAAAGATCAGAATGTTACTTACTTTGGAGAAATTAAGCTTTGAAACCTAGTCTATGGTATCCTCCTTCAATTGAGGCAAATATTGCAAGTTACATCTGAGTAAGATGCTCTTCCATCACTTAGAGGAGTATGCATATGTGAATAGCATATGGTCTGTTGTCTTTATTTGTGTTTGATATAGGATGCACAGAGAGGAACCAAACTAAGTATATCTGTCTAGGGTCAAAAGTTTGTTCTTTATTGCCATCTACATAATAGACGAGAACTTTAGAATATGATTTTTGAACCATACTAAGTTGTACCAATTTACTTCCTAAGATGAAGGACCAAATAGGGATGCACACGATTTTGTAGTGAATATATTTCTAAGACCTTTAGACTATAAGACTTTTTTTTATTTTAGATCAATTGAAAGAATAATTTGGAAAGAATGGAAAGAGGCCCACCATACCTCTTAACAGTGCATTTATCATTGCTTTCACTTTAGCATTAAGGGGGAAAGAGTTTTCAAGAGTATGGAATGTAGGGTGAAGATATAAAGGTCCAACATCTGCCTAGTTTTGATACCAAAAGCTAATTAGCTCACCATTACCTATCAAGGGCGTCATCTCTTTACTACTGCCTCCCTAAGACTTGGAAGAAATTTTGTAGCATTGGAAATGCCAGAATTTGGTTTTAATGACCAGAAAATGGATTCCCTATTATACTCCTCATGCATTCATTTCATCTATAGTGCTTCTTTGTCATTGAAGAGACTCCATATTCTCTTTACCATTAGAGTTTTGTTGGTAACTCTATTGATTTAATCCTAAGTCCTCTTTGGAACTTATGGAGGCATATCTTTTTTACTTAACTTTAGGGATCCCTTTGATGCTATCCACTTTATAGGAAATTTTTTAGGATTATTTCAATATCCTTTATAATCTTAGTTGGTAATACCACATAGGTAGGGACGTCAATTTTGGCTTGGCCCGCCCAACCATGCCTGACTCGAATTAATTTTGGCCCTGGTTGTCTGGGCCATGGGCCGAGGTAGGCAAAAATGTCAAAAATGACATCGTTTTTTAATTTTGTTTAAAAATATAACCAGATGGCAGGTTGGCCCGTTCGTGGCCCATTCAGTCATTGGTCGGGCCACGAGTTGGCTAGCTCTTAGTCGGGTTAGGCCCAGGCCACTCCTTGCCCAGCCCAACTTGACCCATTGACATATATACACATGGGAGCTCCAATAGATGTGTCTACTATTAATAATAGAGTTAATTAACTAAACCCCCTCTGAATAAGATAAGCTTCTCTTCATCCAATTGCTGGTCCTTTTAGAATAAAGTCAATCATTGTAAGTTAATCTATTAAAAGAGATAGGTAAACCAAGATATTTGATGGGAGTTTTACACAATTGAAGTCTTAAGTTCTGTACTAGCCATTGCACTAGGGAAATAGGGAATCAGGGAGATGAATAATTCACTTTTATATAATTCAGAGGCCTAAGATGTCTAAAATTTTCTGGAAACAGTCTAGTAAGAGTTACACTGATTCCTTATTAGCTCTATCAAGAAGGAGCAGATCATCTACAAAAGATAAGTTAAAAAGCTTAACTCGTCTACATTTGTAGTGAAATTTTAAAGGCTTCCCTTAAGAGATATTATAAAAATCATTATTATGAGCACCTCTATGGCTAAAGCAAAAATGTAAAGTGATAAAAGGTTACTTTTTTGATCCCTTTAGCCCTTTTGAACATATAAGTAACCTCTCCATTTATGAGCATATCAAATGATGCAGTGGAAATGGTTTGATGTACCCCAATTAATGAAATCTAGATATAATCTAAATACTTGTAAACCATAAAGAATGAACCTGTAATTAAGTGAATGAAAGGCTTTAGAGAAGTCTATCTTCATTGAAAAGCTTTTAGTGGATCTTTTGGAATGATACTCGTTAAAAGTTTCATTTTTTATAAAGATATTATCTTTGATTTTGTGACTTGCAATAAAAGCAGACTGAGAAAATTTGTTTAGTGCATTCACAAAAGGCTTTAGCCTTAAGGATAATATCTTGAAGATGACTTTCTGTAAGTTATTGCAGTAGGATATAGGTCTAAAGACCTAAAAAGATGTGGGATTAGGAAATTTAGGGATAATACAAAGAAAAATTTTATTAATCTCCTTAAATAAGACACCTAAATTTAAGAATTCGTTGATAGCATGACAAACTTTGGGTTTAAAAGGATTCCAGGACCTTTGGAAGAAATAGGCATTAAAGCTATTTGGTCCTAAAGATTTGTCTGAATTTAGGCTAAAGAGTGTATTCCTAATGTCTAGGTTGGTTATTGGTTCACAAAGAATTCGAATATGGGTTTGGTTAAAAGAGGAAGAAATGAATTTGGAGAGAAAGGAGGGACAACTTAAGGAAATGCCTAGCAAGGACTTCAAATGATTGAAAGCTAAAATCTTCAATTGACCTTGATCAAAAAAATGAGTTGCCATTAGTATTTAGGATGCTAGAAATTTTGTTAATATTCCTTTTGTTTTAGATAGGTGTATGAAACAAACTATGTTAAAGTTGCCATTCTTAAGCTAGGGGATTTTTGCTTTCTGTCTTTATAACGAGTTATAAGAATCTAAAGTAGAAAGATAGGATTGGAGCTCGGATTTTCCTCTCTGTTGCATGTTTTTATTAAGGGGATCATGATAAGAAGCATTGGTTAGGCAATATGTAAGCTCCTCATCCATTTTCCCTATTTTGTTTCTTGGACCCTCGTCTTCATATAAATACAATATATATCTCCCAATATAATCTAGGGACACTTAGTACTCCTGGCTTGATCTTGAATATCATTCTATAGATATCTTCTCTAAAAAGAAAAGTTTGAAGTATAAACAAGTGTAACATAGATTTTTTTCCTAAAGTAGGAGGCAGTAAACCTCCATATGTAAGAACTGATCTTATGATTTTGAGGTGAGGACATCTAGAAAATTTAAATTATAGGCTATGATGATTCTCCTCAGATGGCTATATGCATAATTAAACATCATCTTCCATTTGTTTCCAAAGGACCATAGTCCTTTGCTAAAAGCAATCAAATTAATCTTGGTTTCTAGTAGGACAATTAGAAAGAGACTTTTTCCTTTATGATGTCCTTTATGGCTTGCTATTTTTTGGTGCAATTTAAGCCCCTAGTATTCCAAGCTATGATCATAAATTAGGAGGGCTAATTAAGCCCTTATCTTTTTACCTTATACTAGATTTCCTTCTTGTGGTTTGCATTAAGGGGAAATAAAAAATTCCATTCCTTGAGATTTTGGGATCACTTGAAACTAATGAGCATTGCTCCTTATTTATGTTAGTATCCATATTAAGGCATTATTAAGGAAGTTTTTCAATTGAAGGTTGTGGATTTTTAGGACTTGAGGGGTTTGGATTTTTAGTATTGTTAATAAGGAAGTTGGTAGCATCTAAGGAATTTAGGGGGAGGAATAAGAGGAGAGGGAATGTCTTACATGGTCAATAGAATTAAGGGGCCAAGATCTTATATATAAGATAGGTTATTTGGATTAGAGCCTGAGATAGGGTAAGGATAGGTGGAATCGTGAGTGAGAAAGTCATTAGGAATGGAACATGAGATAAGGTAAGTCTAGACAAAATCTTGGGAGCCCTGAGAGATTGGATTCTTTTCTTTAGGCATCCAAGTTTTTGTTTAAGGTAGTTGATCAGTTTAAGGTAGTTGATCAAGTTTTCAGGGATAAGAAACTAAGATATCCACAAGTTTGTGCTCTCCTTCCTCACCTAAGCTAAGAAACTTTAGAGAATCATGATTTTTAGTTGTTCTATCCACTTCAACACATCATCATCATCACATCTAGTCTGAATCCCACACCACTGCATGGTCTGGAGAGGTCTGATAGTACGCAGTGTTACCTCTACAGAGTAGAGAGGCTGTTTTCGGTAGACCCACTTACAATTATGATATGAAGAAAAAAAGTAGTATAGTTAAAAAAAGTGATACAGGTTAAAAGAGTAAATAAATAAAACAAAAATATATATAATTAAATACATAAATGCATAAAAACAAATAAATTATAATATTAATGATAATAATAATTACTTAATAATCAAATTTTGGCAAATCCACTTCAACACATATTTTGGCAAATCCAACTTTCCTCATTCCTTTTGTTTATTTGTCCAATCTAAACGATTTGCTAATAATAGTCATTAAATAACTCAACCTTAGTATTGTCCAATATTCCAGTGGTATGTTATAGAAACATATCTATAGTGGAATGGTCTTGAGGGATGCCTTGTCTAGCGACATTTTTGCTCTCCATTTTCAAATAAACATAGGTTTAGCTCTCCATTCCATGGTTCCTACTTTATGACCTGTGCTAATCTAGTTTTGTCTCTAAACTTGAATAGAAAATATTCTTCTTCTATTACCAAAACGTGCTTCAAGACAAGTTTATACCATAATGCTTTAATCCATGTTTTGATAGAGGGAAAATGGGGCTTTTTATATGGGAAAAAAATTAACTAATGTTATGCTCCATTTGACTGCTCCAACTTGAAGTATCTCCAATGGAGGAGAAATGATTGAGGAGGGGGATTCCAAGACTAATAGGATAAGTCTAAGCTTAACCAAAGGGTCTCCATCACTCACCACTTGGTACCATGCCTTAGATAGCCAATATTAGTAGCTGGGGTGGATTGTATTGAAAGGGAGGAGTTGAGTTAGAAACATTCTGAAGATTTGGGGAAGGGAGGTTTGTTTTTTTATCTAGGAGCAGAAGGGGTGACGAGGAAGGAGGGATTAATAAGATTAAGGGGAAGGGGAAGGAAGATGGTGGGAGAGGAAAATAAATAGCGAGTCTTTTCATGTACAAAATTTTTTTGTGGCAAGGGATTTAGGTGCATTTGGACTTGCTAACACTGAAGGTAGTAATGGCAGAAGACCTGGATAAGAAAATGGGTTTAGGGAAGCAGATAGGTTGAGGAAGGTTTGGGAGGTAGACGATGAGTTTGAGACTATTGCGTAATAAAGATTAGTCTTGAAAGGAAGAGCGAAAAATTCAATTGCTAAATAGAAACGTTGAAGTTGAGTACGGGAGAAAATCCTAAAGAGAGGTTATACCCTCTCTCACTAAAAGAATTTGTAAACGATTTTTGACAAATACAATAATAGGCTTTTATTAACACATAAAAGAGGGTAAATTATATGTACATTCCTTTTCCCCATTTTAAAACTAGTAAATACATTTTCTATTCTAATATATGATTATAACAATTTTATATATGATAATAAAAAAATAGTTAAAAAGATCAGGAAAAAGAGAGAAATCTAATCTATTTTTTATAGGGTGAAGATAAATGCTTTACATAATCTACTTTTTTATAATTAAATAGGAATCCTAAACAATTTAATTTCTCTCTAACTTGTTATCTAAATTATTCAAATATAATCTATGAATTCTTTTCATAGTCATACAATGTATTAATAACTCATATCATTATGTAATACACAAAATTTAATGAAAGCCTTTCTAATATTCCCTTTAATACCAAAAGTTCTTTCCATAACTCAATAATAATTTATATATACTTAAAACTATTTTAAACGATTATTAGACATACAAATTAGATATTATAATGACCAATTTTTGGACATATTTCACTAAATGACCATATAACTCTTCTTTGCTATGATTAAAAAGGAACCATAAATAATTCAATTTCTATTTAAATTGATATCTCAATCAATCAAGTATCTCAAAGAATCTTTTCTTGATTACACAATGCATTAAGGACTTGTATCATTCTCTCAAACATAGAATGAAATGAAAAGCTTTCCAAATTCCCTCTAATACTAAAAGTTCACTTCATAACTCCATAATAATTTATTTATACCACAAGCTATCTTAAATGATTATTAAACATATAAATTAAATATTATAAAGACTAACTTTTTAATATATTTGACCAACCGACCACATACCTTTGGCTAGTCTAAGTATGTTTGGATGGGAATTCAGCTAACCTATCCCCTAGCCTAACAAATTGCATTTATTATATATTTTTTTTTCCTAAGTTGGCTAGCTAAACCAGCCTTTAGATAAGTCAAACCATTATGGAAACCAACTTTCAAAAGTACTTTAAGAAATCAATCTTCAACACTTCAAGTTTTCTAGAAGTAAAAAAAAAATTTAATAAAAGCTTTATTTAGCTTTTATTTGAAGTTTATTTGAAGACTAAATGGTTTTATGTAAAATTCAAAACAAATTTTCTCTTAATTATTAAAGAATTTTTGCATTATGTGCTTCGTAAAAATCATCTTGTAATGATTGAAACCTTAGATTATTGAAAATAATAAGTTAAGATAACAAAACATTACTTACATATAAAATGAATTTTATCTTTCTTATTCTTAGGTAACTTGACTTTTATTGCTTTGAATCGCTTATAAATTGTATATGTGCTCCACTTTTTTTTTTATTTTCTTATCCTTTAATTGCTTAATTAATTCAACTTTTTCCTTCTATTGAACTTTATCTTTCACATGTTACTTTAATTATATTATAGTCGAGCTACTAATATCACCAAAAATAAGAACATCGACATCAACATGTTTTTTAATCATAACATGTTTTTTAATCATAAAAATATACGTTCAGACTTACCGTTGAAAGGAATGTGCTTAAATTCATTGTTGTCTTGGTTGTCCATCTTTCCTTATATACTTTTTTCACTTTATAACAAAAAGGTTTATATGCAAAATTCCATTCTACATTGGTAAACCACCATTAATACCTAGCTAAAGACGCCAATGCCTACAAAAGTATAAGTTTATTAGCTAATTTTTGAATAAATCCTGGGTAGAAACTTAGTTTAGAAAATGACATGTATTCATACCAACACAAATAACAAAAAATATTGGATCATCGGTAGCTCCACAAATTTAGAAAAAAATGTAACAATATAAAGTATAATAAACAAGCTCGCATCAAATAAAGGAAGAAAGCACGCCCTTATATAACTAAGAAAGCCAATACAGCCAAAGCTATCACTGACATTTTAGTATTACGCCCTAAACATAAAGGGATAACTTATGATAAAAATTTAGATAAAAATAATGAAGTTTCCAATATACCATATTCAAGAAAAGAGAGAAAAACTTAAAAGGAAAGGAACTAGAAATTCTTAAACCTGAGAATGAAAGTTCATAGGTTAGTTATAAAATGATAAAGGTGTTGTGTACTCCACGATGATCGTCCAAACAGTTACCTAATCTTAAAAAGGATTTTATAGATTTAGGGAGTTCGAACTAAAATGATTTCATGTATAAGTTTAAAAAAAAATAAGTTGAAGAAGAGAATATATGGTTAAGCAACTAAATGTTTATGATTCACTTAAGACTGAAAAACTGATAAATTAACTATATTGAATCATAAGGCTTTCAAATAAAGAAAATGCTTAGAGTTAGGTCATAGAGTTTGAAATTGATATAAAAAGCCTATAGCTAAGTCAGGTTTTAAAATGAAGATAAATACTTAGAATGAGTAGTATGAAATGAAAATAAAATGTCTAGAATAAGTCTTAGGATTTAAAATGAAGATAAAGTACCTAGAATTATTCTTAGGGCTTAAAATAGAAATAAAACATTTAGAGTTGGGTCTTTAGGATTAAAATGAAGATAAAATACCTAGAATGAATCATAGGCCTTGAAATGAAGATAAAATTCCTATGATTAGTAACGTTAAAATGTAGATAAAATGTCTAGAACGAGACATAGTTTAAAATGAAGATAAACCCGAGTCATAGGGCTTAAAATGAAGATGAAATGTGTAGAAATAGTATTAAGGTTAAATGAAAATTTGATTTTAATTTGGAAATGAGTAGGGTTTAGTTTCCTAGTACCTAGGGCTTTGAATGAGTTTAGATTTGGCTTTGGTTGATTATGTGATTTGGGTTACTTAGAATTAGAATCTAAGATTAAATTGGATTTCTCCTAACTAATTGGGCTTTTATTATTTTATTTATTTACCTTAATTTATTAAGACCATTTTATTATTTTAAATTATGATTTTTCACTTCTCTTCTTTTCCTCATTTTTTTCTTACATTACAAATTTCACATGTCAAGCATACAATGGAAGAAAAGAAAGAAGTGAATATTTCTTTTTAAGATTGATTTTAAGTTTGGACCTTGGGTGTGATTCTTTTGAATTGAGCTTGTTGCTTAATTAATTTCAAAACTGTTATCTAAACTGGTCTTCTTGAATTAAGGCCCAAATGAAAATTTTCTAATATGCATTTAGAAAATATGAAATACTTAATTACCAAGCCCAATTACAATCTCATAACAATCTAAATCAAGATAGAAATAGAATAGAAAATAAAATTTATTTTTTTATTTTAGGAGTTCAAATGTTATGCATATTGATAGTGAAAGTTCAAACTTAATTTAATTTTGAAAGTCACTGTTTGAGATTGAACTTATTCTAAATAAAACTAAAGTGGATGTTTTCTTTTTTACTTAATAGGTTTCGAAAAAAAAGATGATCTCAATTAATAAAATTCAAATAATACATCAATTATTGTCACGATAAAGATAAAAGAAAGAGTCAATATAAACTTAAAACTTGATGACCAATTTAAGTTGCGTTCACTTCAATAATCTTTTTTCTTAATTCATGATGTATGAACACTGCTTTTCTTTGTCGATTTTTCATGTATCAACTTTTATTGACATTTGCTACACAAATAGATAAAATAGAAAACAATTAATAGTAAACATAAGTGAAATGGATTGCTAAATTTGACAATATAGATAAAAAGAGGGACCTATCTTTATTGTCATTCTTAGTTACCTAATCTCTTTCATTATCTCATATACACCAAGATAAAGCCATATCATCATTGGCCAAACTCTTCCTCGATCTGGTGGAATCTCTAACAATACTAAATGGTTGACGATCTAATCTAACCCTGTGATGCCAACCAATGAACCTACTAGTCACCTCCACAAACATCACCTTCTCTACTGAATTGGATCTTAACATCCATTAGTCTAGATAGTCTTTCACTTGAAAGATGAGACAAAGAAGAAGAAAAAATAATTATGTTCATTGTTAATTTCTCATAAACGTACTAGTTATAATGTGCAATAAGGAGCAAAATCTCAACAATTAATCCTAAAATTATAATTATCCTACAGCTATAATTAGAAGTCTAAGAATATATTTACAGTTGTACAATCCTAACAATTATGGAGAAAAATCTCAACACTCTTCCTCAAGTTGGTGCATAGATGTCATGCATGCCTAACTGCTAAGAAATTTGAGAATATATGATTTGAAGCTGCTTCGGTAAGAACGTCAGCCAATTGATCTTTAGACCAAATCTTAGGATACTTCAGAATTTTTTCATCGAAATTCTCCTTAATAAAAAACCTATCAACCTCAACATGCTTTGTTCGATCATGATTTTTTGTCACAATATAGATTAATTGGTTGCTTTATTGGATAGCCTAAATCTTTTTAAAGTAGTCTAAACCATAAAGCTTCATAAAGACTAAGTGTTATACCTCTGAATTCAGCTTTCACACTTGAGTAAGTGACCACGTTTCGTCTTTTCCTTCTCTATATAACTAGGTTACCACCCACAAATGTGAGGTAGTCAGAAGTTGATTGTTTATCTTCTATTGATTTAGCCCAATCAGCATCTGTATGTGCAACTATATTTTGTTAATCTGGTTTTTAGTAACTAAAACTCCTTTACTTGGAGCAAATTTTAGAAACTGCCCTCATATGATGTTCTCCATGATTATGTATAAACTGATTAACAACACTCGAAGCATAAGCAAGGTCGAGTCTTGTGTGAGCCAAGTATATTAGCCTTCCTACTAGCTTTTGGTATCTTCATTTATCAACAAGTATTTGGTTTGCTTTTACATATAACTTCAAGGCTTCCTCAATTGGTGTATCATTTAGTTTACATGTTGATATACCAGTTTCTTATAATAAGTCTAATGGATATTTTCTTTGGGATAGAAAAATTCCTTTCTTCGATTTAGAAACTTCAATCCTAAGAAAATATTTCAAGTAACCAAGATCTTTCATTTCAAATTATTTAGAAAAGTATTCTTGTAAAGCGTTCCTCTTTTCCATATCATCTCCTGTCACCACCATGTCATCCACATAAACAATAAGAGCAGTGATTTTACCTTGCATTTTTTTCAAGAATAAATTTTGGTCAGAATTGCTTTGATGATATTCGAAAGTCATTATAGACTTTAAAAACCTTCCAAACCATGCTCTTGGAGACTGCTTAGCTTGTACAATGATTTCTTTAATCTACAAACCTTTTTACTCTACCTTTTTGCTACCATACAACCTGGTAGAAGCTCTATATAGAATTTTTCAGACAAGTCACAATGTAGAAAGGCATTCTTTACATCAAATTGTTGCAAATGTCAATGCAAGTTTACATCTAGGGACAACAATACTCTAACAAAATTGATTTTAGCTATGGGAGAAAATGTATCTATGTAATCAATCCGATAGGTTTAGATATACCCCTTTGTCACCAATCTCGCTTTGAACCTTTCAGCTGTGCCATTTGCATTATACTTTTTAGTGTAAACCTATTGGCATCCAACTGGCTTCTTTCATGGTGGACATTTAACAATGTCCCAATTTTTGTTTTTTTACAAAGACTTCATTTCCTCATTCATTATAACTCTCCACCTTAGAACCTCTAGAGCTTTTCCTGTACACTATTAGGAATAGCTACAACAGATAATTTATTTACAAATTTCCTATTTGATTATGATAGAATAACATATAAATACTCATGGGATATTTAACTCTGCTTGAAATTTGTTCACATGTAAGCCTAGGAATACCTCTACTATGGTAGTTGTTTTTTGGTTAGCTCAGGGTTAGGAATAGGAACATCCTCAGTAAACGATTTGTGTGGTATATTAGTAAGAGTCTCAACTTCTACAATTGAAAGACTAACTTCCTCCTCTTTAGTAGTACCTTCATGTTCAATAGCCTCTTCCTGCTCGTCTTTAAGTTACAACTAATTACTAGCACCATCATTAACATCATTACCATATGAAAGATCACAATCACATTCACACTCCCCCTTAAGTTCATAATCAAGAGTCTAAATTTCCTTTTGGTACTCCCCTGACGCTCAGACTTAGAGAAGTATATTGTATCTTCATGAAAGACTACATTCATTTTGATGAACATACGTTTAGTTCAAGAATGATAACACTAGCACCCCTTTTAGTTTTGCATTGGTGTTTATGGATATACACAAATGTTACACATCCAAAAATATAAGGAGGAAAATTTGGTATTAGTGGAGCAACTACAACATTAGCGAGGACATGAAATGGTGTTTGAAATTCAATAGAGTAAGAGGGAGTTCGATTAATCAAATATACAACGGATGAAAGAGTTTCTCTATAATAAGTTAATGGCATATAAGCTAGAATTAATTACCCACGAACAACTTCTAGCAAATGTCGATTTTTCATCTTGGCTACCCCATTCTACTGGGGTATATCCACACAAGTAGTAATAATACCTTGTGCTTCCAAATAATGTTTCAATTCAAAACTTTGATATTCTAGACCATTATCAATGCAAAGAACTCAAACCTATGCATTGTGCTGAGTTTGAATGATTTTATGGAATTTATGGAACAATAAATTCACTTCACTCTTAGATTTCATTAACCACAACCAAGTCATCCTCGCACAATCATCGATAAAAGTAACAAACTAATGAGACCCACCTAAATTTGAAATTTTGGATGGATATTAGAATGAATAAACATAAGGTAAAGGACTATTAGTTAACATGATGGAAATAAATTTTGATGACATTTTGAACACAAACATCATAACGGAAACTAGAGACATTGATTTTTTCTAACAAACTCAGAAATAATTTTTAAGATACCCAAAAGATGCCACAACTACAATTTAACTTTATTTTTCTCCATCCAAACAACTACAGTTTAACTTTAGTTTAACGTTAGGTCCAAACAATACAACTTTCCTCTCCTAATACGACAACCAATCATTTGCGTCATTTGGATGTCCTTAAAGAGACAAAAGTTAGGCCAAAAGATTACAATGCAAAATAAGGCTATTTTATTTTAGAAACAAACAAGAGGTTATAATCTAAGGATTAGGGATGCATGGGCATGCCTCGTTAATTTTTTAAAATTAAAAGTACAAAATAACTTTTTTTTAATTAAGCCTGGGTCTAGGTTACTCAGGCTCAAGCTTACCTAAGGCTTAACTCTTCTAAGAAAATTGATGTTATTTTACTTAGAAAAGTTGAGCCTATGATCCGGTTGGGCCTAATTTGGCCTATAGGCTAGCCCATTGAAAATACTTGAATTTAGGCCCATAGATCAACCTATTGCCATCTCTACTAAGGATAGAACAACTAAAAAGAATCCAAATTTAGAGTATTAGTGAGAGTTAAAGATCCTTCCCCAATAATTGGGGTTTTGTCACCATTGACACTAGAAACAAATTTTTAGAAGGACTATGTGAGTTCAATGAGCTGTCTAGAATGAAAGATCATATGATTTATAGCACCAGAATCAATTATCCATCTACTATTAGAAACAAGTGCAGAAAATTTGAAGCCTTACCAACATTATTTATAATTGCTATTAATGCAGAAGTCTTCTCAACAACATCATCATTAATTTTGGTCTTAGCAATGACAACAATTGGAGCTTTCTTAAATTTCTTCTTTCAGGATGCTTAATTATGATCCCACCAATTTGGATATCCTAAAAGTTCATAGCAATGATCTTTAGTATTTCTAATTTGGTTGAAATAAGTGCATTTCTATTTAGACTTTTCACCACCATTTCCAGCCACCATAGCAACAACTTTAAGGTTTCCAGATTCTCCTTTCAACATTTCATAGTTTACTGTCTCTTGCCAAATCAATGCATAAAATTCTTCTATAGTTGGAATTAAGTCCTTCCTTAGAATCACTCCATAAACCTATTTAAGAACATCATCTAAACCTACTAGGAATATATGCACCCTTATTCGTTCAATTGACTTTTAGTATGCTTCAATATTTTCAAGATCCTTCATGATAATTTTGTCCTGGTGATCTAGTTCTTGAAAGACTTCAGTTAACTCTTAATAGTATTCAGAGAGAGGTCTTTAACTTTGTTTTGCAGTGAATGCCTTTTGGTTTAAGGTAAAAAATTGCAATTTATCACTTCCATCATGGAAGGCTTTTGGTTGTAAGCTATAGATTTCATGAGCTGTGGGTAAACGTAAGTATCACTTTATATTCTCTAGACTCATAGACATTAGTGGCCATCTTTTAACTTTTTTATTTTTAGCATACCACTTCTCATACACATCTTCAGATTCTATAGGTGGCTTTTTTTGCCATAGATATAAGAGAGTTTTCCTCTTTTAGCAATATGTATGTACATCAATTATGACCAAACATCATAATTTGATTCAAAAATAATAATGGCCTGCATTAAAATCTCCTTCAGATTGAACAACAATAGAAGCAAGTTTTTCACTCATCTTCAAAAGTTTTTGTCGCTCTGATACTAACTTGAAAGATGAGACAAAAAAGAAGGAAAAATAACTCTGTTCATCGTTACTTTTTTATAAACGTACTAGTTATAATATACAATAAGGAAAGAAATCTTAACAATTAATCCTATAGCTATAATTAGGAGCTAAAATTAGGAGTCTAAGAATATATTTACAGTTGAACAATCCTAACAATTATAGAGAAAAATCTCAACATTTTCTTCCTTTGTAACTTTGTAACTTTGTAACTAATTTAGCATATGTTTTTTAGCTTTGTTCACTTTTATTTCAGCCTTTGTTTGCAAACTAGAAATAACAAGACTTTCCATCTTAATCAATTCCTTTAAATGATATAACTATAACTCCTCATAGTGATTTTTTCTTCTAGTAGTCTGGATTAGGCAAGGAAATAAACTCGAGATCCAAATCCTTGCCAGAATATCAGAATAAGCATTAATTACTAGACGGTCATCCCTAAAAGGTCATTTGCTCCATGAAAAGGCTTATATTCAAGTCTTGATATAACTACTCTTACTAAATATATTTCCAAAGCTCTCCTCATAAGGGTTCTTTAACAGTATGTCATCTGACTTTTCTAGATCGAATCCCCTAAGAAATGTCACATCACTTTCATTTAATATTCTATAAGCATTATCTTTAATAACATCTATATCTCCACTCGATATGAACTCTGGAACCTTCTCATCCAACACTAAAGCATGTATCAAGTGTATTGACATAAAACTATAATCACTATTGTTAAGTCTAGTAAAAGTATTAGTATAGTTGACGTAAACTTTTCTTCAAAATATTTAATTGCTAACAATGTTTCTTCAGCCACATTTCCTAATTTTAGGATAAAACTTCACTCTCCAAAGGTAAATCGGATGAAGTTTGTATAAGTTTACTATTTAGTGTAACTATTTAACACAATCCACTCGTTTTATGCTCAAAAACTGCAAGTGAACAGGTCGTGACTTGTAGTTAAAAAGAGCAGATATCGATCCCACAAGGATTGATGCCCAGACACCACTTAATTTAGATAAAACTTTGTTTGAGAAAAGAAATTGTTAAATGAAAATAATCTGGAAAATTAAATTATAATTAAAAGACTAACACAAAGCAATAGACATTACCAAAGTGAATTCAATAATCTAAAGACTAGAGATTACTTTTTTTCCTATTTTGTCTCCTTCCTATTTTATTGATTGAATTGTGTCTCGCCCTAAATTTCCAAATGTATTAACTAGCCTCTCTCAAGGTGAAATTAATTATCCCTAATTGAATTAAAGGAAATCAATTAGAAGATCTCTCAACCTACCCAATGACTCGACCTATTAAACTATCTTATGGGTGATCAATTAACTAGCGGAGATCTCTCTTCTAACTATTCAATTAACGTGATGATTGTAAGTCTATAGGTCATCAACTCTCATTGTACAATCCCACATAAATTTATCTTACTCACTCTCTCAATTTGTTGCAAGATAACAAATAAAATCAGCGATCATTAAAGACAACTTCATTCAATTCAATAAAATAAGAGTTCTAAGAAAATAGTTCAAAAGCAATCCCTAAAACTAAATCAGCCTAACATGGTCTCCATAACATCATTAACATTCAAATAAACCATTTTACAAAGAATAAAAGAAGTAAAATTGACTGAAAATTGAATAAAAGAACTCTTTCTTTTCTTTGCCAAATTTTGAAAAATTTAGTATTGATGTGCTATTTTCCCCAATCTTGATGATGATCCTTGACTTCAATCCTTCCTTAAGGCTCCAAAGATATGTTCTTCACTCAAGGATCGTGTTTCTACATAAAGGTTTCATCTCTCCTTTAAGATGGAGGCTTAATTATGCTTTAATAGTCCAAAAATCCTAAGTTTAATGATTATCTCGGAATGTAATTCCCACTCCTCTTTTCTTCTCCTTTTTGATCTCTAGTTTAACTTCCAAGTTGCTCCACTTTCTTCCTACATAAAAATAGTCAATTTTTACCCTAAATTAATATCAAACACAAAAGAACAACAATGGAAATCAAACTAAACAAAAATATACAAAATGAATCCTAAACTACAACAATAATCAACAAGTATGTAAGAAAACACATGCCAATTACATAGAAAAACATAGACTAATGCACACCTATCAACATCCCCACACTTGAATCTTTGCTTGTAGAAAAACATATACTAATGCACACCTTTCAACATCCCCACACTTGAATCTTTACTTGTCCTCAAGTAAAATAAATACAACCATTCAATTCTATCATTTTATCTTCACAAAGATCAAAGCATACAATCCCTCAAACTTAGACTAACTTAAATATTAAGTTAATACACATATCATAACTACTTTTTCATTGGTGTACATAAGCAAACTCAACAATTGACACCATCACTCAAAGATAAGTAAAGATGCAAAATGAATTTTTCTCACAGTTTTTGCTCATTTCTATTAAGTGTTTAATAGTTAGTGTTTCGTTTAAACTTCCCATAAAAGAGACTACACTATAATAGGCTTGCTAATACACTAATGCTTCTCTACAATGATTGCATGCATAAATAGATTAAAAGAACTTGTTTAGGGTTGTAATATGGTAAGGGTTAAGGTGGGTAAGGAGGGAAAAAAAGGTTAAGCACAAACATTAGTAAAGTAAAAAGTAGATAAAATTGGGATAATTAAAACATACTTCGAGATACACAAATGAAACTAATACTCAGCACTTATTTATGCTACACAATTGTTCTTCCTTTTCCTTTTTCTTTCATTTTTCTTTTCAACATTTTTTCATTTTTCTTTCTTTTTCTTCATACATGGAAGAACTATGACTCGAAATAACACTATATACAATGTAACTCATAAGTAGAATTATACTCGACTCATCTCGGTAACAAAAGTTCCACAACGATCCCAACTAATGTATTACTTAATACTCTACTAAGCTTATGAACAGGTAAGTTAATAAGGTTTAAAGTTTAAAATTTCGGGTGTTTTCAAGAAACAAAAGGTTAAGACTCAATGGAGGTGGCAAAGGATAATACAAAGGGTAGGTCATTTAAGCCAAGGGTTAAAGCAAGAAAAAGGGCCTAAATCATCTCTATTAAGCATGCATCCAGTAGATTCAAACCGATTTAAAGTAAGTTCTGATGATAGTAACCTAAGGAAGTAACACTCAACAAAGAATAGAATGACTGTGTATAGAGTCATATGGCTCAATTCTCACTTTGGCTCAAATGAAAACTCATTTTACATCTTTATACTACCTCATTATTCAAATGTCAATTTGTGACTAAGCTTATGTAACCAACTATTTTTCATCACTCTATATGGTTCACTTTCTATTCAAGTAGCCTAATCTGAGTTCAACCATGCATTCAATATAATTCTAACTAAGATGATAGAATTTTATGGCAATATTTATCAGAGTGATTCAAGTACAGTTCCATTGCTAACAGAAAGAAAATATAATATCATAAACATGCATCCTATCTAATAAAATGCAAACAATGCAATTATGAAAGTCAAAGTCACGTCCACACATTTAAAGTTCATATTGTCCTCAATGTGACAAGTCAACCACTAAATATGGGAAAATGACCTCAAACTAAACAAAAGAAATTGAAACACACAAATGACATGAAACCAAACAAAAAATAATGACAGAAAACCAAACAAAAAATAATGAAAGAAAACAAAACAAAAGAAAATGACATGAAACCAAACAAAAGAAGATGACATGAAACCAAACAGAAGATGAAATTGAACCAAACAAAAGAAACAAGAAAATTTAAAAGTAAAAGGGTAAGAAAAGCTTATTTAGATGATGCTGGCGATGATGTTGGTAAAGGAGCTTCAAAATATTTTCTTCGACAGAAGTTGAGGAACCTCTTCTTCAAGTCGTGCTGCTCCTTATGGACTTACTGCATTTGGGTGCTGAGTTCATTTAGTTGGGATGTCATTTGTTGTTGATTGGTGGCCATCTGGTCGATAATTTGTTGATATCAGTTGACCTCTGCTGGTGCACTTGGTTATGCTTCTACTACTTCCTCCTCTGGCTTCGGAGCTGCTCAGGATGTGGAGGGTCAGTTTGCGTCTGTATCTTGGCCCCGCTTGTTCCTTACTATAGCATTCTTCTAAGGTTTGCGGAGTTCGATAGACTGGACTTCCACAATATCGGATCGCCTCAAATATAATATGTCAAACATATCGTGTGGCATTGTATAAACCTCTTCCACATTAAGGTTATAATAAAAAGATAAAGCAGTAACAACATGCACTATTCCAAAATATGAACTCTTTTTATTAACAACACTTACTATTGATCGAAAAATTCTAAAAGGCGTGTTGATTTTAACTTTTTGATCCATGCACCATAAAAAGAAAAGTTCTTTGGCCAAGCATTTGTTGCTTTTGGTTTTGTTAAACACAGTTAGACACATAAATTTGTGTAAAGGTAAATGCTCCGCACTTTGGATTAAAGAATTTGTTGCATTGTGTGAGTCAAAATGTTCTTCACTTGTAAGAGTTTTCCAATCAGAATTGACATCAAAATCAGCGTGACCATCTAGAATTTTCGCATTCAACAATTTGAAAATTTCACGCATGACAGAATAATCAAGTTTAAAAACATGTCCAACTAACCCAAACCAAAACACATCCATCTTAGGATTGTACCGAACTGTTGTGAAAAACTCTAAAGTTATAGTAGCATAAATAGGTATATCGCATCGAACAAACCTATTCCACCCTACGTTTGCTGTTAGTTGCTCAAGTTGTCATCTCACTCCTATGTTTTCTAACAATTCAAAATCAAAATACCTAGGAGTGACTATTTCTCTATCCCTAAGGTCATGGAAACATGTACCTTTTTCTTCCGAATAGATTGGGAAGGGAGAGCAGTAAGTCTTCACTAAATCGCACTTACCTTCACCGAAAACTTGCGAGCAAAGTTCATCAACCCGTTTCCTAACCATCATCTTCCTTGGTGCCATTGTAAAAGAAAAATTAAGAATCTAGAGGAAAATTGAAGAGTTTTAGAGAGTGGGAGGAGAGAAATTCATAGGTTAGAGAGAGAGGGAGCGAAATTTTGAGAATGGGTGAAAGAAGAAAAGGGGAGGGAACTCCCATCGTGGGAATCAATAATTGGTGATTCTCACGATCCCAAACCTTCTTCCACGCTTGATATTAGTTCTCTATGATCCCATAACCTACAAACACATCAAATTAATATTAACATCAAGAATTTCGAAAAGAAAACAAGTTGAAATTCAAACAAAAATCAAATTAAACATCAATCAAACTCAATTCAATCACAATCATCATTGAATAAATCAAGCAAACGAACACATAAACAAAATCAATTAAAAGATAATAGAATTCTATAGGTCACCTCCCATGCAGTGCTTCTTTTAATGTCAGTAGCTCGACATTCTTCCTTGGAGACTTAGCCAGGATCAATTATAAACGGCTTGCTTCTACCTTTTTTGTTCAACATTGGCTTTGTAGCTTATAAGTAAGCTACAAATTGTAAAATAATAAAAGGGACAATATGGATAACATTATGAAAACTGATTAAGCTCAATAATATCTTTTTTTCAAGTGAACTATCAACATAATAGGGAATAACAAAACTCCCTGAATCTTCTTCTGAATCCAACAATTTGTCCTATATGAAGATGAGTTGCTCTCTATCTTCCTTAATCAACTTTGTCTCCTCTGCTTCTTCCACTTCTCGAACAGAGACTTTCATAACTTCTTCAAACTCTATGTTTGTTGCCATCTATTCTTCGTCCTCTTGTTCTTCATAAGAATCGAGCACATCAATTATCCTGAATGAGCTACTAACTTTCGGATTCTTAATTACATCATTCATGTTGAATGTCATTTGATCATCATCAATCCAAAAGATAGAGTTCTCTTCATAGACATCCACCCAAGATTTTTCGATATTTAAAGATGGTATATCAAGAACTGGTGAATAAAAGGGAGGGTTGGCATTCTTTTCTTCATCCTCTTCTTTGATTTTTTGTTTTCTCTAAGGTCGAGTTTAGCTTGATTTCACGCTGGTTCATTTAGCTCTACCCCATTCCTAAATGTGATAAACTAACATGACTCTATTGAATTTACATTCATGCTGCGTAAACTATTTTTCACACTTTTCTTACAAAATTCCCTGGAAAGTTGTCTTACTTGAATATCCAGGTTGTGAATAGAAGTAGCATGATTTTTTAAAATTTAATCAAATTTCTCTTTCAATCTCTCTTGACTTTCCTTCTGGATGGAAAACATCCTCTTGTGGTTCTCTTCTATTTCTGTTAGCTTATCTATGATTTTGTCGAATTTGGATTCCCATGAACTGGACTCATCTTGCTGAAATTCAAATATGTCTTAATTTCCCATTTGAGTACTTGCATTGTTAAACCAATAGAAATCTCGGTGGTTCTGCCACTCCGGAGTGTAAGTGTTCCAATAAGGATTAGTACTTCCCCAACCGTACTGCACCTCATTGTAATTCAAAAAAGCTTCTTGCTCCTTATAATATCTATCTTCCATCATTATTCTTTCTATTTCTTCCTCTTCAGATGTCTCATTCCTCATTCTAAGATGTCTTGATGTGTTACCAAATATTGTCAATCTTCGCGTCTTCCTTATGTTCATGCACCTGCAAATACATAAGAAAAAGTATAAAAAATTCTTAAATCAAAATAATCTAAACTAAACACTGTGCTAAACAATCAATCCCTAAAAACAGCACTAAAAACTAGTTGAGTGTAACTATATAACACAGTCTACTCATTTTACACTCAAAAACTGCAAGTGAATGATCATAACTTATAATTAAAAAGAGCAGATATCGATCCCACAGGGATTGATGCCCAGACACCACTTAATTTAGATAAAACTTTGTTTAAGAAATGAAATTGTTAAATGCAAATAATCTGGAAAATTAAATTAAAATTAAAAGACTAACACAAATCAATAGACAATACCAAGGTGCAGAAAAGTCATAATTCAAGAATCTAAAGACTAGAGATTACTTTTTTCCCTATTTTGTCTCCCTCCTATTTTATTGACTGAATTGTGTCTCGCCCTAGATTTCAAATGTATTAATTATCCTCTCTCAAGGTGCAATTAATTATCCTTAATTGAATTAAAGGGAATCAATTAGACGATCTCTCAACCTACCCAATGACTCGACCTATTAAACTAGTTATTAAACTATCTTATGGGTGATCAGTTAACTAGCCAAGATCTCTCTTCTGACTATTCAATTAATGTGATGATTGTAAGTCTATAGGTCACTAACTCTCGTTGTACAATCCTACACAAATTTATCTTACTCACTCTCTCGATTTGTTGCAAGATAACAAATAAAATCAACAATCATCAAAGACAACTTCATTTAATTCAATAAAATAGGAGTTTTAACAAAATAGTTCAAAAGCAATCCCTAAAACTAAATTAGCATAACATGATCTCCATAACATCATCAACATTCAAATAAATCATTTTACAAAGAATAGAATAATTAAAATTGATAGAAAGTTCAATAAAAGAACTCATTCTCTTCTTTGCCAAAATTTGGAAATTTTGGTGTTGATGTGCTATTTTCCCTTATCTTGACGATGATCCTTGACTTCAATCCTTCCTTAAGGCTCTAAAGATGTGTTCTTCACTCAAGGATGGTGTTTCTATAGAAGAGTTTCATCTCTCCTTTAAGATGGAGGCTTAATTAGGCTTTAATAGTTTAAAAATCCTAAGTTTAATGAAGCCCCACGCATTGTCTAGGATTGACGATTGTGTGAATTGATCGTCGGAATTGGCATGATTCCCAGGATCGTGTGAATTTGCAATAGATGCACTCCTCTTTTCTCCTCTTGTTTGATCTCTAATTCAACCTCCAAGTTGCGCCATCTTCCTTCCTACATAAAAATAGTCAATTATTACCCTAAATTAACATCAAACACAAAATAACAACAATGGAAATCAAACTAAATAAAAATATACAAAATGAATCCTAAACTATAACAATAATCAATAGGTATGTAAGAAAACACATGCCAATTATATAGAAAAACTAGACTAATGCACATCAATCATTTACTGTACTGGTTTATATCGTACAATCAATTTATTAGCTGTAATTTTTTAAACATAATTATTTAACTACATTCTTTATGTTATACATATTTAATTAATTAATTAATGTATGAGATAAAGTTTATAAAATAAATGTATATTACAAATGAAATTATGATGAGAACATCATAATTATGAGATTCATATTGCATTTACGTGTTATTTATAAATTGTTTATTAAGACTAGACATTAATAAAGGGAAAAGATTAGCACATGTTAAGTTTCTTCCTTATGAATGAAGTAGTCGATTTTATGAACTAAATTTTGGAGATATTTAAACAAATGTGTGGTTAAATAAGTTCACTAAATTGATCTAATATCATAATTTTATTTGGAACATTACTTATATGTCTATAAAAATTCTCATTGTGATGATTGCATAACTAATCATTTGACTTGAGAACTCGAAAGTATCTTATATAAGAATTGTTATATTTTTATACTACGTATAATATACCCTTATAAATAATAGATAAATTTTTAGTCATTGGATATAACCTGAACTATATGGAGATAGGTAAGTGGTCAATATATGATTTATTACCATAAAGTAATTAGAGAAAATATTCTAATAAATGACACTTTGAAAATAGGTTTTTAAATATCATTAGTAGAATCAATTTAATTATGGAGGAATAATATAGTTGGACTCATATATAATAGACATCAATTACATGCTCTATGTCAAATCAAAATATTGTATGATAAAAAAATTAAATTATACAAAAATCAAGCATGATAGTCAAAACTACTTTGACATTCATAATATTTGGGTGGTCGTAATGTATTGCGAGATGTCAATTTGGATCTATAGATTAAATTATTTAATTAAACAATTAAAGGTAAATTACATTAATTTAATTAATTTAATCCTAATTATGATTTAAAGCTATAATTTATATCCACTATTAATATATTTTAAAACTTAATAGATCATACAAAAAGAATGGTTGAAGAGAGAAAAAGTAATTTAATAAAGTTAGACTTGATTGCAAAGTCTGAAAAAATTTTAAGGTTGAATATTAGATATCTAATAAACAAGGACCAATATGAGATACTGGATCATGTTTAGATCTAATTAATAGATAATTAAAATTAAAATTAGAATTAAATTAAATTAAATTTACAAAAGGTTCAACCCCTATTATAAATAACTATATGCTCTAAAGGAGATAACATTTTGCGCTTATCCCTCTCTACATTACTTGTAAAGTTTTTTCAACTTATTTGTGTATATATTGTTAGAGGCCAGATGCTTGTACAGTTATAATGGTGGAGATAAACCTCTTTATAAAATTGTTCAATGGGAGCTATAAGAAAAAGATAAAACTTCACAACAAGGTATCAATTTATGTTTCATGCTTTATTATATTTTATGTATTAATCATATTATAAAATTTAAAGTGATCTTGACTTTTGAGAAATTAAGTGAACAATTTTATTTTTTTTTGTACTACATACGAAATCGAATCTTACCAAAATTTTTCAACATGCTATATTTTCATTAGAATTGATATCTTTATACATATTTAAATTATATTGATAGTTATTCATAAGATAAATTATTTGCAACCATTCTATAGATCTATTTGTTGTGTGGTTCTATCGAACTTGATCATAATATGGAACTATATTTTAATTTCTTATATGGATTAGATGAACCTTTTTCCTTGGGGTTGAACTTGTGCCTTTAGATTCATTTCTAAACCAAGAAATGAATGTAAAGCATCCCATACATATGATAAAGGATCACTACAATCTATAACATAATAAGATGCTAAATTACCAAGCTTCCCAGCTTCTAGATTTGGCCCACCAATTACAACAAATGGCTTTGGAAAATATGCTTCAACTATTTTAACAATATTAGATTTATCCCCACTAGCTAGATGTGTTTTAATATAATAGGCCTTAATATATGCTATGGTGCATAAATAAAGTCTTTTGTTTAACAAATTCCTCTTAAAATTTCATATAATATTCATTGTTTTAAGTAAACCCTAAGTGGTTCCTCCACCAAAATATTGATATAACTCTCCAAATATTATGTATCACTAGTAACTCTCTAAGACTCGCTCTTTTATTTGCTAGGGAGAAAACCTTAAAGCATGTTAGCTCTTAAATATACATAAACTTGTTCCTTTTTAATACGATCTTCATCATGGCCGTATACACCAAATGGATAATAGGTTATTGTGCATTATAAACAAACAAGCAGAATAAATTCTCGAATTTTATTTTCCACAACAAAATAGAATCTATAGACTCTTGATCAATAGAGGTGATAATATCAAAGATAAGATTGTTATGAAAGAAGGAGTAGAAGAAGATGCTGAGTAAGTAGAAGAAAAAATTTCATTGGCTATAGTAGAAGTTAAGAGCAATAAGAAGCTAAATATCATTATAGAGTGTAAACAATATATGTGTACATATGTTTTTATTTTTAGTGGAATAACTTTAACATTAAGGTAGTTATTGGTAAAAGTTGTTGTAAAAGAAGAGGTGAATAACAAAATAAGTAATTTTCTTATTGTCATCAGCTACTCTCTCTTCTATTCCATTCTTAATTCCTTCTCTTTATTTCCTTTTGTAAAGATACAAACATTCAAACCTACATAAAATCAGAACCTAAATTGACTACTGGTAGTTATACTAGTATCAAATTGGTAGCAAAGTAAGTGAACCTAATTAGAGCTGATGTTGTGCTATAGATGAGGGAACAAGATAATAAGAATGGAAAAGAATCGAAGAAGCCTTATAGAACTAGATGTAGGAGTTAAAGCTTAAACAAGAGAGGAACATACAAGAACTAAAGAAGTGGATTCTATAGTTACCTTAGAAAATAACCCAAATCCTACAGGAAAAGAATAAGGAGACTATAAGGTACCAAAGTTTGGAGGAACTAATGAGACATCCTATAGCCACTATAATTTTCCTACAAAAACATCATTTGAGGTTAAGGTGGGTTGGAAGCCATGCTTCTGGAAAGGGAGGCATTGTATTGGAATGTACTGTATCTCAAGAATAGGCCGATTAGGGAGCTACCAAGTTAGGAGGCAGTTTTTGAAGATCATATGGTAGAATTGTAGAAGCTCAAGAAAAAAGGTACAATTAAGGAATTATATGCAAACTTTGATTTACTGTCTCATAGTTGGTGATGTATAAACCATATCTTGTAAGTTTTTTTTTTAAGTGTTAAAGCCTTAAAGTGAATACCTTAAGAGAAATTGGAACCTAATAACTTTACAACATGTATATGACTTGGCTTAAAAACATGAAGTTACAGTAATGCATTGTTAAAAATGGGGGAAATGTGGCCAAAAGAGTCAATATACAACTATAAATCACAATACATCTCCAAGGAATTTATAGGGAATTTTTCCCAAGCCAAGACTAATGGAGTTACCAAAGAACAATGTAAAAACAAGAATAGAAAAAATTGCTTATAATAAAGAGTTAGATGAAAGGAGAGTTAATGGGTATTATGTTTTTAGTGGGATGAAAAATATGTACTAAACCACAAGTACAAAAATAAAATATTTCAAATGTATATGGTGGAGGAAGATTAAGAGGAAAAAGGAGTGAAACTAGAAGAGGAAGAAGGAAGGCAGTCTATTATTTCATTACAGGTCATATCATGAGTGAGTGAAGCTAAATATCATCAAGTAAAGGTAAAAAGACAAGTTAAAGAAAGAAATATACATGTAATTATTGATGGTGATAGCACACATAACTTTATGGATAATGGAATTATAAGGAAGATAAGGGGTCAAATAAAGGAGATCAAAATAATTTGGATTGTGATAGGAGGAGGAGTGCATTTATTTTGTAACTAAAATTTTTAAGAATTCCAAGTGGAGCATGGATGACAACATTTCTATCATTGATGCTTTGTGATTAACATCAGTGGAATAACATCATCCTGGTAGTGTAATGGTTAATTATTCTAAATGACATATTATGCAACTATTTTGTACCTCTAAAATTTTGAATCTTCTTAGGAGTTTACTTAGACATGCTTATTGATATGTATTTGTAATTAAATGCTTATGATAATAGACATGTAAAGGCTCTATGCCTTTTTGTTACTCCTTTTAGAGCTTTTCCATGAATATTATTCTTTTAACTTCTAAAAATCTATAAGGTTAATTTGGAAAAGCAAGAGGTAAAGTTAATTACCAAGAGGAAAATGCATTTGGAAGTTATTTTAAGAAAAAATTGGAAATATGTCAGTTGTAGAAGATATAGTCTACGATTCCTATTGATGTCAGAAAACAAGAGTGAGATCAAATTGTAGTAAATCGTAGGAACTTATGGTCATCATTAGTGGATTTAGATGAATATGAAATATAGTAAAATTTTAATTAAGAATTGAGAAAATTCTTAAAGGAAAATGAAGATGTGTTTAATTAACTAAAAGGGCTACCCCATTCAATTTTCATAATCATAGAATTCCTTTTAAATTAGGATTTGAAGTCATTAATCTAAGACGTTACAAATATAAAGGGCATAAAAAGAAGTGTTGGAAGAGTTAGTTTAAGAGATGTTGATTTAGGGAATAATTGTTGGCCCTGGTCCCCGTACGGATTTTATGGTGACTATGTGTCACCATTTGCTATTTATTTGTAATAATAATAACAATGAGGGACACGGAAATTTGGTGGTGGGATCGTAGAACAAATATAGACATAAAAGTAAATTGTGCAAAAATAAATAATTTAAGAAAAATAATTAATACACAATTTATTAAAGAATATCAATTTAAAAGAAACAG
>JANQBM010000006.1:13643516-13656923 GCA_025594535.1 Erythroxylum domingense
TTATTTATATGTGAAATATATGAAAATTATTGTTATTTAATTTTAATTGTGATTATTATTTATTATTATGATTTTTTAAGTCAGGTTTAAAAATATACAGTACAACTGTACAATATGATAATAGACTATTTTGTAAATTTTAAAAAATTTCAGGGACTATTTTATAAATTTAAAAAATTATTCAAAACGATACCTGATATTAATCGATACTAATACAGTACCATAATAATGCCCAATTCGATACCAAATCTAGTTCAGCATTCGCAAGATTGCTTTTCACCAAAAGCCAACCTTCCGTTAAAACATGGATATCACATCTGGAAAGATTACGCACACGGCATATATTAGTTCAGACTCAGAGCATTAAACCATCGTACAAAATGCATTAAATGGGTTTGTCATTAACAACACCACATCAACCTTTGCATTAATTTACGTACAACATCCATTACATGCATTTAATGGTTTTGCTGTACATAAATTTTAATCAAAGCTTTTTTTGCCGTTTTCACAGTGAACCATTGGACTCCTTTAAACATGTAAACATTACGAAATTGAGAGAATGTAAAACTCTCTTCGCAACGTCTGAAATTTAAAGAACATGAATTGAAGTGTTTCGGTTTTGTTGAAACTATTTTCAACGTAAACTCAACATGTTTTCATGTATTTTAGATGAACAACTTTCAAGTATTAAAACAAAGAACACAATAAAATATGCAAATTATTGATCTTTGTCAAATATAATATAAATACAAAATTTTGTCTCTTATATCAATTGTATGATTGTATACGCAGTGGAAATAAAAATTACAATCCTATATAGATTATTGCATTTATATTCGTACTAATAATAAGAACACGCAAAAAATAAATACTTAAAACTTGTGAGAATTAATCGATAATAAATTTCGAAAATACGAAATTTTTATATATTTTATACTAAAAAATACGTCCTGTTTTCAATACTTGATATAATTATGGTTAAACTTTGAAGAACCCTTTCTTTAAAAATAGAGAAAACAATTTTCTTTTTTTCTCTTGTTTATTTTCACGTACAGAAATTAAAGAGTATATATATATCAATCTTCTCTTCGGTTTTGTTCACGTATAAAAACACGAAAAATACTGAAAGAATGTAAGAGTTTCTCTTCTCTGCGTTTTTCATGCATGCAAAAAGAAACGGGAAAAAAAACGTATATCTTCCGCTTGCTCTTTTCTCTGTAAGTCATATTAATAACGTTTCTTTTGCAAAAACTTGAAACGCATCCTTTGGGTTTGGTTATACGTTTTGGTTAATTAATAAAACCAAAACAATAACCATTATTTATTCATTATTTTGTACAAGAGAATTTTTAATATTAACTATATTTTATGTACTAACAAAAAATATTAGCACATAAAATATAATAATATGTCATATAGATTATTTAATAAATTATCTCATAATAAATTAAATAATCATAAACAGGAAATATTACACTCGTAAGTGTGTGACCACATAGGTTCATCACTAAGCCTATAGTAATTAATCGAATTAATTACTAATTAAGGTTGGCGTCTAACAACACTCCTTAAGGACTTGATAGTGTGAAATAACATCCTTACAAAGACGAAATCTGGTTAAGGATAATGTATGATTTCCTTTCATCATTACAACTCTAGATTATCCTAAGGTATAGTTTAACTGTCAAACCTTATTAGATAACCAACTATATTACGTGCCGATCATTAATAATCGGTGAATGACTTAAAAAACTCCTTTTTCTCACTCATTCAATCGCCCTAGTCAAGGTCTTGAATTAATCATTAAGATCAATGACAACATGGAGTTCAAACTCATTGCCTAGAGTCGATGGATCCCATCTTGACTCACCACTAATCAGATAGGTACTTAATTATATCCAATGATCATTCAACTAGCATTTTACACACTAAGTGTCCGATATCAAAACATAATAAATGACCTATTGATTACTATGATGATCTTAGGTCAAAGGAAAAATATACATTTAAATCCTTATTAGAATATCTCACTTGACAGTTCATAGGTAATATTAACTATTGGGAATTCTCAATTTGGTCAGTTCAATGATCATATTTTCATATGCACAATCTATATATGTAACTTAGTAAATGAGATCAACTAATATCTATCCAATAGATATTATTACATATATATTGATCTAACCGGATCATTAAAACTCTTATATGATGATCCTATGATCAAGAACAATTTTAGATTAAACCCTAAAGACTTGACTCTCATTATCATAATCTCTATTATGATGGCAAGTGTACAAATTTAATCAAGGATTTATTATATTAGGATAAAAACAATAAACAAAATATGATAATATAATCATTTGTCATGTTATTAAACAAAGTTAATAATTACAAAGCATATTTGTTCAATTAATTACATAACGATTAGGTCATGGGCATAATTCCAATAGAGGGTTTATATTAGTTTGTGACTTTTACAAAACAACATGTACCTTATATTATTTCAATTTTTTGTTTTATTACCAACAATAACATTTAGCATCTTAGGTTTGGTCATCCTTCTATACCAAAGATGAAAACCCTTAGTAATTTAGATAAAAACATGATCTACAATAATGATTTTACTTGTAACGTATGTCGCTTTAGGAAGCAAAAAAGGTTATCTTGTCCTGTCAGTACTTCTGTATAAATTAGTGCTTTGATTTAATCTATATTAATATTTAGGGGCCATTTTCTCACGCTTCAATTTATGGACACTGTTATTTTTTGATAAGTGCAATTTTTGGGCTTTTCCAATGAAGCTTAAATCAAAGGTCAATAACTTATTACAAAATTTTTACCTTCACCAAAAATCAGTTTTTAGTATGTGAGAAGGGTATTAGATTTAATAATGGTAGAGAATTTGCTACATCAGACTAACTAATGTCAAAGGTTTTAGACTTTATGATCTTAAGTCTCAGAAAGTTTTTATTTATAGGGATGTATTTTATGAACTCTATTTCCTTTTAAAGAGCAACCTAATATTTACTCATCAACTGATATTGTTTTACCTAATATTTTAAAAGAACATATTTCTCTTCTTAGTTTTTTTGTAAGTGCTATTGATTTTGACTCCTATATTCAGGCTAGTACAATTCATTCACTTAGGATCTGTTTGGTTGGAGGTTTAGTAATGAAACAGAATAGAACGTAATACTTTTATCGTTGGTTGAGGGTTTTTATAATGTAATGTGATAGAAGCGGAGAGTTTCATGTTACGTTCCATTCCATCCTAAACAGTGAAAATAAGAAACTTTCGATTTGGAGGTTTTAGGATGAAATGTAAACTAATAAATACATACTACCTAATATATCCTCAATAATTTATCTTAATATCAATTATTTCTTTTAACCCTAGTCTCTTTCTATATAATTAATAATATTTGTACATTATTTCTCCTTACTCTAATAATAATATTTTTATATTATTAATAAAAATTGTATATAATTAATAATAAAATTAAAAAATTTTAATAAAATTTTATTAATGAAAATAGAAAATATATAAAAATTATTCTTTATTTGTTTGTATATATTTACATATAAATAAAAATATAAATAAATAATTTTTAAATATAAATCACATATAATAGAATAAAATTTATTAAATAATTAATAATAATATTTTATATAATTAATAATAAATTGTATATAATTAATAATAAAATAATAAAACTTTTATTATTTTAAAACAGAAAATATATTTACAAAATTATTTGTCACGGTTGCGTGACTTTTTAATTGGACATGATTTATGTTTTAAAATCATAGCATTAAATCTCTTCTAACAATTATTTTAATATCATGGGTATAAAAGTCATTTATTATACATTACATTTTATTCTATCCATCTTCTAAATAATATTTAACTACGTTACATTATGACTTGTGCCATCCCTTTCAAATAACTTTTCACTATATTACATTCCATTTCATTATAAATCGTTCTCTTCTGTTCCATTCCGCTCCGTTCTGTTTTATTAATTAACATCTAACCAAACAGGCCTTTACTTTAGAGGATCTTAATCAGTAAATATCTATTGAATTTTAACCAATAAGAAGTACTAGACCTTGATACTTACCTTCTTTTCTCAAAGATTATAATGTTCTTATACCCAAAACGACTAGAACTTATCAACATTCCATATCTTCTGTTCTTTCTCTATCATAAACTCACATATTCATATCAAGCATTTGCAGTGTGTCTACAGTCATTGAACCAAATTCTTATCACATGGTTGTTAGACTTGAATACTAGAGACAAGCAATGCAAATAGAAATATAAGCATTATAAGTTAATAATATTTGGACCATCGTTATATTACCTCCTTCGAAGGTCCTTATCAACTGCGAGTGGTCTTTAAAGTGAAATATAATTCTAATGACACTATTAAGACATATAAGGTAAGGCTAGTAGCTAAAGGCTTTAGACAATAGTCAAGAGTTGATTATTTTGATACATTCTCCCCAACTGCTAAGATGAATATATTGCATACTTTATTACATGTTATTGCTACTAAAAATTGATTTTTGCACCAGTTGGATATAAATAATACTTTTATATATGGGGAATTATTTGAGGAAGTATATATGAAGCTACCAACTAGTTTTGAAACTTCTATGTCTAATCTCCTTTACAAGTTAAACAAAAGTCTCTATAGACTTAAGCATGCCATTCGTAAGTTGAATGAGAAGTGTCTATAGTCGGTCTTAGTTAGGGGTATACTAGAGCTCAATCTAATTCCTTTTGTTCTTGAGGACTAATTCTTTCATAGTTTGCTCATTTATGTTGATGATGTTATAGTGGCTGACACTAGTATGGATGTTATTCATCAATTGAAGAATTTTCTTCATAATCGTGTCAAGATTAGAGAAGTTGGTCCTTTTAAATATTTCTTAGGTTTAGAAATTGCATGTTCTTATTCAGGGATCAATTTGAATAAGTGAAAATATATTATGAATTTACTTAAGGACACTATTCTCTTATATTTTAGGCAAGTTGTACACCTATAGTTCATAGCTCCTAGTTGACTAAAGACCAAAGAATTCCTCTATCTGATATCACTACTTATCAACAACTTAGGCTTAGTTTGAGGGAGCGATGACGGTTGATAACTTGTTGAAATCAACCTGCTGAAATAATAAGTTTATTCTCAATAAATACTTATGTGTTTGAGATTACTGTTTTGGTAACTGCTGAAATATGAAAATAGGTGTTTGGCAAATGCAATTGCGATTGTTGAAAAGAGATAAAATGACTAAAAGTTCATTGATTTAATAAACTATTAATTGTTATATAAATAATTAAAAATATATTATTAGTTATATAAATTTAAAATTATAAATAATAAAATATTAAATTAAAATAAGGAATATATAAATAAAATAAATTTAGTAAATACAATATTTCATAAAAAATATATTATTAGTCATATAAATTTAAAATATTTAATTAAAAATTAAATTAAAATAAGAAAATATAAATAAAATAAATTTAGTAAATACAATATTTCATAAAAATATATTATTACTCATATAAATTTAAAATATTTAATTAAAATAAGAAAATATAAATAAAATAAATTTATTAAATAAAATATTTCATAAAAATATATATTATTAGTCATATAAATTCAAATTATAAATAATTAAATATTAAATTAAAATAAGAAAATATAAATAAAATAAATTTAGTAAATTAAATATTTCATAAAAAATAGATTATTAGTTATATAAATTCAAATTATAAATATTAAAATATTAAATTCAAATAAGAAAATATAAATCAGTACTTTATTAGTTGAGGGTATAATAGAAAATAATAATTATTATAAGGTTATTAATGAAAGTAAAATTTCTACCACAGAAACACTTTCCTACTACAACCCTCTTTCTACTTATCAATTTCTATAATAACACTACAGTTTATTTTCACCTTTAGTTGTTCATCCGCAAATTCAATCATAATCTCATGTTTAAATCTGCGGTATTTATCCCCACCGCAGATCCAACCTTATTAGCAAGTTATTATATCTTACTATAACTAGACCGGATATAGTTTACAGCGTGCAACAATTATCTTAGTTTTTAAAGGCTCCCAGTAGATGTTCATTTAAAAGCAGTACATAGACCTTTTAGACACTTGAAAAGGACTCTAGCTTAAGGTTTGCTCTTCCCTTTAAATAATGGCTGGAAGTTATCTGCCTTTTCAAATTATGAATAGGCCTCCTACCCAGATACTAGGAGATCGATCATTATTTTTCTTAGGTGCTACATTGATTTCTTAGAAAAATAAGAAGCAACAAATAGTTTTAAGGTCTTCTAATAAGGCATAGTGTAGGGTTATAGCTTTTATCACTTATGAACTCCAATGGCTTCAATTCTTGTTGCAGGATTTGTAAATCTCTTTTCATTTTGCAAACTTGTATTGTAATAATCTTTCAACAATCAAAATTGCAGAGAACTTAATATCCCATAAGCATACAAAGTACATAGAAATTGATTGTATTTAATTTTTAAAAAATTATGTATGCCACAAGCGGTATACTTACTCAGACCCAGTAATAAAACTCATTCCTCTGACATATAAATAGTATGGACAATTCCTGAAAGTGAGATATCTCCCGTAATCATAATATAAAACTAACTACTTCTATTTATTCCATACCCATTCGTTCATTCCCAAATTCCTAAACCAAGAGAGGCCCAATCATTGACCACAAGATTACATTATCCACAGCTCATCCAAAAGGTGACGATGTGTCACCACATCCAGATCCACCTTCCTTAGCCAATCCCCACCTTCTATTAATGGTATTTATTATTTTTCCTCTGTAATTAATTTTCTCATTTTCCTCTCTCCGTTTTTTTTTTTGGCATGCAAATAAAGAAGAAAAAGAAGGTAAGTTATGTGGATGGAATGGCTTGAAAAAGATTTTAGGACATGTGGGGTCTATGAATTGGAGTCCACAACAAGACATGAACTATGAACCGCAGTCCTGCACATCTCTGTACAAATTTCCCAAGTGTTTCTCCCAGAAGAAGCTTTGGACTTTGGACAATGGTGAGAACTGAAAGATGAGAAAGGAAAAGTGGATTTGTTATGCTTGTTCCCATGGCCTGTCGTTGTGCCTTTTCACCGTCATCAGTGAGGGATCTTTCCACCAACTTCAAGCTTTCAAGAAATTTCAAGACTCTTGCTTTCTCTTCCATGTCAACTTCAACAAGAGCTTCTTCCAATACCCTTGTCTCTGAGGTACACTTTTTCTTCTTCTCTCTTGGGCGTGCTTGTAGTGCCTGTGGTGTTATTGTCACATAATGCAGCATTGGTCAGTGCTTGCCTTTTGGGATCTCCTTCTTCTTCTTCTTCTATTTTTCCTTTTCCCAGAGTTAGTGAATGATACTATCTCAACTCATAGGGTTATTGGATAGCCAACAGTTTTTGGATATTACACCCTTGCTCCACATGAAGTGCAATATTTGATTTTTATAGACCAATGCTAGTACCTTGTACAAAATCAAAGTAACATTAAAGTTAGATATCACCTAGGCTGCCATTGGGCTTCATAGCATCATTTTACCTAGCTTTTGCGCAGGGCTTCTCCAAGGTCAATCTTTATCATATAAAATTTGTTAGTCAATGAAAGATTTGGATAGTAGCATCACGTTTGACGGTTTGAGTGAGTCAACTCAATAACCAGTCCACCTTAAAAAATGCTTGGAGTTTCCTAGTAGCCAAGGAGAAAAAGGAAGTCTTGAGTCAGGGAAAGTCATTATTTAGAAGATTAAGCGCTTTTGGTACCATCAAGAATTCATTATCTTAGATGCCCTCTGCTGAAGTTCTATCTTGTTTATATACAATGACATGGTTGGCCACTTGGTTTTCCGTTACCTATAGTCTAGAGAAATACAATGATTGAACTCCTGGCCTCTTCCCAATCAAAAGAACAGTTCAAATTAAGGTTTCGGCTAAAGCTTTTCTCTTTTATTTTTCAGATTTATTGATTTCTTAATGACTAATTCTATACAAACAGAAGAGAAGGTGAAGATTAGATTTTTCAGTTTTATAGATAATTTGGTTTCCCCTTTTTTTAGCAAGTGAGACTGAAACACTATATGAGAGGTAAATTTGTTAAACCAAAAAAAAAAAAATTGTGAGTTTGATGTGAAGGATTCAACTTTAGGAAGACAGAGTTCACGAATCATTTAAATTCAGCTCAATGACTTACATATCAATTTATCTACCTCTTTCTTGAAATCTTGTTTGTCTACTTAATCATATTGTTCTTCTAATTCTTGTTATTTCAAAGTTGACTAACTGCCTACTTTGGTGTGAATAGGCAGTGAGGCTATTGGGTCCTCCAGCAAGGTTTGAAGCCTCAAAGCTGAAGGTAGTCTTAATGGAAGAAGAGACAAATAAGTATTCAGGAATTACCCCTAGAACTTACATCCTATCTCACTGTGACTTCACGGCAAATTTAACCTTATCCATCTCCAATGTCATTAGCCTGGACCAGGTGTGAGTTCGTTTGGTTTATGGTTTTTCTGTAGAATGATGTTTTCATGCAAAAATTTGATGTTTAAGTGTGCAGTTAAGAGGGTGGTATAGCAAGGACGATGTGGTTGCTGAATGGAAGAAACTTGACGGGGAATTGGGTCTGCATGTCCATTGCTATGTGAGCGGTCCAAATCTTATGCTAGACCTTGCAGCTGAATTTAGATACCACATTTTTTCTAAAGAAATGCCTTTGGTAAGTGTCTCATTAACAATATACCTGCATTACAGCATAGATCACTTCATGAGAAACTCCGTAACAGTTCATAATAATAATCTCTTGTGCATGGGGTGACAGGAATGCTGTGAATAATAACCTCATTACAGGCATGGCGTAAATGAATGGCTTTGTTTCATGGATCTATATAGACATGCACATGTGCTTTGCCATAAACTAATTATATTATATAATCATGGTCTTTTGAATTGCTACAGGTTCTTAAGTCAGTATTACATGGGGATTCACTGCAATTCAGAGAGCATCCCGGCCTCATGGATGCACTGGTCTGGGTATACTTCCACTCTAGCTCACAAAAGTTTAATCGGTTGGAATGCTGGGGACAACTTAAAAGTGCTGTTCAGGTAAGATTGAACCTGCATTGCTAAATCTGTCTTGCCCTCATAAGCAAATCTGATAATCCTGTTTTACCAAGGACACCAATCCCCTCAAGTGACTTGTACAAATTGCTTAATTTGTTCATGTACAGGGGAGACAAGCACATCAATTTCATGGTTTCTTAACTGCAAATAAAGATGGTTCCCGCCCTAGAAAAAGACAAAGACCAAAATCCATTTTCCAAGCTCTTTTTGCCTTCCTTCTTTGAATTGTTTGACGTGGCTAAATATTTCTGAAGACCAATTTTCACTGCACATAAACATAAAAGAAGAAGCTCGTTGATAATACAAACATCAGGTGATTCTACTGCAACTGGCACTTCGGTTTGATTGGATTTAATGATTCACGATTATTGTAACTGGGAACATTTGTTCATTTGTTTATCAATGGCTTTTGTCTTTGTTACTCTGTAACTGAAAGCACACAACCAAACTTGAAACTTTCTTATCGTATCTACTCCAACCACCCCTGCGAACACCCAACCCCACCCCACCACTTGCTTTTCACCAGGATTCCAGCTAAAGCTAAAGTCAACTGCATCATTCAAAAGGGAGTTTGGAGCTGCAATTACAGAGGGGCTGACTGGTTGTTAAGCTGTTACTTACCAGTCAACTTGATGGTGATGAAGATAAAAGATCATATGGCTAAAATATAGATCTATGGAATTTAGCAATAGCTCTTGCCATAAACTCATCAAAACTACCTATCCCAAAGTCCCCTGGTTCAAGTTAATCTGGAACAATAAATTGTCCCTCAAAGCTACAATTATCCACTGGCTGGCTATAAAAGAATAGGCTGAAAACAAAAGGCAGGTGGTATGGCAACGCAGACAGCTTTGATCCCAGCTGTCTACTATCTAAAATGAGATAGAAATACTAACTCATTTTCAGTGGAAACTTTCCAAAGTCATTTGGACTCGAATCCAAACCACTATACAAATATATTGCCCACAGAAAGAATCGATGAATATAATTCAATGGGCCATAAGAATGATAAGCACAATGAAGAAGATGGGATAATCCTTAAAACTGCTCTTTGTTGTACCATATACACAATTTGGAAGGAAAGAAACGATAGGCTTCAACGGGGAATGGAGACGGAAGATCAAATAATAGGTAAGTCTATTGTTAACTGTATCAGAAAATTCCCAATGACACATGATGCTTAGTCCTAAATCAGCCAACGAAAGATACTCCAGAATGTTTAAAGATAGTCACTAGGAGCAAGGATTGGTACCTATGTCTTCTTGAGTGTGTATTTCTGTTTGAGAGTTAAAGTTGAACTTCTTGTTATTATAATTTTGTCAAGCGTAGCTTGAGTTAATATATTTCTATTCATCTTTTTTTAAAAAAACTTTCCATGTTTAAATCAATTTTAAAAAAATCATATTTTAATAGGCTTTGAGGTTCAAACTAGTCATTGGAACAAAAATTAACCATTTCCAATGGCTAATTCCAGCACATTGGTCGACTAATGTGCATTAATTAAAAAATAGTGGTTGTAGACATTGATCTATTAAGGATAGTCATCATCACAGTATTGGTTTGATGACTATATCTTTGATATCTTATTGCCTTATCTTATCTTATTGTTTGTATATATCATGTTACGAATAATTGTAAGAAAATAGTACCTGTATGGGATAATAGTAATCCTTATCCACTAACAACAAGTAGCTGGTCATGATATTCAGTTGCAATGCCTAGAGTAAAAAAATTAGCAATAACATGATAATCAACCTATGTATCTGGATACCAAGGTGATGGAGAAGTACTAAAAGAATTTTGTGGTGGGATATATTGGGGAAAAAGGTTATGATTAACCTATTTATACTTATATATCGTAGGGAGGACATTTGAGATTGATAGTGATGACAATAAACAACAATTGTATGGTTCTTATACTCACATATTTGGCATAGTACACAATTCTTTTGAGTAACATTCTTGTTGTTATTTAGACGAGAACCTATTGGTCAAAGGGAATACTATTACGGTGGAACAGATTGCATGGGAAGAAGATGGAGCCAATTTTTTTTTCTTGAAAACGATGTTAGCAATATGAGAAACAGGAGAGATTTTTATAAATATCTCATGAGACACTAGTTCTCCATGTAATTCAAAAAATGGAGATGACGATGAATATTTAAATTTATAATATGTTAAGGTAGTCCAATTCAAATTTGTAATGGATTATGGAACAGAATTTTGTTAAAGAGAGGGATCTCCCAGCTGCAGCAAACTCATCAACTAGAGCCTTTACTTTTTAAAGATACCCTAAGATGGTAAGATCATTCATTTTTAATACTTACAATTTTATATAAATTTCAAAGCTGCCCATTCAGTAAGATAGAGCCAAATGCCTATCAAACATAACAAAACGATGTTAAACCAATGACATATAGAAATACATCTTCGGTAAGTGAGGGAAGTATCCATGATAATAACATATCCTTCTTAAACTACAAATCATAAGATGGATTGGCTATTTGTTAACAAAAATTTTAGTCCTAATTTTTTCTTTACTTCAACGAGTTTAACTCCAAATTTTCTCTAGTATCTCCATGAGATGTATCTTGATTTGTGCAAGACCACTATTAATTCATAAAAAATGAACTTATTGGTAGTATTTATGTTTTGCTATCATCAAAATATGGATTATAAGATCTCTTAGTTCAACAATATCCTTTTTTATGAGGGCAAAATGTTTTCTGATATTAGATAAATAATGGTAAATTCAAACACGCACGCTTTATTATTCTAATACAGTATGAATAGTTAGCTCTGCGTAAATTCATGCATCATAAAAAGAACAAGTTAAACTATTTTAAACATATATCAACTTTTGTATAAAGATTGCCAAAATAGTACTAATTAAAATATCAATTAGAATTTAACATGATAAATATTTTAATAATCCAAATTTCAATCAAAAAATAAGTACAATATAAATATCAAATACATAAAAACTAAAACTTCAAAATTAATAACTCCTCCTGAATCTAATAGCCCTTTCTTTCTTTCTCCCCTTTTGGAAAAACAAAAAAGAATTAATTATACAAAAATACATTAAAATAATATAAAAACACTAAAGCACATAATAAATTAAATTAAAAAAATCAAAATCAAATTTAAGCACTTAAAGAGATCCTTATCAAATTGAATTGCCATCAATATTACTTAATTATCTCCTAATTATGCAAAATCTATTATTACGCATTTATTTAGTGAATATGTCAGCCAATTGATGTAATATATCAACAAATTTTAGCTTAATATCCTCATTTTGCTTATAATCTTTAATGAAATAATAATTAGCTTTTATGTTTTTTGTTTTTAGACTATTAAATAAATGGAATTAATATTATTACATCCATTGGTTATCTATATAAGTTTCATTCTATAATCTCTAAGTTGTTTCCTAAGCTAAAAAAGTTCTATATGATAATAACCAAATGTCATATATTTGGCTTCTACGATTGATAATGCAACTGAATTTTGTTTTTCACTAAACTATGGGACTAATGCATTGCTTAGAAATTGACACGTATCTTATATGCTCTTCCTATCTATAGGGCTACTGGTATAATTCATATTCAAATAGCTAACCAAATCAAATAATATATCCTTAAGATATCGAAGTCCTAATGATAGGGTAGCATGTAGATATTTAAGCATATGCTTAACTTCTAAAAGATGACACTCTTTTAGATTTGATTAAAATACAATTTATAAAAAATATTGAACTTATTTGTGGTAAAGTAAAGTAAACTACCAATTATTTGTCAATATAGTTTTACATTTATTGGCATCACTTCTTCATTCTTGTTCAACTTAAGTGTGATGATTGATCGGAATTGCTGTTTCTTTAGTGTATTTGGCTTGATTGATGAAGATGTGCTCCATTTACTTAATTTGAAGTTTAAGAATGAACTTAAGCTTTTCCATCGCGTTCATCTAAAATTTTATACTTCATAGGAGTATGTATCCCATTTCTACTCAGGAATAGGCAACGAATGAAGCTTCCCTACAGGAGCTTGGTGCTTAGCCTTAACCTGCAGGCACGTCATACATCGGGATACATACTCCGCCACCTGTTTCTTTATCCCTGGCCACCAAAAATGCTGCTTAAGAGTGTTATACATCTTGGTAGTACCAGGATGCATAGCATAAGTAGCCATGTGAGCCTCCTCCAG
>JANQBM010000006.1:13661968-13677074 GCA_025594535.1 Erythroxylum domingense
ATGTACAAACATTTCATGTGCAAATATTCACTATTTATTATTCATGTGCATATATGAATGCATGAATATATCAGAAATACTTTCAATGATTCTAACCCATTCAAAATGACCAAATTGCCCTTTCACATAAGTGAGGGGATGTTACATAGATGTCTAAATGATGATTCAGTATGCTCATTTACTATCCTAGGTAAAGGCTCTTAATTATGCACATGCTTTTCTTAACATATATAGTCTTGGTATTGGATGCACTCCTATAAGTAGACCCACTCCCATTACTATTATTAGAATTATTTTGCATTCCTAATATGCTTTCAAATTTCTCACCTCCCTTTGCGCATTTGGATAAGGATTTTGTTAGAATATCGACCTTCTTTATTGTCTCATTCTCATGCATTAATTTAGATTGTCAATAATGTCCGTACCCTTAGATGTTTTGATGCTTTGCAACTCACACTTCATCTTTTTATTTTCACTTATACATTCATCTAAATGCTTTTAAGCCTCTTTAAATTTATAAGATAGATCCTTTCATTTCCTAGTTATAATTTCAAAGCCTTACACTATTTCATAATATGTCAATTCGACATTACTATCACTATCACACGATTTAGAATATTTGGAGTTGGAGAATAGCTCCTCATCATATTTATTAAAGAAGCATATATAAGCTATTTCTTCTTTTTGAATGTTCACCTTCATAGTCACTTGTGCATTCCAAGTTCATGATTTAATCTCCTTCCTTTTTTTTCTTTTACCACTTCTCATTCCTATCATTTATTTCATTTTTTGATCCTCTTTGACGAGAGGATATTGTTATTTTACGTAGTGAAACTTCCTACATCCAAAATAAATTTATAGGATCTATATTTTAAATCAACCTTACCTTCCTTGAAGTCTTTTCTTATAGAGAGCTCTTTGCAAAAACTTCTTAAATTTTCTAATTATGAGTGTGATATCTTCATCATTCATAATTCTTTATTTAAGGCTTTAAATGTTAGGTTTCTTTTTCTTAGCATCACCTGCTTTTCTTATGTCTTCTAAATCCCTATCTTTTAGGTGAGGAGAGACTCAATAAGCTCTTCTAATGGAATTGCAGTGTTGATAGGTCATTAATTTCTTATATGAAAATTACTTTGACTTCTTAAATCTTTGTAAGTGACTTAAGTAGCTTTCTCACCATTTTAACATTATTGTAGGTCTTTCCAAGACCTTGAGAGCATTAATAATATCAATAGCTCTTGTATACACTTTTGATATAATTTTATCATATTTTAATTGGAATAATTCATATTCATGAGTTACCATGCTTGCTTTACTTTCTTTGATTTGATTAGTACCCTTATGTGAGACTTCAAGTGTATACCAAATTTTGTGAGCAGTTTCACAAATGGAGACACTTTTGAATTCATTCATACTTAGTGCACAAAATATTATATAAGTGGCTTTATTATTTGAAGAAGTTAGTCTCTTATCTTGTGAATCCGATTCTTCTTTTATTTTAGGAACCTTTTTTTTATCACCTATGACTTTCATGGGAGTGAAAGAGCCATTTGAAATTATTTCCCACAATAACACTTTCAACAATTAGGAAAAACTTAATCCTAGTTTTTCAATAGCGATAGTCATAACCATTAAAGAAAGAGGTTCTACTAATATTTTATCTCTTTTGGTTGGATGAGGATGATGATACAACCAAGTATGTCATTGCGATTTTTACTATAGAATTTTTACTATAGAGAGATGCTCTTATAGCACTTATTGGTCTCTGATAGCACCCAAGAAGAAGGTAATTAGTCAAGCAAATTAAAGATAGGATAAATTTAAATAATTATTTATACCTAATAAATACAATTGAATAAGAATCAACATATGATGAAATAAAGAAATAAATTAACATAAATCAATCAAAAAATCAAAAAATAGTTTAGAGAGTATATGATAGAAGAAAGATAAACCAATTTCTATTGATTTGACAAATAATTGTTGCTTACATCCACTCTCTAAGATATTTCTTGAAATTCCACTAAGTCTCTTCTTTCAACAAGTTAATGAGAAACTTCCAAAAAACTTTTTAACTTCCAAAAAAAAGGTTGAAGTGGAAGTTTCTTAATCTCGGTTTTTTACAAGAAAAGAGTAACTTTCGTTACAATTTTTCTCTAAGGTAAAGATTAACTCCACTCAGAAATCAATCTTATAAGGAATTAGTGTGTATGGAAACCTTGACAATATCAACTAGTTTAAATATAATAAATAGAAAATGATTTTTATGAGTTTTTAACAAATAAATATGGAATGTAAATAAACCTAATACAAAAACTATTTAAGAAAATAAATGATAAGATAATTAATCACAATATAATACAATTAAGTAGATATTTAATGAAAACAGAATACAATCAAGTAGATATTTCTAGATGAGTACTTACCTTAGTAGAACTTTTAATATTATGATTTAATTAATCTAGATTAGATATATTCCTTGGACTGGCATAACTTCTTAAACACTAAAATTGAACTCTCTCCAGCTATAACCATATACTCTCCATTTGGTTAACTCGTATTTTTACCAATGCTCGTAGCTCTTTGAATGCATTACGCTTTATCAAATTTTATGATAGGTACTAATGCTAATACCCCTTTCAATACATTATACTCTATGAAATCTTATAATAAGTTTAACCATGATACTAGGAAGACTATGTAGGTCTCCTTCAACCACCCTATTTAACCTCTTCTATCTAATTCACATTCCACTCATAAGTAGATTCTCTCGAGTCATCTATAGGTGAATTAAAATATACTTAGATGGTATTATAAATAAATCAACATTAAGAGTAATAAAGATAGCTCATGAAAATATTTCTTATATCATAAATTAAATTAAAATCAATCCATACGTAAATAACCACAAGGATTTTTCCTATCTAAATATAAAATAGAGAAATTATAATAGAAATAAATCTCAATAAACTCCTTAATTATATGGATAACTTGATTCGTTGAGTCTAAAAAATCAAATTGATTATCCAAAGATTGTAGAAGCCATCTTTTAATTGATTTTCCAAAGTTTGTAGAAGCTAACCCCATCTTTTGGAGTGAAACAAATATTTTTATATATGTTTTCTCCAAAAGATAGCATAATTTAAAAAAAGTTAAGGTTTTCACCCTAAGTATGTTTTACTTCGCCTAATCCATGGTTAATACAAAACATGGGCCTTAGTGATTTCTCTACGTAATAGACATGATCTTTGGTACAGTCGTGTCTCCAAGCTATGGATCTCACTTGTCTTCTTAAAGATGAATACACGGTCTTTAGTACGATTGTATCCCTTAAGTATATATCTCACTATTTCCTCCTTTACTTACATACAATCTCCTACATAGTCATAGCTTAGGTCATGTCACTTATTATACTTAATCCTTTTAGGACATAGGCTAGTACACGAGCGTGATACAAGTTATGTTCTTCTAAAACTTATGAATTTCTTCATTTTTTTGCTTAAAATTTTCTTTAATTCCTCAATAATATCATCTCAATGTCTAATATGCACAATTATTAACAAAATATAACAAAAACTAAGATAAAAAAGATAATTTAGCTTTAAAATTAAGCAAAACACATATATAAATCAATTTAATTTGCCATAATAATCTTTAAATATCAACTTAATTTACAAAATATCAACCTAATGCATAAAGTAGATATACATGAGAAAGATGAATCAATTTTCAAACATTTTAATAACCTAAAATTTAGAAAAATAAACACTAACTTTTGAATTAACAAATAAGATTTTATGGGTTATTTGAAAATTTACCTAATCTTTTGATGTGAAAGCAAATATCTTATGATCATTGCTTCTAATTACTTGGTTAGGTCATTATTTCAAAAGGCTAATAACACTACTTTTTCATCTTAACCTCTTTACTTAGGTTAAAAACGATATAGTAAATTTACTTATGCTTACTTATTCACATATTTTTTACTTTCAATTATATGTATATTTTTAGTAGAATACTAAAATTCTTAGAAAATATTCACTTCTAGCTCGATGATATGCCTAAATTACATAAAAGTATCATATAATAAAAAGTAGGAATCTATTGTCATAATTATTTGAGCAAGTTATAGCTAAATGAGTTATCAATGCTCATATATATTGGCTTAAACTAATGGAATCACAAAACAACCAAATTTATAATGTGTTACTTTGATTTTTCTTTTTTTATTGATAAAATTTTTCCAAAATTATTATATTTTAAGCCAATTGTAATAAAATTAAAAAGCATAACAAATAAGCCCTATAAATTAATTAATTCTCTTGTCAACTTTAGGTTGTACATTATCCTTAATGTATAAATATAAAGAATGAAATAAGAATTAATGATAATACTTAGAAAGGGAAGAAATAAAAAAGAATAAAAAACTTAACTAGCCCTTGATTGTTTACCTATTGTCTAAGGTATTTTTGATCATTTTATAGAAATTACTTACATCTTGCGGACAACCACAAATAAAGTAGACAAATAAATTAAAAAAACACAAAAGGAACTTAACATTAAACTAAACAAAAGTTGAGTAACATTTGCAAAAATAATAACATAACTAAAATATAAAATATAGATAAAGATCAAAAAAGGAAGAATAGAATCCCTAAATGTTCAAAGCTTAAAGGTAAGAAAAATAAATAAGAGCGTAATCTGAAGTTGGCTAGTCCTTATCATCATTTTCCTCCTCTAGTGTCATTAAAGATTATGAAGGTAGCTTGAAATATCTCACATTCTTGAAGTAAAGGAATAATCATTTCTCTATCCTTATTAAGCATAGAGAAATATCCTTATGGTGCAACTATGCACCATAGATAGAAAAAATTCCTATGGATGACTACTCTAGTACTTTCTTTTGTCCCTAAACGTGAATGAGCTATTACCTTGTGCAAGTATATAAGGGAATGAGAGATAATTTTGATGCTTTTGGTTATTAATGTATTATGGTCATATCTGTTTGTTGATATAAACATATATAAGGGAAGGAGAGATAATTTGAATGCTCTTGGTTGCAACGGATATTTGAATGTTCTTGGTTGTCAACGGATCATAGTCAGACCTGTTTGTTGATATAGTTCTCCAAAAATCTAGGGGAACCCACTTATACATATAAAGAGGGAATTCAATTACAATAATTTTAAAATCCTCCATTTACACCAATTCAGGTATGTAAAACTCACATACCACTATAAATACATTAAAGGTTAGAGATATTATAACTCCTTCTAACCTAGATTCTATTGTATCCTTCTCATCTTTCTTAGTATGCTTAATAATTTTTAACATACCTATTCTAGAATGATTTCTCTATAGGTATGATCAGTTACCTCAAATGTCAATTTCCACCATTCATTATCTACATGCTTCTCACTTCATTTTTTAAACTCACACTTTCTAACCCATTCCAATATATACTTTTATTTACTTCAATGGTTTTGATCTTCAGTAGCCATATCGTTTAACATGGTTCTTCTTATAGAACGTAAGCATAAGGTATTCATTATGGGATGAACTCTTAGTTATGTTTATGCCTCAGTGGTGGAGCCACCTCAAACCATTTGTTTCTTCTTTTACTCTTTCTAGTGGATAGTTGGAAACTTAATATTATATAGGTGGAAAGTGTAAAAATTAATATTTTATGAAGGATTGCTAATAATTGTAAAATTCTTGAAAGTTGAAGTTTTGATCGTTAAGACTTGGTAAAACTAAAGAGGAGCAAATGGTAGAACGAATATCTCTTATCTAAGATAATTTTTATCTCACTTCCTATCTTCCTATTGAAATTCATATTGTTTACTAAAAGAATAGATGAGCATATTAGACTCAATTTAAGTAGTGGGTGCTTAGAGAAATTAAGAGAAAAATGGAGAAAATGTTAAGATGAGGACTAACAACCCCACATCTTTTAAAAATTTTAGTTACATAGGTTTACAACATAGTTGTGGCACAAATTGTAGGGAGTTTTAGAAACATTTTTCTAGATCCATAGCTACGAGTATAGAAATGTCCTTATACCTTGGATCCTAATGTAAAACTAAAAAATCATCATATTTTGAGGTACGAGCATATGCCAGACCATGTTCAATAATATAATTAAACATATACCTAAATTTTAAGGTTTTCATTGGACTTTTTCTTAGATCTTTTATTTCAAATCTTGCTTATAGTTTCTTTTTAAATGTATATATGCCTTTGTCTATATTTCTAACTATAAAATGTAGAAAGCAAAAATAAAAAATAGATTAAATAAAAATAATTAAAATGAGGTATAAATTTATTCATTAATCAAAACAAAAACAAATTCAAATCCAATTACCAAATAAAGCCCTAAATTATTAGTCTTTAACACCAAAAATAAATCCCAAAAACTTTTAAAAAAATGAAATAACTGTTAGGTTACCTCCTATCCCTATTTTTATGAATCTTTTAACTAGACTCTTTCTTTAAACACGATTAGTTACTCGAGCAATATGGTTTCTCCCTTTTTCATCAACACAAAAATGTTATATAAAGGATCTTCATCTCCCTTTTAGGCCTTCTTCTTTACTTTTGCCTTCATCTTTACTTATTGTGGCCTTTTTGCTTCTTCCTTGGTGATTTGCTATCAATTATTAAAATAACTAGATTCTCTCTAGTCTTTAACAAGAATAAGTGTCATTTCATCATTATAGAAAATAAGTTATTTATTTCCATCCCTAAGAATTAACCTACCTTCCTTTACATGAATTATCACGCCTACTGTATCTACGAAAGTTCTACCATATATTAGATGCTTTTTTCTTCTTATTAACATCTATAATATTAAATTTATTTTAGGAATATGAATCTATCAATTTTTATCATTACGACCTCTTTTACACCTATAGGAATTTTAATTAAAGTACAAGCTCCTTATGGGTTCTAGTTAATTTAATCCTAATCATTTTAGTATAGCATAATACATTACATTATTGTTTGCTTCTAAATCTGCTAATGTCTTATTATTTTAAATATCACTAATTATTTATAAAAACTCCTTACGTTGCCCATGTTTGGTAGTATTATGTCTATGAAGAATTTGATGTTTCTCTATAATTTCTTGTTTAAGGTCCTCCAATTTTAGATCTTCTTATTTTTTATCTTCTTTGTACTCCTCCTTAATAATAGTAACTTCCTTCTTAATACTTAAAAGTATCAAGAAGGAAGGAAGTTTTGATTTATAATTGCTTAATGGTTTCATTATCTTGCTTTCTTCTTCCTTTTTAGTATTAATCAACTTATAACCCTCTAAAAGGAATATCCTTTACATATTCCCTAGGAATGGTTATGGTATCTATTAGAGAAGTGCTCTAAAGGCAATCACCTTTAGCACTTATTGTACAAATCATTTTATGATTAATAAAGGCATTTTTTCATTATTTCGATGTTCAAACATTTATGGATTTGATGTTGATCTTAAATTGATTTAATCAAGTCCTTGATACAAAAAAATAGCATGGAGGAAATCATGATGAGATTATGATAACGAGATTCCTATCATATGTAATTATGTTAGTATCTAAACTTTCCATAGTCATAGGATTAATGAGATAGGATATCATTAATTCGGATAGACTAGCATATGTTATACTTGTTGATTGGATTAAGCAGTAGATCTCATAAGCTGTAGACATGAGTTGTTTAGAGTTAACATGTGGATGCTTACTAAGTTTAGTAAGTACATTGGATTGAACTACTGTGAAACAATCATATGAATATTATATTCCAGTGTCAATGATAGTCTCATCATAGTAATGGTGCAAATATCCTTTCACTTGAGGTACTCAAGGATATCTTGGATATTGATTCTGTGCTTTAACTCCATTCATCAGTGCCTTTCAGGGGTTACTCATAGGGTGGTGATTGGGTATAACTTCAGGTATTCGGAGGTAATTGAGTAGCCAATAAAGGATTTACAACTCCTGATAGAAGGAGATGATACCCATGGCCTCTTATCGGGGTCATTACTTAAAAGTCTCTGGCCAGAGCAGATATGTGTCATGAAGGGAGTCTTCAATGATATATAGAGTAATTAGATCCTCAGGACAAGATCTAATATCACTTAGACTAGATGTGTCGTAGTCAACTAGTGGGAGTTGACACTTTGACCATACTCTGAACTAAATGGGGTATAGATGGTGAAAGGACGAATTGCATGTCAACATTGTTTATGGAAGGGTTCATAGTTAAACAACTGACTTTCTAATCAATTAGGGGGTCATGACGTGTTACTAGATACCACTCTTGACTTACTTAAATTAAGTAATTCAAGTGGCCAACATAACCGGGAACTTAATGGGTCACACACATAGGAGATCCGAAGGATGAGTAAAATGGTCTTAAATGGTGATTCAAGAGATGAGAGAGTGTTTCGGGATTGTATTGCGATGTGATCGTGGTAGAAAACCTTGCATGGAATGGATTAGAAACAAGTGTTGTTAGCTACCAATATGGCCATTAACTTCCCATACTTCTATTAATGCATGCTATTCATGGTCATTAACTTCTCATAACTTCCAATAATGCATGTTATTCATGACTATTAACTTCCCATAACTCTCCATTAGTGATGGGGGTTATGGAAGGACAAATGGTGCATAAAATAGAGATGATTTTTGTGCATCTTGTTTAAGACACAAGTGAAAGAAAAGTTCTTTCTTACACACACACACTCTTTTTTTTTTCTCTCTAACTCTCACAAAAGTTCTTGTCTTTGCTAGCACAAAGACATAATTCTAGCCATCTCCTAAGGAGGTTTCATCCTTTTATCTTTATATAGACTTTCATTAGAGATGGTCTAAATTGATCGTTGTGGTTTACGACAACGCAACGTGGAGAAGGTTAAAGAATGAAGGAGATCATTAGAAAGGTATGTAAACATCTTACATTTCATGTTTTTGTTTTCTATATCTATATGCATGAGTGTATTTGTTTCTTAAGGTTTAATTTTATGATTGGAACCTTAGAGTGGTATTAGAGCCATCTTGTGCCTTGTTAGATGTAGACTACATGACTTGTGAAAATTGTTTTCATAGTTGTGACAGCTTAGGGCCCTGTAATGTTTTGTTTGAAATTAATTATAGAAAAATGGTTTTCACGATTTTCTTTCACCAATATGTTCATAAGCTGTACGTGAATGATTCAGTGAGATTGAAAATAATTTTAATGTGATTAAAATATCTAATTTCGAATTTACAATAACATGCATGAAATCTATCTTTATGCTAGGCATGTGATGTCTATTAGCTAAATTGACGAGGTTGCACATGATTTTCAAGGAATGAAAAAATTATGTGAACATATTTGGGATGTTTTTATGCCTCTGTAATTTGTTTAGAATTATTAAAAATGTTTTAATAATTTTATCAAACAATTTTCCAGATCTGGACAGTTTTCTAGAAATTGCATGATCTATTTTTACTTGATGTTTTTGTATGTTTATATTTTGGTTCCAAAACCTGAAAAATATTTTTATGCAAAAAAATGTGTTAATTTGATGTTTGATGCATGCCTAAATGATTTTTCTCAAAATTTGATTTGCAGAAAAATTTTAGAAGTATTATTTGTCATTTTTGGTGTCTTATCGGTGTTTCGATGATCATAATAAATTTTTGGTGATTCTTAAATTATTTTGATCATCATGCAATGACCTAGAGATGCTTGGAATGATGATTTGATGTTTTGGAAATTTTGGGAAAGTATATAAATTAATTTTGAATTAATTTTAGTAGAGCAATAGATTTTCTAGTAAGACTAGAAAAATTGGCAAGTGTGACAAAATTGAAGTTGTTTAATTTTGGACATAAAATAATTATTTTAAGGTAAGTTAATTATGAATTAATTTCTGGAATTATGAATTCATGTTATTTAGATTAATATTAATTCCCATCGAAATAACATACAATAGTAATTTTAGCCTAGTTAGTAAAAGGAAGATAATAAATCTAAGTGTTAGATTGGGCTTAGATCCAAATGTTGGTTTGGGCTTTCATGTTAGGATCCATAAGGTGTCATAACCAAAATGATGTGCTTACATATATGCATTAGAGAATGCATGGTTAGAAGAATGTGTGGGCTTGCATGATGGATGGTTATGGGCTTAAGCCCAATTTGATTGGGTAGTCCATATCATGCCATGTAGTTATAGTAACTATATATATATAAACACACTTCAAAGAATTATTTTAAGGCAAATTAATTATGAATTAATTTCTAGAATTTGGAATTCATGTTAATTAGATTAATATTAATTGCAATCGAAATAACATACAATATTAATTTTAGCCAAGTTAGTGAAAGGAAGATAGTAAATCTAAGTGTTGGATTGGGCTTAGATCCAAGTGTTAGGTTGGGCTTAATTCTATTAGGATACTCCTAGCCATTGCCCCTCATTATGATTATGAGATATAGTAAATAGATGTGAAGAAGACTTTCTTTAATGGAAACCTAACCAAGGATGTGTATATGACATAACCTGATGGTTTCATATCTATGAATGGAGAAACGGTATGCAAGCTTTAGAAATCTATTTATGGATTGAAGCAAGCATCTAAGAGTGAGAATATCCGATTTGATGAGACAGTCAAAGAGTTTAGTTTCTCACAAAATCTAGACGAGTCGTGCGTGTATAAGAAGGTTAGTGGGAGTGCAATCGTGTTCCTTGTACTGTATGTAGATGACATATTGCTAATAGGAAACGATGTCTCATCTTTGCAATCAGTCAAAATTCGGTTATCTAAGAACTTCTCTATGAAAGATCTTGGAGAATCAACTTATATTTTAGGGATAAGGATCTATAGAGATAGATCTAAGAGGTTGCTTGGTCTTTCTCAGTCTACATACATAGACAAGATGTTAAAGAGGATTAGCATGGGGCAGTCCAAGAGAGGTTATCTTCCCAAGGTACATGGGATTACACTCTCTAAATTTATGTGTCCAAAGACACAAGATGAGAGGACTTGCATGAGTTTGATTCAATATGCTTTGGCTGTAGGATCAATCGTATATGCTATGTTATGTAATAGACTTGATGTATCGTATGCTCTAAGTGTTATGACCACATACTATTTGGACCCTAGTGAGGGTCATTGGGTGGCTGTCAAGAATATCTTCAAGTACTTGAGAAGAACTAAGGATGTATTCTTGGTATATGGAGAAGGTGATCTTGTGGTAAGCGGGTATATTGATGCTAGTTTCCAATTCGATAGGGATGACTCCAGATCCCAGTCCAGATATGTATTCACATTGAATGGTGGTGCAATCAGTTGGAAAAATTCCAAATAAGAGACTACTACAGATTCGATGACAGAGGCAGAGTACATTGTAGCTTCAGAAGCGGCAAAGGAAGCAATTTGGATCAATAAGTTCATTATGGAACTTGGTGTGGTTCTGAGCATCGCTGACCTAATGCAGTTGTATTGTGACAACAACGGGCCTATAGCATAGGAGAAGGAACCTAGGTCTCATCAGAAGTCTAAACATGACCAATGATTAGAGAAATCATTGGTCGAAATGATGTCAAGATAGAGAGAGTTCCCACCGATCATAATATAACTAATTCGTTTACTAAGTTTATTTCCCAAAAGAGTTTTGTGTCACATGTACACATCTATGGTATTAGATATCAAGGCAATTGGCTTTAGTGCAAGTGGGAGTTTGTTAGAGAAGTGCTCTAAAGGCAATCACCTTTAGCGCTTATTGTACAAATCATTTTATGATTAATAAAGGCATTTTTCATTATTTCGATGTTCATACATTTATGGATTTGATTTTGATCTTAAATTGATTTAATCAAGTCCCTGATACAAAACATAGCATGGAGAAAATCATGATGAGATCATAATAATGAGATTCCTATCATATGTAATTATGTTAGTATTTAAACTTTCCCTAGTCATAGGATTAATGAGATATGATATCATTAATTTAGATAGACTAGAACATGTTATACTCCTTGATTGGATCAAACAGTAGATCTCATAACCTGTAGACATGAGTTGTTTAGAGTTAACAAGTGGATGCTTACTAAAGGTAGTAAGTACACTGGATTGACTTACTATGAGACAATCATATTGATATTATATTCTAGTGCCAATGATAGTCTCATTATAGCAATAGTGCAAATATCCTTTGAATTGAGGTGCTTAAGGATATCTTAGATACTGATTATGTGCTTTAACTCCATTCATCGGTGCCTTTTAGGGGTTACTCATAGTGTGGTGATTGGGTATAATTTGAGGTATTCAAAGGTAAATTAAGTAGCCAATAAAGGATTCACCACTCCTGATAGAAGGAGATGATACCTACGGCCTCTTGTCGGGGTCATTATTTAGAAGTCTTTGGCCAAAGCAAATATGTATCATAAAGAGAGTTATCAATGATACATAGAGTAATGAGATCCTCAGGACAAGATTTAATATCACTTGGACTAGATGTGACGTAGTCAATCTAGTGGGAGTTGACACTTTGACCATACTCTAAACTAAGTGGGGTATAGATGGTGAAAGGATGAATTGTATGGCAACATTGCATATGGAAGGTTCATAGTCAAACCACTGACTTTCTGATCAATTGGGGGCCATGACGTGTTGCTGGATACCACTCTTGACTTACTTAAATTAAGTGTTAATTCAAATGGCCAACATATCCAGGAACCTAATGGATCACACACATAGGAGATCCAAAGGATGAGTAAAATGGTCTTGAATGGTGACTCAAGATATGAGAGAGTGTTTTAGGATTGTATCACGATGTGATTATGGTAGAAAACGTTGCATAGAATGGAATAGAAACAAGTGTTGTTAGTTGCCAATTTGGCCATTAGCTTCCCAAACTTCCATTAATGCATGCTATTCATGGTCATTAACTTCCCATAACTTCCATTAATGCATTTTATTCATGATCATTAACTTCCCATAATCTTTATTAGTGATGGGGGTTATGGAAGGCCAAATGGTGCAGAAAATAGAGATGATTTTCATGCATCTTGTGTAAGACATAAGTGAAAGAAAGGTTCTTTTGTACATACACACACTTTTTTTTCTCTCTAACTCTCACAAGAGTTCTTGTCTTTACTAGCACAAAGAAAGAATTCTAGCCCTCTCTTAGTGAGGTTTCATCCTTCTATCTTCATGTGGACTTTCATTAGAGACAGTCTACATTGATCGTTATAGTTTACGACAACCCAACGTAGAGAAGATTAATGAACGAAGGAGATCATCAAAAAGGTATGTAAACATCTTACATTTCATTTTTTTGTTTTCTATATCTATTTGCATGGGTAGATCCCTTTTTTTGAGGTTCTATTTTATTTTCCACTGCACATATTTGATATATATTATGTATGAGATGCATGATCGGAACCTTACAGTATCACTAGGAAAGATGCTTTATGGTCTCTCTATGATTGCCTTAGTTTACCTATCTACATGTTGAGGTTCCTTATAAAAGCTTCATGATTCTAGATTGGAGAAGCATTTTCTTAAACAAAGTATATCATCATATCTTCTAAACTTGACTACCTTTTTGCACAACTGCTAAAAACATGGTGGGGAAATGTTGGAGCTTATTAATTGCTCAAAGAGAAATTAGAAAGATTTCTCTACCTTGAATTATACATCTTACTATAGGAGTTGTTCTACGTCTAGAAATTTCCCATAAAATCCACTTTCTCAATTGATTCTGCCATGAGATTCTTAACTTGAAATTTAATTTTTTGTTGACCACGCCTATAGTTTATAGCTTATAACTTGAGTTATTCTTGATGGATAAATCAAGTTGTCTAATTTTCTCACTATCACCTCCATCTGAATTGTTAGTAAAACCATGATATCTGTAATATAGATCTTAGCATATCTATTCACTTTCTTCCTTTCTAACTGCCAATGATAGTTGTTCATGGACATCTCCTTTATTAGTTCTAATGAAGCCTTTGAAATGTTTTTTTTAATATTCAACTCGATGTAAAATCTATCATCTTCCTTGTAGAGTTCACTGCACCTTTATAAAATGTTTGTACTTCTATTCATATTAGAAGGCCATGGAGTGGACACATTCATAATAAAAGGCCATGTTATGGACACGTTCATAACAAATTCTTATATCTTTCATATGCCTCATATAAGGTATCATTGTTAAACTAGTGAAAAGAAGAGACATCATTCCTTAGCTTTGTTATCATAAATTGTGAAAAGTATTTGGTAAGGAACTTCTCCACAAGACTCCCCCAAGTTAATATATCTGTCTATTAATGCCTTTAGTCATTGCTTCACCTCATCCTCTAGTGTGAATGAGAATATCCTTAGTCTAATGGTGTCTTCGTTTACCTCAATGATCTTGAATATGTCATATATCTACAAGAAGTTAGCGATGTGTGCATTGAGATTCTTATTAAGTAATTTAACAAATTATAAATTAAATTTAAGCAACTGGGTACATTAGGATTAATCTTAAAATAGTTAGCATTTATCCTTGACCCTAAAATGTCCAATTGTGTTCCTAAAAGAGTTAAATTAACATACTATATCATAGTTTTACTTTTTTCTTTGATCTTTTTAATTTGTAATTTAAATGTATCAATAAGTTCTCTTTGATTTTAATAAAATATTCTCTCAAGGTCTAAAAATTCTTTAAGAAATACAAACTACAAACTTGTTATTATACATTATAATCACTCATAAAATAAAATAAGATATAAAAGCCACATAAAAAGAAATTAAAAATCAAACAAAAAGAATAATCGAATAACTATACCAGACAAGAAAAATAGTAAATAATTTTTCTAAAATTGGTTAGTTCCTTGATAATGATGCTAAAAACTTGGTAAGTGCTTAGTGTTCTTTTAGTGTTACTAAAATTTTTTCTATTACAAATATATCACTCACTAATGAAAAAAGTATACCTATTATTGGTAAGCAATATAATGGTAAGTAAGGTATTGGTAGATGATGTAACACTCCACTCCCGCCGAACCCGAACCCGATATCGACAGTGATACCCGGATCCGTGCCCCGCGAGGGTGGCATGTCACATCACTTAA
>JANQBM010000006.1:13693355-13714944 GCA_025594535.1 Erythroxylum domingense
ACCTATCACTGTTCACAGATGCATGAGCATGAGATGTGCTATTCTAATTCCTCTGATTAACACACTTGGACCCGTTTTTCTGGTCCGACCCGTTCTCTGGAAACGGGATGTTACAATATCATGCTGCCATTATGATGCTAAACATGAAACTCCAATTGACTGAGACATATGCCTTCTCCAAATCTATCTTTATTGTGCAATGCTTCACTTTTGACTTAATATTGTTTCATTTAAGAATCTCTTGACAAAGTAAAATGTTTGTACCTATTTTTCTCCCTCCAATGAATGCATTATGGGCTAGATTTATGATGCTCATACTCCTCTTCACTTTACTTGTAGGTAACTTATTAAAGGTTTTATAGAGTATATTGCAACAAGCAATTGGCTTAAAAAGTTCAAGCCTATATGCATTGGATTGTTTGTGGACCAGGCTCATAAAGGTTTTATTCCATTCTTTCATTATAGTTCCTTTTCTGAAAAACTCCTTGATAACTTTTATGAGTTCCTTACCCAATATATCTCAGTTCTTTAGAAAGAATTTCCCATTGTAGCCATGTCAAGACTTAAATAAAGCTTCTTTGATCTCTTCCCTGATATTTCTTTAATTGTTTCTGCCTTATCCTCTTCTGAAATCTGCGTTATACTCCTAATTATATGATTCAGAATAATCTTTACTTCCTCTTCTATGCCATATTCTTTATCGAAGTATTCAAAAGTAAGTCTCTTCTTACTCTCCTGGTCTTAGTAATTCTAACTTGAATCATCTTCTAGGAACTGAATCTAGTTTTTGTTCCTCCTTGCTCTGATTAAGTTTATATAGTACTTAGTGCACCTCTCCCCTTCGTTTAGCTAAATTATCCTTGATTTTTGTCTCAACAATTTGTTTGTTTCTTCTAGGGCTTTGTTGTACTTGCTAATTAATATTTCTTCTTCTTTTCTTAGCTCCCCTTTGTTTAGCTAAATTGTCCTTGATTTTTGTCTCAACAATTTGTTTGTTTCTTCTAGGGCCTTGTTGTACTTGCTGATTAATATTTCTTCTTCTTTTCTTTGCAGTAAGTTCTCAGGTCTGGACAGTACTTTCCTTTGGCATCTCTGTAATTCATCTAGTGCTTTTGTAATGGCCTTCTGCTCTGGTATTCTATTCTCCTTGTTAAGATCTTTCATATTTTCTTTTACTGTCTTCAGCTTCATACTTAGTATGTAACCCATTGTTATTGCTATCTCTAAACTCATTCCCTCCCTTAGTACACTTCTAAACCTTGGATTGTCATTAAATGGTTAAAGACTCTAAAAGGTGTATACCTTTTGATGTTTGAGAAGGTTAAATCCACTACAATAGGGTTGTAGTGTACTAGATTCCTCCAATATTGTTGAACTTATAGGAAATTGGGCTAACTAGTCACTATTAACCATGCATCTGTAAAGTCTTTTTAGTAAAAACCAACCTCTACTCTCCTGTTTGATCCAAGTAAACATATTTCCATGATACTTGAGATTTGTCAATCCTGTGTGCTTTGTTAGTTTTTGTAGCTCCGTACAATTTTGCTTTGCCCAGTTTCTGCCACCTTAGGTTTCATTTGTATAAAGAGTGTAGTTGTAATCACCAATTACTAACCAAGGGGAGGTAATTGCATTGTTGATCTTCACCAGTTCCTCCCATAGCGATTGCCTTCAAAACATATAGTTTATTGCATAAACTACTGTAACAGTTATGTGTCTTCTTGAATCTTTGAGTACCAATTCACAATTTATCATTTTTTCTATACTAAACTAGTTTGTAACTTTTATCTTTTGAGTATAATACCTACTAAAACTCTCCCTCATATATGTTTGTCATGATAATTTTCCAATTTCCTCTAGAAACTATAGACAATTCTCCATCTGGTGCTTTTTATTTTGATTTCAAATAAACCAACAAAATCAACCTTTTTATTTGAGATCAACTCTCTAACTGCTAATTGTTTATTAGGCTATTGAGCCCTTTAATATTCCACTCTACCAAATTCATAACAACTACTTTTTTCTTAACTTCCTCCTCCTTGATTTCCTATTTTTCCAGAAGCATTTCCAACAAGGTCTCTTTTTTCTCTATTAAGGGAGTGTTGTTAGTTGCATACTGATCTTTCTCTAGACTACTTTCCCTTTGCATAAACCCAGATGTCTCTCCTTGTATAACTAATGCAATACTGTTATCTCAATTTTGATCTTCCTCTACCTTATTCACTACCTACTTTGCTTTATTAGGAGTTCTATTCTCTCTAGTTTCTTGTTTCTGTCTTATATTGCATTCATTTGTTTCCCTTTCCACTAAATTTAATCTTTCCTTCTGCTCAAGCTCTTCTCCTTTATTCTTATTCTCTTCTTGGTTTTCTTTTCTCCTCCAAGTCATTCTCTCCTCCTTAGTCTTTGGTTTCCACTTATATAAGATTCTCATAGGATCTTCCTCTAATTCCCTATTATCTTTTAACTTCATAATCCACAATGAGTCAGGGAGTTTTTTAAACATTGAGTTTTTTTGGAAAAGTCCACATTAGCGCACACTCTAGCAAATCTTATCCTTCTCATGATTGTCACATTTTCATCCATTCCTAAGGGTTCTCCTATTTTGCTAGCAATGTAGCTCATCCCTTCCACAAACCAGTTCTCTAAGGGAACTATATGGAAATTAACCCATAGTGGGATTGTTTCCAGTTCGCTTCAACCCCTAGATGCCATTTCTTCAGCAGAATTAGATGTCCCATGACATGTTAAGGTCCTACTTCTAGCACCCTCTGAGCATTTTCACCTAAGCTAAACTTAAACACAAAAAGCTCATCTTCATTCATCATCGTGTTAACCAAACCTATATTTCTCCATGCAGAATTTACCCATTTGTAAAACATTAGGAAACACAAGTATTTTTTCAAGAAAAAAACCTACCAAAGAGGAGCTCCATTTTCTAGCTCAAAGTTAGAGCACCTCCAGGGGGCTTGAATAGGTTGTTCACAAGTTGCCTCCACAAACCTTAACTTCCCCAAGGTTCTAAAGTTTCCTAGAATTGAGCTTTAAGTGGTTCTCCTTTTCATAGGTTCCTTTAGAGAGTTAGAACCCCTCAAAAGGGAATTTTTCCGTGGTAATTGCTTTCTTTGTCTTTGAAAAATCTCCAAATTCTCTTGGCTACTATTTTTGTTTCAATCAACATAATTAATACAAAGCCTAGCCCTCCTTCTTATTTACTCCAGCATAGTTATTCCCATTTCATTTTAGCTTCTTTGGAGACCTCAACTTTCTCATACAAAAGAAAGTTCTTTATGCATTTTTTCATCTCTTTGTTGATCTACTTAGGAATTAATAAGTGTTAGCTCTAATGATAATCTAGGTAGGTCTAAGGAGGCAATAAGAGAGACTTTGGTCTTGCAAGTGTCAAAAGCTACAATGATGTAGCCATTACGGTGATGAGCATGATTAGTAAGCAAGGACATCTTTGATTTAGAAACTAAAGTTTCTTAGTAAAAGAGTCATTTTTTAACTTAATTTCCAAATGTTCTATAATGAATGGGCTCTTATTACTTAGAAAATCTTGTAGTACTTCTAGTTTTTTAGGTTAATTCAGCCTATTAGTTTTTCATACAATAATAGACATTAAGGGGGGTTGGAGTTTATATACATATAGATTTTTGTATTTTCCTTCCTCCTAGACTTCCTCCTTAAAGATAAAGTAAGGTCATTCGTATCCATTCGAACTATATTATGGATAGGACAAGATTCCTTTCCTTCAATCTTATATACTTTAAGTTTAGATATGTCAACTATAGTGTTATTACATAGAGGATATTGTAAATTCTCTTGAAGAGTCTTTACCTTGGGAATAATTACTCCATCTAAACGTGTTTATTTTGAGGTCTTACCTTCACCTAAGATCTCCTTAATTTGAACTAGATTAAGGATAGTGCCTTCTTCTAAGCTAGTGAGTTCTTCATAGTCTCATTAACTGAACATCCTCCTTATAGACCTTCATTATTATTTTTTTGACTCGTCTAAGGAGGGCTTCCATTGGTAGCTCACTTCCACTATTGATTCTGTTACCTTATCTACCCATTCACTATTGCAACTTATTCTTATTTTAAAAAATATAAGATGAAAACATATATGTAGTCATTAGGATTATTTTCCTTTTTTCTTTTATTATAGACTTAGGGTTAATCATTAAGAGGTTTCTTATGAGTCAAACTTTGTAACTTTTCTTGATAAATAAAAAGATTAGAGATCATCCTAATATATTAAAACTAATTTGAATATAAATATTTCCTCTAAAAATCTACATACTTTGATGTCTTTATTTTATCACTTATGTTTATTAGTTTAAAAATGATGTGTGGTTGTTTCTTAAATTTTTAAAATAAGATGAAACTTATCTATTATCCTAATTAAGGATTGTTATAATGTTAATAAAGAAATGGGTTTTATTTATATGAGATATCTTTGAATTTTTCTTAAAGCGGATTTAATTAGAGCTAGAGATTTTGTTTATTAATAATTTACATGTGGATGATTTGAGAGAACCTACATATGATTGGACTGAGATATAGATATTAGGAGTTGTATGGGGTGCTAGAGATAGGCTTACATAAAACCTATGATTCTAAAAAGAAAAATGCGTCTCATTATTTTCTTACACGTAAACATATCCATAAATAAAAACTAGGACAACAAAAATGTATAAAATTAAATTACTCTGATTTTATTGTTCATTATAATGAGTTCTTCTTTAATATTATTTTATGAAGCTATATACTCATTTTATAGTAAAAACACTCTTATAAAATGTCTACGTTAAGAACTTGGTTGGCTACTTATCAAATGAAAGATAAGAGATAAATACACTTGAATTTTTTTCTAATAACTACATTTTAGTTTTTTATATGGGGACCTCTTTCATCAACATGTGAGGATTAACATACCCAATTATAGAGAGATTTCTACCACACTAACCAACTTCTAAATATTTTTAAAGACAAACCAGGGGTCTCTTTTCAAGTATTTTCTTGGTAACTCAAATATTAGGGTTCTATTACGTAATAAAATTTATTATTTAATCTCATGACAATATTTTCTAACTTCTTATTCTAAGATTTACTTACGTCTCTCTCTCTCTCTCCCTCTCTCTCTCTCTCTTTATGTGTGTATGTGTGTGTGTGTGGTACATTCACAAGAATTTGCTTACTCAAAACTCAATCATCTAGCAAATAAGTAGACAAACACATATATCTAATTTTTAGCAAAAAAATGGATAAAATAAGGGCCTATCTACAATTTTATATAATCTATATCTCAAAGAGAGTATGAAAAATCCATCTCCAAAGTATAGCTGCAAATAAAATCTGCATCAAAACTATGTAAGAGGAGAAGACTAGATATAACAACAATTATAACCATTAATCAAGTTATATGAAACAAACGCTAAACTAAATAACCAATAACTCAACCTTAACTTATGAACAAATAGGAGAACATCAATAAGAGTGAAAAACTATAGAAGAGGAGAAGATTAGAGACTAAGAATGCGAAGAGAAGAGGGACTCTTAAATGGATGATAGAAAAGAAATAGCATAAATTAAGAAATGTTATGAATTATGATACAACATCAATTTCAAGATTAAAAAATAGTACACAAATATGAAAGCAATAATCATTAAAATGAATTTTAAAAAGCCACTTATGTCATTAAAAAAAAGGAAATGAAGAGTCTACGATATTGTTCAGATTTCACTCCTTTGTTTATGAATTTTTAGAAATTTGAACAAAAATAGCAAAAGAAAATTAATGGAACTAAACACTTCCTAAATTTAGGATTTTTAATTTTATTGGAATTAAATAGATTTAAAAGAATTACTACCTTTAATGTTTTGGTTTTTGAACCTTTAACTTCTTGTATATGATAAGTTGAATGAGCTTTAGGGTTAAGTTTTCATCAATGTTATGAATATCGTACCTATATCAGTATTAGATTTAGTTTTCATTTAATATAATACAAAAGATCATTTAATCATCATATAATATAAAAATAAAGATAATACAAAGTATGTAAAATGTTACAATTTCACCCTATAATAAAGGATAATTACATCAAAATACCAAATAGAAACAATAACAAAATTTATGACTCTATAAATACTATAACAAAAGTTCAAGTTAAGGACCAGAACTAACCAGGAGTAGAACCTGAAATAAAAATATTTTGTATTGATCTTGATTCTGATTTAGTACAAAATATTCATCATTACTATCATTCAAATTCATTGCACCAAGTCACATGTCAATACTTTTCACTTTTCCAGTTATTCTCATCTATCAAACTCGGCTCATCAAAAACTCAGTTTGCTAAAAGATCAATATGGTCAAGGCATAAATTTACTTATTATATTAAGAGTCCTAGTAAAAAATTAAATTAAATTTTGAAGAAATTTCAAGAAATTATATTTAACTTAATAATGATAATAACATACCTTTATCGAAGCTTTAAATTGTATCGAACAAAGATCAAGTCGTTCAATCTTTTGTATTCCATTATATTCCTTTCCTTATTCAAATGTACTCCAATTTCTTTCACACCCTATTGCACTTACACATTGACTTCAAATTCAAATTGCAAACCTTTTTAATTCTAGAAAACCACTTCTGAATTTATCCTACTAGGAAACTGTAAAATAAAAAAAGTAACATTATAAACAAAATAAAGTGGTGATTAATTTTCAACAAGTAAAAAAAAAGAAAAAAAATACTTAGATTAAGTTTGTCTCTCTGACAAATAACAATGGGTATCCCAAAAGCATCCTTATAAACCTCCATTTGTGAACTTAAGAGATCTTGCATCATCTCATGGGTAACAATTGTTGTGATAATTAAAAGCATTCTCTTATTGGCTACAACCTTTTTTGGTAAAAACTAGTCTAAAATAAACAATAGGATTTAAAAATTCCCCAGCTACAAACAACAGAGAGTAAAGTTGCATTTCTCATCTCTAAATGATGAATGCAAGATAAGTAGTGTACAAAGAATGTCTATTTTATATTGACCTTGATTGCTTCCTTCAATCTCTTCATAACATCATAAAATAACCATTGTTACCTTCTCATCACTATCAACCAGATAAAGTACTCTCACCAAAGGTTCACAAACTCAGGTGACAAATTGACATTGGGACCAAATTTATGATCTTCAAGTATAATTTTAGAAACCTCCAAATTTAACTCACTTAAATTGTAAAAATTTTCTCAACTCCTTATTCATCAGAACAAAACACTGAAGTGGTAAGAAATTAGTCTCAAATCTTGTAATAGTAAGACGACACAAATTCCTACCATTGGTGAAATCCTTTCTCATTAAATTAAGGACCCATGCATGATTATAGATGAACTTAATCACTTTTTTTTGCTTTCTACACATTTTCATCAATGATAGAAAAGTATCTACCATATCTTATAATTTTCAATATCAAATCAACGCGATATGATGCACAGGGAGTCCAATAAAAAGAATTGTATGTATTTTGCAATCGTCTTCCGGATACTTTGTTAGGAGAATCATTATCAGTAATGAATTGAACAATGTTTGTAACCCAACTTCATTCATAACTTCATTAAATATCTGAAACATAGTATTGACATTTCTAACAAGCCCATATGTATTAATAGACTTTAAAAATATTGTTCTCTTGGCAGAATAAACTAAAAAATTGATAATAAGCTATTTTCTTTTATTTTTCTAAACATCACGCATAATTGAATGCCTATAAGTAGCCTAATTCATTCTTCTTTCATCCTAATAATTGTTTATTTCATAAGTAGAGCTACTCAGAAGTTTACCTTTGTAGTCATCAATGGAATAAGCTTTATATCCTAGACCATAAGAGGCAATAACATCTACCATAAACTGGTAATAATAAGACTAGGTAGCATTGAATGTTATACCTGAATCATACCACCATTTAGCCATCGTCATGTCCACATTATGAGCCACTTCTTTACATTATAAGGCACTATGTATTGAAAGTTGAGCTTCTAGAGTTGTTCGTGGTGTAAAGAAGTTAGACATATATCTTCTTGTTGTCCTCACATCAAACAACATTCCCTTCTTATTGGGTATAAATATCACCTTCAACATCCCCACCATGGCCACCACAAAAGGAACTTATACTACTAATTTTGTAGTTTAGTCTTTACCTTCTATCTTTCTTATGCTTACACTTTTCAAGCAAAGTTTTCATTTTCGATTTCACATCGTGACTTATTTTCTTACAAGGCTCCACTTCACCTTTAATGTCAGATAAATGCTTCTTTAATCTTATGGCTTCCCCACCTTTTAAATTCTTGTTACAATACAAACAAATGGTACCAAGAAGCAATCTAGCATAAGCCTAAGCTAGACGTGGAATCTTTTTAAACCTGACGCGGTTGAATTGTCAGATACCTGAACTTTCCTCCATTTATTTGTAAAATAAACAAACATATGTAACAATTAAATGAATTACCTCATATCAATTGTAATTGAAATATGCCTAACGTAAGTACATTTACTGCTTGTAACTATAAAATGATCGTTAAATTGGAATTAAATATGTAAAAGTTAACATTTTTAGATAAGTTTATATAAGAATTCAAATAAGTAACTCTAATCCTTTTAGATCACTTACACAAACAAATAACAGTTGACTAAATTTTATAATTAACTATCCCATAAATAAATGTTAACTTAATTGTGACATGTTACCTCCTAATTAGTGACATGGCTTAAAAGATTAATTTTAATTTTTCTATGAACTTAAAGATGAAAATATTAAGCAAGTATAATCCATACGCTCTAAATTATCGTTATCAACATAATTAATAAGATTATTTGTAAATTTAACTAAAAACTATTGTAATAGAATTAAGGAGTAATATTAAACGTGTCTTGGACATTATCTATAATATGATTGAATAATGTCAATTTTTTAAAGAGGCAAATTCCAATTTAATGAAAATGCATAATTCATGTTCAAATCCCAACATATCAATATATGCAATTGTCTATGTTAATTGTTAATAAAAAATACAACCAATATCTAATTCTCAAATAATAAGGAAATTAGATCAACATAAACTATGTTAAATTGTTGATAAGAAAGGCAGCATCTATTTAATTCTCAAACAACAAATAATATAGAAAAACTATATCGATAGAGAGAGCAATTTTTTGATAAAATGCAACACATCACATAATCCATCTTACTCTCTTTACCAATGTGGGTTTTAGTTTCATACTTTTATCTAACATGCACTATTTTTTTTTCACATTTCCAATATACATTATTTACATGAATAGTATAGTTAAGACTCAAGAGTGAAGTGAGCTGGACTGGTTAATTGAGAAAGAGTGGCAACTAGTGACTTGGCAATGAATTGATGAAGAGCTGGACCCCTAGAGGACTATGGACTGTGGATTGTGGATCTTTAATGAGTTGTTAGATCATTAATGAGTTCCAGGAATTAGTGACAAGTAACTGGCAGTGAGTGAGGAGTAAGAAGCTAAGAATTACCAGTGACTAACTGATGATAGAGGGAAACTAATGATGATGGAGAGTGCTGACCAGTGAGAGAAGGGCAGCAGTAGTGGAGTGGAGGAGTGGGTACCACGACTGGAGGCTAAAAGCCCAAATTGGGGCCTAATATTTTTGAGTTTGATCAGTTTAGGACTTAAACTTGTAACTTGCTCAATGAAGATTTAAACTTTCATGAATCTGCTCAATTTAAGACTGTTTGGATAGAAATTAGAAAGTGACATACACACGTCGTTTCTATATATAAAAAGTATATTTAGAGAGGCCAGGTAGAGTTTAAAAGCCACATAACAAAAGCCACGTAGATTTTAGAAAAAAAGAAAATCATTTAAAATTTTCATACTAAACTTGTATAATATTTGCATATCCATACAGTTACCTCTCAAACATTTATTCAGTCATTTATTTACTTGAAAAGAAAAGGAGAAAAAAAGGTTTTTTTAGATTTTTATGTCCCCTTTATTGTCGTCTTTACTGTGGACTATTGAAATTTGTACAGCTCTTTTTCCAATTACTTAAACACTTTTTAAGGAGTTTGGCCTACAGGTATATCTTTTTCTAGCACATACAAGTTAATAAAATAGAAGTGTTTTCAAAGTATAGCAAAGTTGTGTAAGGTTGTACTAGAAAAGAACATGTTTTTTTTTCTTATTTCAGTTATGTTTTCAAAGTATGGCAAAGTTGTGCAAGGTTGTACTAGAAAAGAACAAGTTTTTTTTTCTTATTTCAGTTATGTTTATATTAGTTTTCTTCTCAATTCATTCATTCTCTTGGTTTCATTTAAGATAATAATGAATAAAAAACTAAACAAACCCAAATATTGCGCATACATAACTTTCTACCAAGAAGAAGAAGATGTACTATTATAGAAGATGGGTGGACTAATCAAATATAAAGAACCTTGATTAATTTCTTCGTTTATTATAATATTGGAACAACTTTTATCAACTATGTTGATGCTTCTGATATGGTAACATGTGATAATGCTTTATCTAAATTATTTTCCAAAATTGTTGAGTGGGGTGAATCAAGAATGTTGTGAATTTTGTTACAGATAATGCAACTAATTATGAACCAACTGGGTACTTGTTGCAATTAATGAATGGGCATATTGATTGGTCTCCATACGCTGCTCATTGTAAAAATCTTACTTTAAAAGATATTGGTGATATAAACCATATTTCTAGTCTTGCTTCACATGCATATAAAATTAAAATTTTTGTATATAATCATATCATATTTTTGTCTTAGTTAAGAAAGCAAGAAAATTGAAGATCGTGTGTCCTACCATTACCAAGTTTGCAACTACATTTATTACTTTGAAAAGTCTTTATTAACATAAAAAACTACTTTAAAAATTAGTGACTGATAAACATTTTTCAAGTCATAAGTTATCAAAGAGTGCGAAAGGAAAAGAAGTTTGTGATATTATTCTAAATAATAAGTTTTAGGATATATGCTTTATCATTGTAAAGATTGTGGCTACACTTATAAGGTTGTTAAGGATTGTTTACCTAGATGAGAAGCCGTCTTTAAGGAATATATATGATGGTATGTATAGAGCTCACAAAATAATTATAAATCTTTTCAAAGGGAAAGAGAAATTATACAAGCCTTATATGGATATTTTTGACCAATAATGAGATAAGCATCTTACTTAAAGGATCCACTTAGCAGCTTATTTTCTCAATCCTTATTGCTTATATAGTGAAGACGTATGCACAAATATTATTATAGGCAGTCTATTTTATTTGATTGAATGCAAAGTTATTTTCTTTATTAAAAAGCAATCATAGGAGACAAATGAAATTAAATTGTGCCGTGAAGGTTTAGAGAGTTTTATTAGATCATCAGCAAAGATAGAACTTAAGGTGAAAAAAATGCAACCCGGTAAGTTTTATACTTTTAGTTCATTCTTTACTTATTAATACTATATAGTTTTATTTTTTTATAACTATTAATTTAAATACAAATGAATGGTAGAGATTATTCGGTAAAAGTGCTCCAATATTGAGAAAATTTGCTATTAGATTACCCAGTCTAACAGCTTTCAAATCAGGTTGTGAATGTAATTGGAGCGTTTTTTAATGTATTCATACAAAGAAATAAAATTGTTTTGAGCATCAAAGATTTAGTGACGTTGTTTATAATACTTATAATCTGATAATGAAGAATATGTATTTTATAGTTTATTTTTATTTTTCATTAATTTTATTTTTATTATTAACTTTATAACTTTACTATTATGTATTCAGATCGCTTAGTAAGAACAGAATATATAACCCAGTTGATATCTGATTTTTGAATCAAAGAAGAAGAACAATCGCTTGATTTTAATTATAATAAACTTGAAAATGTGATTTACCAAGAAAATGCATTTGGCACAATGAATGAATTAAGAAATCTACTAATGGTCAGTTCATATCCTACTAGAATCATATTTAACTTAAAAATATATTGTATTACAAATTTACAATTGAGTATAATTTCATTAATTACTAATTTGTTTGAATGCAACAACAAATTTGATACAAATACTTTAGATGAAAGTGTAGTTTATGAATTTCTAAATAGCGATACATAATTTGAAAATTTTGACATTAATGAAATATAACCTCATTTAGAAATAAAGTTTAGTTTTATTGTTATTGTAAGTTTTATGTTAAATTCAGATTTAATTTGAATTATTATATTTGATTTATTATCACTTTATTATATAATAATAAACATTGGTGTATTTTTATTTCAATAAAATATTTTATTTTTATTTATTCTTATAATTTTTATTTCTTATATATTACATATTAATTATAAACCTTAAACAAATAGTTTCCTTACCAATCACATCATTACATTGAAGATGAAATGATTTTCTTTCTTCTTTAAGATGTTTGTTCAACTTAAACAAGACAATAGCACCTACCATGTTCAAGTTCGTTGGACATTTAAACATGACAAGGACAGCAACCTTCTCCGATGTTTTAATATCTGCCCTGCTCTTCCCTAGTAGATCCCTGTATGATCGCCCAAGTGTGATTTTGATATTCTGAATTTCCACATCATTACAAACACGCTCTTTAGACGTTATTCCATTACCGGTCGCTTTTTTATTACTTGGATTTAAAGACCGGCCATTAGAGCAGCTAACTCTCTGATTGCAGTTTGAAAACTCTCATGACAAAATCATTTTCAAATACAGTGAAATTTCCTCTAAATTTTTCTAGCAAAGGTAAAAACAGGACTCATCCATAGCCGGGTATAAGATGTTTAGAATAGTCTGATTAGACATGAACCGAGCATCGAACAAACACGAGACAAGAAAAACTAAATAGATGGAGCAATCATCAAGCATCCGTAGGGATGGATCTACATATTATACTGAAAATCTCGCCTCTTGGCATCTCGTATGCTGCTATTCTACTATACAAGTAGTATTATTGGAAGAGGGAAAGCAAATACTTTTCTGGTATTATTAACGTCTTGAGAGATTCTTCATCTATCCCACCCTCTTGCCTTTCTTGATGAAAATGAATGGGCAGCAACCACCACTCGTATGCCTGCATTAGGATTCGTTAGCAAATGTTAAGAGTTATCATAACAAGACTGTCTATATTTTGAAGCAAAAGATTTGAACTTTGGTTGAATTGGGTTGTTGGGCAGGGAAAGACCAGTAACAGCTACTCATACATCTACTCCATTGAATCAGAACCAATACAAGTTTATTTTGTAAGAGACTTTTGACTTTAGAGAAACAGGATCAACAGAAGAAATCCAAGACTCGACCTAGGGAATCAGTGATCGTTGTGCTCACGTGTTTCTGAAACATTCTATACTAGCAACAACCCTCTGCTTTTCACTAGGTTTTGTTAGCGATATAAGGAATAACTACGGAGACTACCTTAAGGATAATCCCAAAATAGAATCCATTACCTGCTGCTGCTGTTTATGCTGCTACTTCTACTACTGCTACTGGCGCTGCTTTTAGAGCTGCCACTATTGGTACTAAATCCACCGCTCTCATTCCCCACCGAATCGGAATGCCTTCTCTTCCACCACTCAACATCTGCACCCTTTGCTGGTCCATCAAACAACAAAGGCCTTGGAGAAACTCTTCCATCTTTTGCGCTGTCAGTCATGGTCGAAATTTTCTTCTTCTTGTTCCTTGAACCCCAAGAGAGTGGAAACACCATCTTTAGAAGAAACCCTCCGTTGTCTATGCTTCCACTTCTACTAATCGGAGCTGCTTTCCTATCGCTCTTCTCTGATTTTCTACGCATGGCTTCAGCTTTTGTAATACTCTTCTCTGTACTTGAGCTTTCCTGTTTTACATCAACCATGGGATGCTCTACAATATCTTTCAAAGACAGCTCGTAGCATCCCTCAGGCATCCTGCTTACCATTTCCATCAGCTCTCTTTGGCCTCTGGCAATCGCTTGAGCCCTTGAAGATGGAGACATAGACCGGTAATGATTGTACCGATGTCGTGGACTTCTGGTTGGACTATTCCCCCACAAAGGAGGTGTAGAAACACCAGACTCCTCACCTTCCTCCGACATGTACTTGGAATAATTCTCTGCTGCTTTCCGTGCCCGTGTGCCAAAATTGATGTCGCCATAGCTGCCACTTAATCGTTCTGGATGATCCCAAAGCTTGACATGGCTATCTGGGAGTTTTTTACCGGGGGCTAGCATGGCTTAATTGAAGGAAATGGGATGAAGAGAGGAGAAGGGTATTGATTTATTTTAGCTTCTGTGGAGTTAGTTTGGTGTAATCGTGCTTTCCTTCCTTTGTGTCATTTTCTTGGCAATTAAGTCTTAAATGCCTCGGAATCGTAAAAGTCATGGAGTTCTGTGAAAAATGGGTCCCAATATTCTGTTTTATTCTTTTTCTTTTTGTTTTTGTCCTGAACAACCGTTCGATTTTTATACGTTATGAATATCGTATTGATATCATCCAATAATTCTATTACAGGTCTACATAATACTTTATATCATTTTTGAGTTTTTTTTAAATTTATAAAATAGTTTTAAATTTTTTAAAAATTATAAAACAATTCATTAGTATGTTTTATTGTATATTTTATACCTAAATCTTATATCCAAAAATTGTAATAATAAAAATTAAGAGAATAAAAATTTATTTATTAATTTCACATATAAATAATAATCATAATTAATATAAAAAATAATTTAATCATTATATAAATATAAAATTAAGAATAATACAAAATATTTAAAATAATACAATTTTATTAGATAATAAATAATAATTATATCAAAACATCAAATAAAACAATAAGAAACAACCAAAGTAAAACTTAAAACTCACAATAAAAGTTAAAGTAAACAATGCTTTAAAAAAATTCTTTAAAAGAATGGGGATTTGTTTTATAAAACAAAATTGTTAAATAGTCCCTAATTTTCAAGGTACCGGCTGATCAAAATCACCATGCCAACCGGTACTTTTGAACACAATTTCCCGTATCATCGCTTTTTAACTGTGTTTCGTGTTGGCCTTTCAGATGTGTGTATATGTGTCTAATGTGTGCCTCAATCTCATTTTGCAATTTTGTTGGTTTTAACTCTAAACATGGACGAATACTTGTTAGAGTTAACAGTTCAGTAGAGATGAAGAGTTCACAAACTCATGGATACCATTTCTTAGATCAATTTGCAAATAAGTGAATTAAGATGGCCAAGGTGTTTGACATTTATTAATGAATTAATGAATGAATACTTAAAAATCACTTCTTTTAAAAAGTAAGTTAAAAGCTCAACCAAAGCAGTACAAGACAATACTAAAGGCTATGGCGCTCCATTTTGTAATGATAATGTTCGCGCAGGTGTCGACCGTTTGCACCTTTTCTGGTCTTTACGTCTCGAATTCCTGTAATTTAATACAGTTTGATTGGAGATGGTGGTTACCGTCTCTTAAAGGGACAAAAGAAATTGATTTAGTAGATCAAATATCTTTGCAACTTAAACGGACCAATGATACTGCAAGCCGTTGTATTTGCATCGCTCACAATCTGTGTTAAACCAAATTTAAATTTATTGTTAACCAGAGATGTTGAAAATCAAGTCAGATGATAATAATAATAAGATAATACAGTTTGTTATCCACTGAGATTAAATATTGAAGAAGACTTCAATCAAAACAAAAGGACATACTGATAGGTTCTGTAACCCATTTAGCATTTCCTTTTTGTTCTTTTTAGGTATTGACAGGGAAAACTTTATCACGTCCTTTCTTATTGTCCTTTTGTTTGTTTTTCCGTCGACTCTTGCGTGTTTAATGATTCGACCTCTTTTGCTTACTGAAATTGTAAGTTATTATAATTCTATGCATTGTCAATCAACACGGCAAACCGGAAATACACATATTTTGCGCTCATAACCTTCTGTTTCATCTAAGCACTTAATGAGGCAAGTTTTTCCTTTTTTTTTTTCTCATTATAGAATTGACGGAATCAAATTCTAGCACAAAGAAAGGGAAGAAACTGGCTCGTGGACTACGAGCAAGAACCTTGCGTGTCACCCCACACGTCCCAAGCGTTTAAAAGTCTATATTATATAAGAGAGCCAACAGAGTAGTCTTTTTTATTTTTTCTTTCCCCTTAGCAGTCATCTAGAAGGACTCAGTTGGTCAAAGTCTTTTTCCTTTATATTTTGGCAATTTGGTTTTGGACCCTAGGATCGAAGATAGGTAACTCGTTTTCACCAATTGCCAATAACATGTTCATTTTATAGCTTAGATAGGACGGAACGAAACGACTAAATCAGAAAACGATTATTGAGATAAGTCTAAACAGTAACCTAATAATAGAAAGAAAACGATTTAAAATGAAAGAGTCACTGTCCTATTACGTAATAGCGAATATGAAGTACACGTGAGGGAGTTGAAATATTAACAGAACTTCTCATCAATCTTTAATTGTATAAATCAATTGACAGTTTGATTGAATACATATTTTTTGTAATAAGTTGATCCCCAAACCCGGTCCCTAAATCCACAGCTATTTTTATAATCGGGTAAGCCATAAATCTTAATGAGATACAGAATCCCAACAATACTATTTGATTAACATGATTTTAACATTATGATTATATATTCAAATGTGATAACATTTTAGGTATCTAATTTCACGTACTAAAATTTAATATTTTTTGAGAAATTCAAATGCTACGTAAGTAGAAAGTTGCCAAATTACAATCCAACTCAGTTTTTAATTTTTATTCATAAATAAAAATAGAAACAACATTCTAATCCGTATTAGCTGAATACTACAAATAGATTAACTTGAAAATTTTATGATTTATAATTCCAGAGCATAACAAAATTTAATAAATACCAAAATTTTCTTTTCCTAAACTTGTTTATATATAGTCTTAATTTTTAGGTCAAAATAATAGAGAAACAAATCCATTTTTTTAAATAAATTAGATACAATAATTTAGGGTTTTAAAATTTAAAATAAATAAAATAAGCATGCTAATATATATCTTAGTTGGAAAATTACTACCTTTTTTTTTTTTCAAAAGTGGATGGCCCCATTAGTCCCTTAGCTGATCCGTCAATATTATTACGATGAGACAGCCACTTTATTTATGGATGTTCCCATCCTACCCAATAGTGTAGCTTGTAGAAGAAGGCTGAGCAAAAACAGTTTATTTGACGTGAAAAAAAAAAGGCATTTCATTTTGGTTAAAGACCTTTGAGAAACTTGCACCACAAAACCTCTTACCAAAAGTAACAAGACATCAAATGGTTCAATAAAAAGTTGACAACGGAAGGTGGTGTAATTGGTGTCGTCGATCAAATAGTTCAATAAAAAGTTGACAACGCAAGGTGGTGTAATTGGTGTCGTCGCTGTCATGGTGGCGGTCGACATCCTTGGGCTTGGGGTGGCAAGAACAAGAATGAAGAAAACAGAGTATAACTATTACGTCAAAATGAGATACTCCTTTTCTACGGTATGGTTTAACAGTTCAATAAGGCCTAAAATGTATTTTAGGTTACTGTCTACAACTCTATCCAACAAATTGATGACCTATCGCTTTCATTTATTTCGTTCTTTACAAAAGGAAATATTTTGGTTGCTTCTTAAAAGATTTTTTCATACATTTTTTATTTTCCTACCATTCGTGCGTGCAACTCATTAATGTAATAACAAGTTGACATTTATTAATTGGCCCTAAATTATATTTTTATTTTCCACCCATCAGTTATAAACTCCTCATTTTAATATATATGTAAAATAATATGTCCTGGGTAACCTTCACAAACAAAACAAAATAAATAATGAAAATTCAATATTTTAATTCACAATTTTATAAAAATTATTTAAACTAATATAACTCCATTTTTAATATTGATATATACAAAACAGAATATATTTTAGTATAATTTTTTAGAACATTATGATTGTATTTTGATATTTTTACAAAATGTAATAGTTAAAATGACTGCATTTTTGTTTCTACGTCTTATTTCAACCCTTTGAATGAAAAGGAATGAATTTGAAAAATATGAGCATTATGTTTCTTCAAATGCCTATGACATCCTACCATGTTCAGCCTATGTTCACCAACATGATGGTAACACAGACTCCTGTCTTGGCCTGTGTTGGCAACAATTTATTACCTAAAAAATCTGAAATGATCGCTTAAAAAACATGGCAGCTCAACACGGTCCTGTGTTAGGGTTATGTTCAGAGAAAGTTATGGTTTCACGTTTCTAAAAGGAGAGGCCATTGAAAAACAAAGGGATATTAGATTTTGAAGCAGAAATTGATTAGGTGTCAACGTAAGCAACTGAGATTAAAAAAAGAGCAACCTTGGGAGAAGAAATAAGGAATCCAATAAGATTCATCAAGAACGTCAAAGGTTCAAGAACCGATAGGATTTTTTTTAGTCTTTTTTCTTTATCATTTATTATGAGTTTTATTTTTATTTTATCAAGAACTGATTGGTATATAAATCTAGGTGGAATGAACCCTATATTTTATATATTGAATTGATTGCTTGATTTAATAAAAGATTATAACTTTCATCAGAATTATTTATATCTTATATTATGTTGGATTAAAGGAGCAAGAGTTGAAAAATCAATAATCAAATTCATACATCAAGATCGAGAGATAATATGTATGAATAGATCATATCATGTGAAGGTTGAATGACTTGTTAAAGATAAAACTACATAATCTTTCTAAGTTAGGATAAAACTTATCATGGGAATTTACTAAACAAGTTAATGCATTCTTTGTTTGTTTTATTTAGAAAGAAATTTTGATCAAATCTTCGAAAAAGAATATAGTTGTGACTTAAGAACTTCTATCGATCTAAGGAGCTAAATTAATCATTAAGTCAAGATAAATTCAAAGTAAAGGTTTTAGTGAAATTCTTACCTAGATCTAGCTTATTCATTAGTTGTTTATCTTATCTATTACTATTAAATTAGCCATTTATATTTTTTGTTTATTTTATTTAAATAAATCATTTGATTTATTAGATTAGATAATAAAAAGATAGTAAATATTAATAATTCTAGTATTTGTGGGATCGACATTTGACATACCTAGAATATATTATAAGAAATAATAGGTACATTTGCCTATTTTTTCTTTAATATTATTCTCTATATTTTATTTCATTGGTAGGACATCAAATTTTTGGCATTGTTGCTAGGGATATTAGGAGATCCTGATTTTTATTAGTCTAATCACCTTTTTGATTTGTTTTTCTTATTATTATTATAGAACAATTTTTCTTGATCTTGTGGTTACAACTGTATTGCAAGTCTAAGTTCTTTGGATATGACTAGGAGTAATCTCAGAGTATCATTTGAATTAGGTCTAGAGATTGAATGTGCATTAATTTGAAAACTAAGAGAAATAAATGAAAGGGTTCAAATGCAATTACTAGTCAGAATGACAAGATAAGGAAACCACAAAATGGAAGCCTATGCTAGACATTCACTAATGGGGACCGAATCTACCATATCAAGTTTGAGAGTTAAGGCGAGTAACTTTAAAGTTAACCCCTATATGATCTAGATCATTCAAAAGCTAGTGTAGCTTAATGAGATGCTTGATGAGGATCCCAACACACATATTGTTAACTTTCTAGAAATATGTGACAAATTCAAACTAAATAGAGTTTTAGAGGATGCCATCATATTGACATTATTCTCTTTCACGTTGAGGGGCTGAGCAAAGATGTTAGATACATCTTCAAGGGAACCACCATCTTCAAGACATCCAAAGAACTACACGAACTTATCGAAAATATTATCATGAACAATTAAAATGTGTAATCCAAGCCCAAAGGCAAAGATAGGAGGTATTTATAATGTTGACATGGTAACAATACTTGAGGCAAAGATAATTTCAAAAAATATATATTAGAGGCCAAGATGGAGAATTTAAATAGAAAACTTGATAGAATGAGAGTGGCAGCTCAATTAGTGCATGTAATGAGCTGTGTCATTTATAGTGGGGGACACATTAACTATGGATGTCAAGCAACTGAAACTTAAGAAAATCAAATTAATTAAGCTGATTTTGTTGACCTAAAAGAAGACTAGTCTCAAAGATCTTGTGTCACTATATATTACTACCTCTAAGACTCGTTTACAAATTCAAGAGGTCTCCGTCCGAAGTCATTTTTTTAAAGTGATTAAGGAGAATGTTTCATTGTTTTAAATAATACTGATTTGAGAAATCTTTAGTAAGGTAAAATGACAATTAGAAAATAATTTTTAAATGTTATTAATATAATCAATTACTAATGGTAGAGTATTGTATGATATTTTATGTTTAGTCCAAATATTGTATGATAAAATGATAAAATTATATAGAAAATTCATACAAGAAAATATTAATAAAAACCACCTTGGCATTCTTAATATTTAGATTGTCATAACACATTGCTAAATACCAATGTTGATTTATTGATATAAATTATTGCATTAGAGAATCAAAGATAAATTTATAGAGTTTAATTTATCTAATATTAAATATGATTTAGGGTCATAATTTATATCTATTGCTAATAAATCGAGGAATATAATAGGCCACATACAAAGAACGATTAAACAGAGAAAAAATATAATTTGATTAAGTTGACTTGAATGTAAAGTTTAAGAAATTTTAGGATTAAAAATGAGATATTTAATAAATAAAGACCAATATGAGATATTAGAACTTATTTGAAACCAATTGGTACCTAATTAGATTTAATTGTAATCTTAATTAAAGTTTAATTGAAATAAGAATTATATTTTAATTAAATTACTAAAAGTTCAAGCCTTATTATAAATACATTTAGATTTTAAAGGAGCTAACAATTCTTACTTAACTCTTTCTACACTATGTATAGAGTTCTCTCGATCGTTCATATAGATACCACTAAAGACTAGACGTATGTGCGACTATGACAGTTGTGATGAACCACTTTCAAGAACAGTTCGAGAGAATCTGCAAAAAAATTATGTCGAGCTTTACAACAAGGTAGGAATTATGATTCATACTTTATTATATTTTATGGGTTAATCATGCCATAAAATTTAAAGTGATAATCAATTTCAAAAAATCAAACTAAGGCTATATTTGGTTGAGGGGTTGAGGATGGAAGGGGATGGAACGTAACACGCTTCCATCGTTTGGTTGAAGGTTTTATAATGGAATGGAATGGAATAGGATGAAAGTGGAGGGTTTCATGTTACGTTCCATTTCATCCTAAACAGTGAAAATAAGAAACATCCGATTTGGAAAGTTTAAGATGGAACGTAAACTAATAAATGTATATTACCTAATATATCCTCAATAATTTTTCGTAATACCAACTATGACCAAGTCATAATATTATATTAAATAGAATTAATATATAAATTAAATTAAATTAAATTAAATTAAATAATTAATAATAATATGTTTATATAATTAATTATAAATTGTATATAATTAATTATAAAATAAAAAATTAATAAAATTTTATTAATAAAAATAGA
>JANQBM010000006.1:13718392-13749438 GCA_025594535.1 Erythroxylum domingense
GGCAATATGTATAATCTCAATCTAACCACAAATCAATTGCATTTTTTCATTATTTACCAACAATAACACATATAAACCATAAATAAACCAACAATTACACAGAAAAATCGCAAACAACAACAATAATCAAGTAAAATTTCATCACCAAACACCCACGATTAATACTAAAAATGTGCATTTTTTTGGAGAAATAATACACCCATTAAAGAGCTTACCTTAAACAACCTATGAAGGGCTTAAAAATGATTTAAAAATGGCCGAAAAATGCACAGAATGGTCGGACAGAAGAGTTGACGGAAGAGAGGAGAGAAGAAGAAGAAATGACGAGTGGGGGGGTGGGGGGTGGGGAAGATAGTCGGGTTAAAGATGATGGATCACCGATGGAACTGACATTCCGTCAGTGTTCCATCGATAAATGGCAGTGATTTAATAGAATCACGCATCGTCTTAAACCAAACGGCGACGTTTTATTTAATTAACAGCCGACATTTTCCGACGGATCATATATTCTGTCGGTATTTAAATTTTCTAATTATTTCACCGCTTATTTTTACCTCTATATTTTGCGACGGAAAATTCAATTACGTCGGTAAAGTTATTTAACGTATACCGACGAAACAAATTATGTCAGTATATAACATAAGCAGAACCACTTTTACCGACGGCACTTATTCCGTCGGCAAATGTTTGAAGCTACTTAATTGCGGGATTCATTCCCGCAATTATTGCCGACGATTGTGGCTATACCGTCGGTAAAATATAATCAACTTTACCGACGGATAGCATTCCGTCGGTGAATACTATTCACCAGTCGAAAAATACCGACGGAGATTGCCCGTCGGTATATATCTGAAGCAATTAAAAGGTGGGAAGCATTCCCTCAATTTTTTCCGAGGCCAATGGTCGTGTCGTCGCTATATGTCATCAGAGATTTTGTGCGAAATTCATTCCCTCCAGTATTGCCAATGGTAATATATTTCTGTCGCTATATATGAACAGTACAATGCATTTACCGACGATTTGTTTTTTTCCGCAAGTAAATAGCGACGATTTTTGGTCCGTCAGTAAATGTCCGTCACTAATTCACGATTTTCTTATAGTCAAGGGAGGAAAGCTATAATTGAAGAGAATCCTTTGTATTGTATTGCAGCTCATCTCCTGAGATGAACACTTACACTTTGACCTACAGAGGAATTATTTGTCAGAGATTAAAAAAATTTGAAATTTATATAGAGAGGTCCACGATCTTTATAGTTTTCAAATCAAAGGCAAGTTGATTTTCCATTATCAATAATGCTTTTGTCTAATGAAAAGTTACATCTTTTATTTTTCCCATTTGATTAAGAGTCTAAGAGTTGGTTAGCTTAGCTTTAATACCCTAGAAGCTATGACTCTTTAGAATATAAGTGTGTGTCCATTTGACTCAAATTCAAAGTTTTACATTTTGAATCATACCAACTAGAAAATGGTATAAAAATGTGCAATATCACCCATAGTCATGGTGCATGTCGTAAATCCTTCTGAAGCTAATTTGACTAGGACATGAGTCATGACTATAAATGGAGATGAACTTCGTAAACCAATCGATTCAAATTCAATCAAGCAATATTTTTTTATAAACAAAAATAAGCAAAGCTTACTAAATTGAAAATTAGTGGATAATGACCTTGTAACACACTACTCTTATAGAGCAAATGCTTGAACGTACTAATGAATATTCAAGAACATACTCTACGAGGATGGCACGTTAAAACAATCAATCAACTCGTTACAAAATTTTCAAGCATCAAACACATTTTCAGCAAACCAATGATCACTTTAGCTCATTTTATTTATAAACATATCTAGTCATAAATGTCATTACATTTCATAATTCACATATATATTGTTCAATAGCTGAGAAATACAATTCAAATACAAAATTACTAAAGAGATATGCAGATACAACTAATCTCGACCACTAACTCATGTCTGATTATAGTGGCTATACTCCAATTGGACTAACTAGATATCCGTTGAATCCTAAAAATTAACGATGCAATTTTGGCAAGTTTTACGAACTCAATGAGTGAACCATCCTCGATGTGCTCACTCAAATCAAATACAAAGACAGTTCATAATCAAATTCACAGTCAAATCATATAATCAAATATTGAATATCATTTCACACTTTGATTCATGCTTCAACAATTATAATTTGAATATACTCTTTCACATTTCCATTTTTGAACAGTACAATCAATTCATTTAATCATTCATATGACTCATATCTGTTTGTATATGCAAATGCTCATATGACTCACTTTCATGTTACTTTGTTGTGACTGAGCGTCTTTTTAACTGTCCCGTATTCGATACTAGGCTCATTGATAACTATCTCATATCCATTGTGGATACCGAGCTCATTATAATACTGAGCCTATGACTCTTTAAGCAGATTATGAGCTTTAAGCTCTTTTTTACTGGTTACTTTGGTCAGAATTACCTTTATCTGATCATGCATTTTAATGTAATGAGATGCATTAATTCACATGATGTGCAATCAATCACTTTCATTCATTATGTTCAGACACTTTCATATTTTCATCAGATCTACATATTTTCATCAGATCTACGTCCGTCATTTACATTTTGTTGAGTACATATATTTCTTTCAGATTGACATTCAATTATAAACACTTCCAATGCAATCTCAATTCTCAAACTCTTCGAACCATCAATGTCCAGAATTATCACATTCACATAAATATCAATTCAATAATTGAAATTTAAGCAAATATAATCAATCCTAGTGAGAAACATCTAGATTACTCACAGTATGCTCCAGATTAGCAATTGCCTTCACGATCTAGAAACATTTGGACACTGATGTTCAATCTTGTGTATCTATCTTTAACCAGTACGCATATTGTACACATTATTGAATTGATCATTCACATAAGTATTCATTATCTATCCATTCATCATTCACATATTCTCCAATCCTTTGTCTAGCATTATATAATCACACAATATCGAAAATCTCATTCTTTCATACTTAGTACACCTTGCTAATATCCTTTGGAACTCATTCACAATCATATGAACACCTCCATTCCTATAACACTCTTAAATTTCCAGATTTTATGCATTGTTATCAACCATTCATTCATTAAGTTATAACCTTAATTAACCATCGAAACATATCAAACACTTTATCAACTTATTCAACCTCAAATTATGTTCATTTCAATCCTCATTTAAGTCTAAATGTACTATAGGAAAGTACCTTATCGTTAGTTGTTTCAAACATCACTTAAAAGACAAGAATTCACGTATAAGGCCTTTCCCACAATTGTGGGCGAACATATTTTCACTTTCCATGAAATTCCCATGATCGTGGTGACATTCCCACGATCGTGGGTTTTGTTATCCAAAAAATTCCAGCCATCTTCTTCCATGTTTTCCAGATTTTTAACTCCTACATGCTATATCTAACACATCTTATTCATAGTCCATCATTTCTACTTTATTTCCTCATCAAAATCACCTCCATTCCAACTCAAAAACATCCATAAAGCAACTTATAATCTATTATTGATCATTAATACAAAAACAGAACATGAACATCTCCATTGCTTCATCCACATTGCAACACACATTCAACTCCATTAATATGATCAATCCATCTCAAAACTATCATCATAAATGCTTCTATTTAAAACAAACCATGAAGAACCATATCTTACTTACTTGTTTAACTCTAAGCCCTTCTCAAATCTTCAAATAACCCTAGCTTCTCTATGCTACATGATCATTAACTTTCAAGGTAGAATAGGCTAGTTTTCATCATCAAGATGAGATAACAAAGATTTTGGAATGGGATAATGAAAGTTTATAGCAAAAACTCAATGTTGAGAGTAGGGTTGTGAATGTCCTGAATGGAGAGAAGCAAAGAAGAAGATGAGAGCATTTAACAAAGTGAAAGAAAAATGAAGATGGTCTTTCCAATAGGTAAATATCGTGGGTTTAATGCTTGGTACTTGTCATGACACTTACCACATAAATAATCATAATAATGTCTTTTAATTATGTTACTCAAAGTCATTTAATAATTTGTCCATTTGTATCCCAATTTCTAAACTAATTGTCAACCAATTTTCTATGCCACTTTTCAATAAATCCTAATGCCACTTGTCACTTATTTCTATTACCATATGTCAATTATTTCTACTACCATTTGTCAATTGTCTTGTCACTTGGCATTTTTCCTAGTCCAAAAATACACATTAATTCATAACTCTCCCAATTGTAACAATTAATTCCAAAATACTAATTATGATCCATTAAATCTTATCATTGGTAAACCAAGGTATAAGACATTGGAAATACACATTGATATCTCATTCATTATGCTCAGTCATTAATCACATTCATCTTAGTTTCATACACTGGAATATGTCAGTTGAGCGCAATTTGTCTAATTCATAATTAATTTTTGTATGCTAATATTATGCATTTGAATACAATTACAAAAGCATGTCATAAAGATACCAATTTCATTCTATCTAATGCCACTCTTATGACTCAATAATCTAATACTTTAAACCTTTCAGCAATTTGAGAGACAACATGTTACAATTCTCCCCCTCTTTAAAACATTTCATCCTTGAAATTCTTAACTAACTGATTCCACAGATGGGGTAATGTTCTCTCATGTTTTTCTCAATCTCCCAATTGAATTTTTTTCTCGAATGATTTTCTCCATTCATTCGATTTCCTCATATTCCTTAACGACTTATCCTGATATCTGACCACTATTACTGGTTTCTTCACATAATTCAAATTATTTGCAAATCTTAATTTCCTGAGCTGGTAACACATACGTCAAATCTAACTTATACCTTCTGAACATATTAGCATAAAGTATAGTGTAGACCTAAGTTTTTCTCGTAATTACAATAGTGTTTTCTCAAATTCAAGAACCCAATAACGTAGTTTGGATACTTTACAACAACAAAACACATGCACTCTCTGTAGTATGTTCAGTTTATCATACTTGAGTCTCATATCTATCCGACTACAATATTCACTTCTGATTCGTTCAATATTTATTCATTCTTAGAAATGGAACCTTTTGTATGCTTGATACAATTTGATGAAAATTTTTATCAAAAGAAGATTTCTCTCCTCAATCATCTATACTTTTTACATAATCCTTATCATTCAACTATGATCATCATCACTTTTCGATCATTCTTAATACCTCAACAAGATCAATTACTATCATATCTAACATGATCAGAATATTCTAAATATTAAAGCTCAATGAACCAGTAGGTATATTCATTTACTTATATGCTTAGATATGAACCATCAAGATCATTAAATCTTATCCAAAGATTTATTTTTGAAAAGTCATCAATTAATACCTTAAGCTGTGATACCTTGATCTCAATTGATTCTAGATAACATTTAAGTAGTCTATGACTATACAAAAGTTACTGCTCCTTAGTAGTTATCATTTTAATATACTTACATAAATCTATGCTTTCACTGCGCTACTTTGAGTCATCTCAGAATTTTAACTATATGATTAAGACTTAAGAGCATTCAATATGTCATAGATCACTCCCTATACCATATCCAAACATATAATACATATGTGCTTAGTAACATCATTTACTGAGGTAACCACATTATCATATATACACTTATAACAATTAATCAACTTAACCTTGAGGACTTCTACATATACCGCTATCATTTATTTCATCTTCTAGTTACCATTTATTCCATTTTACATACATATGTTCTCAATCAATTCAAAAATATAGATACGTAACCATCATGAAATTCTAATCTCAAATCCACTGATATAACCTCGTACTAAATCATAAACTCTTAACACAATAATTATAGAACCATTCTAGGTCCAAGTTCAATCTCTCAAGATTATAGTAAATTTTGGTTTCTTCCAACTTTGCTTGTGCACTTTCAATCTTATCACTTCTACCAGTATCTCTATTTCTTTCTCAGTCAATTGACGAAAATGTTTTCATCTTCATATTAGTTCAAAGTTATCCAATCATAACATAATGTTGATATCATATTCACTGATATAACCACAAATACAAATACACTGAGTCTTTTTCTAACATATCAAACCATGTAGCATCTCTTATTTCTAGATATCCACAAACTTTCATTTTCTTACACTCGGACAGATCATCCTTCTTCTCATTATTTTTAACAGCTCAGACTCTTAACGAATGTTTATGCATGTGACTTATGTAAATGCGACTCAGACTGGGGATCAATTGCCACTACACGTTATGACGTGTTTAAGATGTATGTACCTTAACAATATGCCCATGTAAGATACTAAGCTTGGGCTATGATACCAAAAACTGTAACACATCATCCCATAGAGCATATGCCTGAACATACTGATGAATATTCGAGAACATACTCTACAAGGATGGCATGTTAAGACAATCAATCAACTCATTACAAAATTTTCAAGCATCGAAAACATTTTCAGCAAACCAGTGATCACTTTAGCTCATTTTATTTATAAACATATCCAGTCATAAATGTCATTACATTTTAGAATTCACATATATAGTGTACGATAGCTGAGAAATACAATTCAGATACAAAATTGCTGAAGACATACGTGAATGCAACTGATCCCGACCATTAACTTATGTCTTATTGCAGTGGCTATACTCCAATTGGACTAACTAGATATCCGCTGAATACTGAAAATCAACGATGTAATTTTGGTGAGTTTTGCGAACTCAGTGAGTGAATCATCCTCTACGTGCTCACTCATATCAAATACAAAGATGGTTCACAATCAAAGTCACAGTTAAATCATATAATCAAATATTGAATATCATTTCACACTTTGATTCACGCTTTTACAATTATAATTTGAATCCACTCTTTAATATTTCCATTTTTTAACAGTAAAATCAATTCATTCAATCATTCATATGACTGATATTAGTTTTGTATATGCAAATGCACATGTGACTTAATTTTATTGTTACTTTATTGTGACCTTTTTAATTGTCCTATATCTGTTGTGGATACCAGGCTCATTGATAACGGTCTCATATCCATTGTGGATACCGGGCTTATTATAATGCTAAACCTGTGGCTCTTTAAGCACATTCTAAGATTTAAGCTCTTTTTCATTGGTCACTCCGATCACAACTACGTTTATCTGATTGTGCATTTCAATGTAATGAGATGCATTAATTCACATGACATGCAATCAATCACTTTCATTCATTATGTACAGACACATTCATATTTTCATCGGATCTAAGTCTAACATTCAAAGTTTTGTTGAGTACATATATATTTTTTAGATTCACATTCAATTATAAGCACTTCTAATGCAATCTCAATTATCAAACTACTCAGACCATCAATGTCTGGAATTATCACATGCACATAAATATCAGTTCAATAATTGAAATTTAAGCAAATACAATCAATCCTAGTGAGAAACATCTAGGTTACTCACAACTCGCTCCAGATTAGCAATTGCCTTCATGATCCAGAAACGTCTGGACGCTAATGTTCAATCTTGTGTATCTATCTTCAAGCAATACATATATTGTACACATTACTAAATTGATCGTTCACATAAGTATTCAATCATGTATAAATATATATGTATGTAGTGTGTGGGTGTATGTCATATACAATGCATGCTCAATGACTTTCCCAGGTATGTATCCTTAAATTATAAATCAAGATCATTCAAACATTATCACTTATATATAACTAGTTTGCACTTAGGCTTATACCTTAAGAACATTTGATTATCTAATATCATCAATTATACATTCATTATTAACATATTCTCTAATCCTTTGTCTAGCATTATATAGTCACAAAATATTGAAATTTCCATTCTTTCATACTTAGTACACCTTGCTAATATCCTTCAAATCTCATTTACAATCATATGAACACCTCCATTCTTATAACACTCATAAATTTCCAGATTTTATGCATTGTTATCAACCATTCATTCCTTAAGTTATAACCTCAATTAACCACCTAAACATAGCAAACCCTTTATCAACTTATTCAACCTCAAATTAGGTTCATTTCAAACCTCATTTAAGTCTAAATGTACCATAGGAAAGTACCTTATAATTAGTTGTTTCAAACATCACTTAAAAGACAAGAATTCACGTATATGGCCTTTCCCACGATCGTAGAGGCCATCCCACAATCGTGGGATGTGTCATCTGAGCATATTTTCACTTTCCATGAAATTCCCATGTTCATGGAGACAGTCCCACGATCGTGGGTTTTTTTATCCGAAAAATTCCAGCCATCTTCTTCCATGTTTTTCTAGATTTTTAACTCCTAAATGCTACATCTAACACATATTATTTATAGTCCATCATTTATACTTCATTTCCTCATCAAAATCACCTCCATTCCAACTCAAAAACATCTATAAAGCAACTCATAATCTATTATTGTTCATTAATACAAAAACAGAACATGAACATCTCCATTTCTTCATCCACGTTACAATAAACATTCGACTCCATTAATATGATCAATCCATCTCAAAACTATCATCATAAATGCTTCTATTTAAAATAAACCATAAAGAACCATATGTTACTTGTTTGTTTAACTTCAAGTCCTTCTTAAATGTTCAAGTAACCCTAGCTTCTCCATGCTACATGATCATTAACTTTCAAGGTAGAATAGGCTAGGTTTTCATCAACAAGATGAGATAGCAAAGATTTTGGAGTGGAATAATGAAAGATGATAGCAAAAACTCAATGTTGAGAGTAGGGTTGTGAATGTCCTTAATGGAGAGAAGAAAAGAAGAAGATGAGAGCATTTAACAAAGTGAAAGAAAAATGAAGATGGTCTTTCCAATAGGTAAATATCGTGGGTTTAATGCTTGACACTTGTCATGACACTTACCACATAAATAATCATACTAATGTCTTTTAATTATGGCACCCAAAGTCATTTAATAATTTGTCCATTTGTCTCCCAATTTTTAAACTAATTATCACCCAATTTTTTACGCCACTTGTCAATAAATCCTAATGCCACTTGTCACTTATTTCTATTACCATATTTCAATTATTTGTACTGCCATTTGTCAAGTTTCTTGCCACCTGGCATTTTTCCTAGTCCAAAAATACACATTAATTCATAAATCTCCCAATTGTAACAATTAATTCCAAAATACTAGTTATGATCCATCAATTCTTGTCATTGGTAAACTAAGGTACAAGACATTAGAAATACACATTCATATCTCATCCATTATGCTCAGTCACTAATCACATTCATTTTAGTTGTAAACCCCAGAATATGTCAATTGAATGCAATTTGACTAATTTATAATTAATGCATGTATGCTAATCTTATGCATTTGAATACAATTACAAAAGCATGTCATAAATGTACCAATTTCATTCTATCTAATGTCACTCTTATGACTCAGTAATCTAATATTTTAATCCTTACAGCAATTTGAGAGAAAGGATGTTATAGACCTAGGCAAAACTTAGAGAAAAAATTCAAAATGACAATCAAAAGATCCCTATGTTAAAAACCCAAAAAATAGTGGCCTATGAAAAAGTTATAGATGTAAAAGAATGTCCTAATTGCAAGTTAACAAAATATGATCTAGACAAATAAATAAATCCAAATTAGGTGAAAAAAGGCTACCTGATATCATGAGAACTATATGCTTTTAATCAATTTCACTGAAAGATGGTGTTTCTTATAAGAGTTTATCATCATATATAATGGTTATAGTTTAAAGATTGTTATAAATTATGAATAGATTTTTATTAAGAGCATCTGGATTTATCATATAAGGACAATATTATGTTAATATTATCAATGACTCAATATTTAAATTTCTTTTCTTTCTTGATCTTCCCTACTAGGCAATATTCATCTTCACATCCATATTTTTATCAAGATATTCCAACTCAGTATTAATTTTCCTATTTTAGAGCATCTTGATCTCACGCTTCTGTTAATGTTAAACTTATTTGCTCTAAATTGTAATTTATAAAATGAAATTATTTTAGATAGACACTTCTCTAAGAAAATAATGTGACGTGGGGACTCCTAAGAAATAAGCATTTTTGGAAATGGAACTTTGTAATTTTCATAAATTTGCATCTAATAGTCAATGATCATGACCTAAAAATGTGTTTATTTGCTTATTTTTTTATAATATGATGTTTTTCAATAATGAATGTACTTAAAAGAATAAATCTAAAAAAATAAATGATTAATCGACTCAATCAAAGTGATATCTTCCAAATCATTATTTTTTTCATAATCACTTTCACATATTATGGTTCAAGCATCATTTGGTTTATTGTGTTCATTAATTTAGTCCATCAATCATATGATGTCATCATAATCTAAATCTTCTCTTTAATTTTTGGTAATTTTTCGTTATCTAGTTTTTTTAAAATTTTTTGGGAATCTATCGTTATTTAGTTTTTTCAGCTTTTAGAAATTTGTTATTAACTAGTCTAGCCCTTACCTTTAGCTAGTCCAATGGTTTAAAATTAGAATACTTTTATTTTTTATAAAGATAAATTTTAGGTCTATTGTTCATCCACGTGACACACCTCTGTTCCCTGATTTTGTTGTCATATATCATTAATTATAAACCACTGATCACTTTATAGTATGAAAAATTTCCAAGTGTTCATTCAAAATTAATTTCCATGCAGTTGGGCTTATCCTAATTAATGATCTATGTCCAATTTAATCTTAACCATCAATTATGGATCTAAACTACAACCATTTTGTAATTTAAGATGAATGACGTTGATTTGTCAAAATCATTAGGTTAAGCATAAATGTGACACATGTCTTAAAATATACTCCAACATTTGTCCAAAATTTGAATGTTGTCATTTGTAAAGGAGTATTTTGTTGCATTTTAAATTTTTTTACATTTGTTTTCTTATATTTTACATTTTTATTTATGATATGCGTTTAATAATTAAATTCTTTTACCAAGGTTGATTTATTTGGACCTAGATTTATTCAAGATTCAGTCTCTCCCTTTGAAGTATGTATATATAAACTCATAATAGAGTCATTTGACCTCTCTTCCTCTCAATCTTAGAAATTCCCATCCTTCTCCATGAAATTTCATAGTCCTAGACACAGAGACAGAGGGCTGATCTTTGACTAGGAAAAAGAGGGGATTTGCAGGGTCCTAAATAAATTGGCTTATTTGAAAAAAGCCTTGTTCTTTGGACAATCTATCTCGTATTTGGTATTGCATGGTTCCACTCTGCAAGAACTCTGAATCATTCTCTTGAAGCTCATCCTCTTCATCATAAATGATCCTCTTGCACCGAAATGACCTGGCCCAATTCATTGGTCCTTTCGATACAATCAAATAGAAAGCCCCAAGGGCGCCATATGATAGGAGCCCAAACTATATGATTGAATAAATCCTCCTCTATCTATTGCAGGTCAAGGACTCCTTCTCCCTCCCCTTTTTCAAACTTCGACAAGTAGTTTGATACAACATTGATCTCTTAGTTTTTACCTCTATTTTATTTTTATAATTTGACATTTTAGAATTTGACATTGGGGTATCGAAAATATCTTGATTTAAATCACTGCCTTATTTTTTTTAATCTTGCCCTTTTTTTCCCCTTCCGTTCTCTTAATTTATAATTTATATAATTTAATTTTTCTCCTATGAGAGAATTTGTTTGAAGAATGAGGATGAGTTCCTAGTTTGCCGAGTTTGAATCCATTTTCTGTTGTTTCTCTTTTCTAATTTATTCTAATTCAAAAAAAAAGAGGGGGCAGGGGGAATAATAATCACAGAAAGTGACTTGTATCTTTAAGTTTCTTCACCCCCCCATATTAATAACTAAAATGAAAAAAAATTAATGTCAACGTGTCTGGGAAAAAACGATTGATCTCTATCAATAGACTCGTTAAAGACCCGAATCATAGAGTACTTATTACTGGCATCATGGATAGATATGTTTTTAGATCTCTCGTTTTGAATCCTCCTTCTTTGTTTCCTTCATCTTATTAGGTTCAACTATTGTCACTGTTCGGAATCCACAAACCATTCTAAGTACCAAGTAGAATTTCTTCGAATATGTCTTTGAATTCATTTGAGACATAAGCAAAACTCATATTAGAGAAGAATACGGTTTGTGGGTTCCCTTTATTGGAACTATGTTTCTATTTATTTTTGTTTCTAATTGGTCTGCGGTACTTTTACCTTGGAAAATCATACAGTGACCTCAAGGGGAGTTAGATGCACCTACAAATGATATAAATACTACTATTGCGTTAGCTTTACTTACGTCAGTAGCATATTTTTATGCGGGATTTAGCAAAAAAGATTAGGTTATTTCAGTAAATACATTCAACCAACTCCAATCCTTTTACCCATTAATATTTTAGAAGATTTCACAAAACCCTTATCCCTTAGCTTTCAACTTTTTGGAAAAATATTAGCAAATGAATTAGTAGTTGTTGTTCTTGTTTTTTTAGTACCTTTAGTGGTTCCTATACCTGTCATGTTCCTTGACATATTTACAAGCGGTATTCAAGCTCTTAGTTTTGTAGCCTTAGTTGCGGCTTATATAGGCGAATCGATGGAGGGACATCATTGACTAATTTTCAAAATAATCTTTTTTAGCTTAGTGCACAACAATCTAGGCCTTGCTCAAGAGAATCTACTTAGTAAACATAAATATACACATCAATAGACAAAAAAAGGTCTATACACTCTAAAGGAATAGTAAAAAAGATTACGATATTAGGTAATTATAAAAAAGGGGTTTGTTTTGGAGAGGAGAATCAAACTAACTAATTATATGGAATATTATTTATATATTTATATTTATATTTATATATATTCAATTTAAATTGAATATCTAAATATTAATTCTATATTAAATATTAATTTTATATAATGGATAGAAGCCAACTTTCCTTTATGGATGTTTCAAAAAATGATTTGAATTTGAGAATTTCGTTGAATCTAAGATACAAATAGTGGGTTTACATTATGGAAGAAAAATATGTATATGTACATGTATATGTAATATTTGGTATTAACTCGTTATATATGAGATAAAAGATGAGATAAAAGAGATATCTAATCTGCCCTACTAATAATGAAAAACTACTAATGAGAAGTTAGATACTAATGAGAATTTAGATAGGAATTCCAATAAGAATAAGATAAAAGCCATTCCTTTTCGTTTAGAATTATAAATTGAATATGGAATAAGAAAAAAATGTTGAATATCAGTCTCATCAATCTCATAAGTATCATACCAAATCCCATTAATCGAATTGTTTTTTCGAGAAATACGAGACATCTAAGTCATACAAGTAAAGAGATTTATCCATTATCGCAAAGCATTGGGTAAAAAAATTACTTGGTAGAATTAATATGCTTAAATTTTTTTTACACTTTCAAAAATACGGAATTATATGAATAATGGAGAAACCCCATGAAAGAAAGATTAATGCTTCATATAAATTACTTAATGGTAAATGTCCTGAATAAATCCAATGAGTAACTAATAGTCATGTTATACAGAAAAAAGTAGTTATCATACCTTTTCTAATGAATCATATAGTCTGACAAATTCATCGAATAATGGAGTTATCAAATGAATTGTAGTTACAACTGAAATGACCGAAAAAGATATACGAGTTAATATACATTCTAAAGTCGACAATATCATAAAAATTTTGAACTTAAAAAAGAAATGAAAAGAGAAGGCCTCAATTCTATGGAATTGAAATCAATAATTGAATTTATTATGGGACATTATAAGACTTATTGTGTCCTTTTGAAAATTAAAAGACGTTTATGTCGCCACTCAGACTCGAACCGAGATGCTCTAGCACTGCTTCTTAAAAGCAGCATGTCTATCGATTTCAGCATAACGGCCAGCTCAAAATTATAATAAGCTATTTTTATTCAATCGTCAAACTTGAAATAGCCAATTCAATGGAATACTTTTGAGTAAATATACAAATTATTAAGAAATGTACAAATTAATAAAAAATTCCTTTTATATCTGGCCATTTGTGGTTGCTTGGTTCATAAAAAAATTATAATCGAATTTCTTTTTTTTTAGAGAGAATCCAAGGTACTTATTTGATCGAATAAGTATATTAGATCTAATAGAATTATTTTTGCTGTATCCAGACTAATATCAATCCAACCCATTTCATGAATAAAATGTGACTAATTAACCAACCAACAAAATTTGTTACAAATAACATCTTGTTGTTGCATCGAAACATATAAATGTTGACTAATCTGACTAATATGGAACTTGGTAAAACGAAATGGTTGAATAATTGAAAAATGAGATTATTCAATAATACACATTAAATTTTAAGATTACGCATTGAATTTCTGCTAGTAGATCTATAATAAAAAAAGAGTTTCTGATTGTTGTAGAAGAAATGAAACAAAAAATACGGTAGAGCTACGACGGTTATTGTATGGGGTCTACCAATGCTAGATGCAGAGGCGACGGAATGGAATAAAAAAGAGGATAATATAATTATAATAAAAAAAAGAAAAAGAAATAGAATTAGAGTGTTCACATATTTGATTTCTTTAGGGGACGTAATGAGATGAAGAATCCCTGATTCGATATCATTTAATATTATCCTATAGGAATGGAAAGCGTCCTGCTTCTAATTGTTGTTTCAACAACCCTTTTAGTTTTTGAATCAAATAAGCCATTGTATTTCCTAATAGTTAGTATTTGTTGGAACAAAAAAAGACCCGTAATCGTGGGCTCGTTCATGAAAATAAAAAGGAATCTTATCGGAATAATAATAATAATAATAAATAATAAAATAAGTAAAAATAGTTTATTTATTTATTTATTTAGTTTTTTTTCATTTTATCTATTTTAGTTAAATGAACTTGGAAAAATTGCTGATAAAAGTTTTTCATTTTATATTTATATAATTTATGTATATTTATAATAATCATAATCCATTTATAATAATATATTTATAATAAATACATATGTTCTATAATATTGTTATATACATAAGAATCAACATAATTCATTTATTATATATCTATTTATTATATAATTATATTTATTATATTTATTATATATATTAAATATAAATTATATATATTAAACTCTATATATTATAGAAATTCTATATAATATAGAAATTTTATATAATAATTAGAATAATTTGATAAATAAGATATGAGAAAATTTATCTATTATCTATACATTCATATATCATTATATTAAATACCATATATCATTATATTAATTACAATATAGTTAAAAATGGAAATTAAATATTAATAAATATTAAATAGAATATATAAATAGAGAATACATTTATAATGTATAAATAGACTAGAATATATAAATAGAATAGAATTACAATATATAATTATATATTTTATTTTATTTTATATAATTTAACTTATTTGTTAAATAAATTATTTTCTTATGTCGAAGATTCAGAAGACGAATAGAATAATACCCTTTAGAATCTCCTGTTCTCCTCATTTACATTTTTTTCCGTTTACTTATCTTATGGTTAGTATCTAGTCAAATTTGTATGCTAGTAGACTAAAAAAAGCTATTAATAAATTCTATAACAGTTAAATCTGACAATAGTAACAAAATCACACCATTCCTTAAGTTAGATTAAAAAAAGAATGGATAAATTCAACTCGTATTTTTAGCAATATATACTATGACTCGAAAGGCGGTACTAGTAATTTCAAAAATAAAAATCTGGTACAAAAAATATATAAAGAAATGGGCTTTTCACAATTTTCTTTTGATCATACGTTGATCATACATAATTGCCAACAATTTTTTTTCTTTTTAACAGTCCCAGTTGGCGAAGAGCCGACATCGAGGTGCCAAACCTTCTCGTCGATGTGAACTCTTGGGAAGATCAGCTTATTATTCATAGAGTAACTTTTATCCGTTGAGCGACCACCCTTCCAATTGACACCGTCGGATCACTAAGGCCAACTTTCGTCCCTGCTTGACGGGTAGGTGATCTTTACATGGAAATGAAAGAATCTGGAGTAATTAATGAAAAAATATTGTAGAATCAAAAGTGGCTCTAGTTTATGGTCAAATGAATGAACCATCAGGAGCCCGTATGAGAGTTGGTTTGACTGCCTTAACTATGACTGAATATTTCCGAGATGTTAATGAATAAGACATATTTCTATTTATTGAAAATATCTTTTGTTTCGTACAAGCAGGATCTGAAGTATCTGCCTTATTTGGCCCCTTTACCATATCTATACAGGAACCTTTATTCTTCCCAACCATTTCGAGTTAAGAAGATACGAAGACGCCTCTCTCTCTATAAGAACGGTGCATTCCGAGGTGTAAAATGGGAGAGAAGGGATTTCATAATTGGGTTTTAGAATAAGACGACCTTTTCATTTTTTTCATAGAAATATATTTATAATATTATAATATAAAATATTTAAAATAATAACTAAAATTTGAAATAATAAAAAATAGAGTTTTTTCATCCAGTTGAATTTCTAGACGTTATCATTTTTATGGGATTCAATCCCAAGTTATTGCGAAGTAAAGAAAAACGAAAGGATAAGATTATGGAATTAAAAGAAATATACATTTCTTTCTACCATACTATCAAATCTTGTTTTGTTATTCTAATATATAAATCCTAATATATTAATATATAAAGTTAGACTATATAAACATCTATATAAAGATATAGGCTTAATATCGATCAATCTATAATATACTCTTCATATTCATCCATCTATTTAGATATCAAATTTCTATATGTAATGTACATAAAGTGCCAATTCTATTTATTCTTATTCTACTTATTATATTTATTTTGCATCTATTTGATTTATGTTGATTCAACTTAATCAGAAAATAATTCAAATTTTGTTATTCTATTTTAGAGTAACCGTTTACTCAAAATTTATCTGCTTCTATTTCCATCTTCTGTAAGTGATCAGCTATTCAATGGCCCCCTCATGTAGTTCTTCTGAATTTCTAATAGTAGTCAAAATTCTATTTTTTTCGAAGTTATAGACACCTTTCCATAGTTTGTATCTGGTGTACTTCACTTAATTTCCTCCGCAGTATTGAGTTTTAGTAGTATTTATCATGCACTTTTGGGACTCGAAACTCTTAAAGAATCTTTTCCTTAGAAAATGATTATGTTGATATAGTCGAGCGATTGAACGTTTTAAAATCAGTAAACTAGATTGTTTCTTATAGTCTCCATTTTCCAACAAAATGGATCTATTTAAACCGTAATCATGAACAAATATATAAATATACTCTCGAACGATAAGTGGGTATAGGAAGTCATTTTTTTGAGATCTATCTAGTTCTATTTATTTCTTCTTTTCTCTGACTAATTCTTTGTTGCTTTCTTCTTAGGGTTTGATGAAGAACTCTCCAACAAAGTTCTAGAGTGCATCGAAACTATATGGGGTAAAATACTCTACATTCTTGTTCTTTTAATTTTGATAGTTCATACTTTCCTAGTATGCTAATTCATTTCTTTTTACCCTTTATTATGCTTCTTGTTTCTTTCCTTCTCAAGGTCTATTGCAAGAAGTTCAAGTTTTTAGAATCCAAGAAACCAGTCTTTAGAATCTAAGAAACCAAAACCAAATAAGATACGAATAAATTCCAAGGGTAAATTCACAATTATTATAGTCTTTATTGTTCATAAATTTATTCTATAATGAAGAATCTTAATGAAATAAGTTTATTTACAATCTCAAATTTGATAGTAGAATATTTGAATTTTGAGAATATTGGTGTAAGACCTTTTGGTTTAATAGATTTTTAATAGATAGAGTTATTTGATTGTACATAATTTATTTTTAAATTAGTGAGTTAGGATTGTCTCATCATTTTAAAGTTTTTACAATTAATCATTACATCAACCTAGTAGCTTTGATTTTTTGTTCTTTATGAACCCTAAAATGTATTTATGATTGTGTTTGATGCTAAAACTATTTCTCTAGCTTGTTTTATTTTTTCTTTTCTTTTTTTTGTGTGGGTAAATTTGGTTTTATGCTTCTTCTTGGCAATTCTTAGTCTGTGACATGTAAAAATGTTCTCACTCAATTGTGTAAATGTTTATGCGCGCGAGATTTTACTCTCAATAGTTTGCTTTCTTTCTTACGGCGTGTATGTTCCTACTTATATCCATTAGTAATTGGATTTGTTTTGTTTTAAGCCCATTTGTCTTGTTTTTTAATGTTTTATTAACCTTGGACTCCACGTGTGGATAGGTTAGGTTCAATCTTTATCATGTTGCTGTTTTTAAAGTCCAACGTAAGTTAAATCAAATCCAGAAGAGGAGGTTCAACTATGAGATTTAAGCTGTTTATAGTATTTTTAAAATTGTAACTATTAATCCTAGTTTTTGCTTTTATTTTAAGCTTAGAGTTTATGATTATTGTTTTAAAATAATAAAACCTCATTAGGGTCTTGGTTTAACTAAACTTAGTCATATGTTTATTTTTTGTAAAGTGAATATTGTACTTAGCGCGTGTTTGGTATTTAATTAAAAAAATCAATCTAAAACTAATAACATAATAAGTGATTCTTCTATATTTTTCTCATTTACATTTCCTTTATTTGATTGCCTGTATATGATTATTCATCCAAAGGAGAGAAGGAGCGCAGAGAGAGATTGGTAATCTTATTAGACATAAATAAAATTAAAGAACCAAATTGGGATTGACTGAAAACAATCAAAGCCCAAATTGGCATAAAGGCCTTTTTTATTTATCAAGCCTTCTTTCTAGTCTTAAGTATTTTGGGTTTGCAACGTAAATGATAGTACCCCCAACCCCACTATAATTTAAAAGCTCGTCTAGCTTACTTAAACGCTCTGGTTTTTTTTTTTTTTTTGGATAGGCTTATTGGCCTTTTTTAAAAGTTAAGTATCAAGTTGTTTTTAGCTATAAGCCCATTTTAAAACTAGACCCTAGCCAGTCCATTTAATTCAAGTCCATTATTTCTTAGGAATACATTAATGTTTTATACACCGATAAGAAAAGATGTTTAAGATTAAATGTTCAATCAGTATTAGATAATTATAAAAATATTTAAAGATTAAATAAAATAATAGAATTTAAAATATGATTGAAAGAAATTACCTTACTTATCAAAGAATTTGAAGTTTAATTGAAAAAAGAGATTGATAAGTAAAAATTAATTGATTTATTTTAATTTATAAGAACTTATTAATTTATAAAAATTGACCAATTAATTAATAAATAAATAATTTTTTAATATCAAAAGTTATTAAAGTAAATAGAACCAAAAAGTTTAAAACTGATTTGAAAAGTTAGACAATTTAAAATTTTTACGATTGAAACAGTTAAACTGAATGAATTTTTTAATCATTGAACTATATAATATTTACACTAAATCAATTGAATTTTATCACAGAAATCGTATAATTTAAATTAACTTATTAATTTCATTGCATTTTTAAGAATCGTATCATATTTAAGTTATTTCGACCCAAAAACTTATGAATCTCATTTTGCACTGTGGAGTTATTCATATCAAATTCATTAATCTCATTTCACTTTTAGCATATTTAGTAGTTAAAAACAAAAATCATAAATCTTATCTTATCCTAACCTAGTTGGTCTTGTATATCAAATTTATCCATTCTATTTTATTTTAACTTTTTCATTCATTTAAATAAAAATAATAAAATCTCACATCATTCAAATCATAATTAAGTCCTTTTAATTATTTTAAAAGCCGTTTCTTTCATATTATAATTAGTTTATTTCAATTATTTTTAATCCTATTTCATTTAAATCATATTTAAGTCGTTAAACATTTTAAGCCCACCTCACTCATATCATAATTATTTTATTTAAATCATTTTGCACGTTGTTCATATCATAATTAGACTATTAGATCATTTTAAGTCCATTTCATTATAGGGATATCAAATATAGCCTAGTCTGATTTTAACTCGAATTAACCTAGTCACGGGCTCATCGTGGTCAACAACGATGTTGTTTTGTCAAAACTAAAGTCGTTTTTGACTTTTTTCTTTTAAAAAGCTATGATGAATCGAGTTGACCTGACCTATGTTATTAACAAGTCTATTTCATTATTTTATATTCAGGTTACTTTGATTAGTTTTATTAAATCCACGTAAATATAAAATCCATAAATATTCAATTTCTAATTCATTTTCACCAAAATTTGTTCAAGTTGCTCACTTTCATTTTTTTAAATAAATTGATCCATTTTTATGTTCACACTCACCTATCTCATTAACTTTTAATTTTTCCAAATAAGTGTAGAAATTGTCCTAAGCTTAGTTAATTGTTTAAACGAGTTGCATGGAGTGTCTAACGTCTTCCTTATTTGCAATCCAACTGTAAATTTCCTTTTTTCTTGATTTAAGATTTTATAGTTCCTTCTCGTTTGTGTTTTTATATATTTCCTTTCATTTAATAGGTGGCAAATCATTTGTACTCAAAATTTATTCTTTAGCAATTCCTTCTATTTATTGCATTGACGATAAGAATATTACATAGTGAAAATGTCTCGCTAAAAAAAGACGTATAATGTGGTTGATTATATTATTTAGTGAGCAATGCACTAAATAATTAATATGTTAACTTTTGGCTATGATTTTAGTTTCGTCACAAAATAAATCGTTACAAAAGGGTCTGTTTGTTGTATTCATTCGAAAGTATTGGATAACTATGATGGAGTATTTCCAACGGAATGAGCTATTTAGTGCAACTCAACTATTGATAATTATACACATTAGTTAACCGTAATTCTAAATCCTACAAAGTTGAATTTATTGTGAATTCTGATTTATATTCATCGAGCATCATAATAAGAGTAAACAGTATATATTTTGTGGTAATATTGTGACCATATCTTCATTCTGATTATGAAAAGTGTATGACTTCACATTCGTTATGGTGGAACACTACTCGTAGAGGTTATCTAAAAAGGTCGAAGAAATGTCATGCCATCACCCAATTCAAGTCAAGGTTGAATTTTATTGCATTTCACATGAATTATTGTACGGAAAAAAATGCGGGTTGACGTACTTTTGAATAATTAATACTTTTGTAGCCATTCTCTATATCAATAACAAGATGATATGGAGAGTTTCTGGAGTATATGGCTATTCACTTGGTAATTTAAGGTTGCTATTTACCACTCTCTCAAAAAGAAAAGTGGTACCTTTTGTAGAATTATGTTATTTTGCTAAAATTATTTAAAAATCCCATTAGGTGTATGATAATAGAAAGACACTGATGAGTTTAACAATTGTGACCTTTCATTATATCGTTAAATGTTCGCCCGGATAAATTGCCTGTGTTGGATGTAGAAGACAACGGCTAACACAAACACAAAGTGTGTAACGTTACACACTTGTGCATATAAAGGATGGGCCCATTTTAGTGGACCAAGAACAAAAGAACACAAATATTGATTCATTCAATATATATAACTAGAAATAAGTTTTTAATTAAATTAAAAATGATAAATTTAATATTAAATTAAAAATAAGTTTTTAACTAAATTTAATTAATTTAAACAATATATTTAATCAGAAATAAGATTTTAATTCATAATTTAATCATATTAGTTCAATAATAATTAGAAATGTGTTTTAATTAAAATAGAATAATTACAATTTTATATGAATTGTGCTTGTCCGGGAATGTCAAATTTTGTTTTGTTCAAATTATTAGAACATATATTATGTGAATGTTACTTAACAATTCTTCTTTAGTACCAGAATTGGTATTCAATTTTCCTAAGAATGATGATTGAGAACATATGTCCTTTTTTTATTTCATAGATAATTGAAAACCAATTATTCGTAAAATATATATTTGTTTGACATTACATTGACGTGTATGTATACTATTTCTTTATGTAAAGACTTTTTGTTTCAATTATGACTACTGTATTAAAAAATATTGTCACTGAACTCAACAAGGGTGAGAAATGAAATGGCAACAATTATGAGATTTGGAACATGAAAATCTAATATGCATTAGAGGAGCAAAAGGCTCTCAAACCATTAAACATAACCATAGACATTCCCAAGTAAGGCAATATGACACAACATAAAAGAGATCGTGATGCTTGTGAAACATAAAGGAAAAAGAACTTAATGGCTCATATTACATCGTTGAGTAGTATCGATAATGATATCATGTGTAAGTTTGGCAAGTATGAAACTGCAAGGACGTGTAATCCGCTTTAGTTGCACATTTTGGAGGAACCTTAGTGACTAAAGTGAGGTCACTCAATATAAAGTTTGACACATATAAGAAATAAATGTATCACAAAATGCAAAAGCATTTGAGTCGTATATCAAACATGATAAGTAAGTTGCTTGACGTTGATCACGAACTATCAGATGAGCAACAACAAGAAGTTATGATCTATTCATTACCTCAGAGTTGGGAGCATATGAAGGAACATTTGACTCATAATAAGAGCATCAAGTCGATGGAAGATGCTACGAGGTATCTCATATTAGAGAAGAATATCTTGAAGCCTCTAAAGTTTCTTCTGAGGTATATGTAGTTGTATCTAGCTCACATAAAGTTATGAATCGAAAGCATAAGCATCATAGTGAGTCCAAATAAAAAGGGCAAGAGAAATACCCACTATACTCGGGATTCAAAGAATAAAAAATGGAACTAACATGGAAAAGGAAAACTTCCTTGCAAAAAGTAGGATATGAATAAAGTCAAGTGTTTCAATTGTGCCAATAAGGGTCATTTTACTTGTGATTATAGCGAGCCCAAAAAGGTACAATCTTATTATATAGACATTTGTTTTATAAATGTATCTTATTCTATTTTTCTAACTGAATTACATCCTTTGTGAATTGTAGATTCGAGAGCAGCGAACTATATAGCGAAGGATAAAGATGTCTTAATGGAATTTTAGAAAATCTTGTATAGAATACGACAAATTTATGTAGGAGATAACTCAAGGGTTGCTATATAAGGGATTGAAACCTGTAAATTAGACATGTGCAGTGGTTGAACCTTGATCTTACATAAAATGTTATATGCTTTGAAGATTCAACAAAATCTAATCTCTGTGTAAGTTTTAATAAGTCTTTATTTTGATGAAAATTTTCCACACTGATGGTATGAATTTATATCTTAGACATATTTGTTATGGCTATGGTTTTATGTTAGATAGTTTTATTTTTTTTGAATGTTGTTTATTCAAATATTAATATTATTCTTTGTTTACACCATCTAGTAATTCTAATAATGATGCTGATGCAATTTTGTGACATGTTAAACTATGTCATATTAGTCAAAATTGAATACGTTAATTAGCTAAATAATACCTATTAGATGATTTACATGAAGTACATTTACCTATTTTTTAATATTGTCTATTGGTAAAATGGCACAAAATCCATTTTGAAAGGGAACATAAGCTTCCTATCAATTGGAATTGATTCGTTGAGACATCTTTAGTCCAATGAGTGTAAGGGCACAACGTAGGGCTGTGTACTTCATTACTTTTATAGATTACAATAATCGATATGGTCATATCAATTTGATTTCCCACAAATCGGAAGCAAGTTGTTTCATAAAGTATATGAATTTAGTAGAGAATCAATTAGACAAGAAAATAAAAATACTAAGAATTGATCGAGGACAAGAATACTTACTTGATAAGTTCAAGATGATGTGTGATGAAAAATGAATAAAAAGACAGTTAACTATTCTACAAACCCCATAACAAAATGGAATTATAAGAAGACATAATAGAATACTACTAAAAATGGTTAGGTCTATGATGGCATAAGAAAATCTACCAATCACCTATTAGGGTGATGCACTGCTTACAACTACTTATAAACTCAATTAAGAACCCTAAAATCAATTACTAATACTCCATATGAGTTATATATAGGAAGAAAACCTAACACGAAACATCTAAGATTATAGGGATGTGCTACCTATATTTATAGTCTCTTATAGATATGGAAAACTAAGCCCAAGAGCGAAGAAAAGTATCTTTATTAGATATTTTGAAAACTAAAAAAGATATATGTTTATAGGTGAACAAGGTAATGAAGGAGTAACTGAATTTAAATCACCAGATGTCATATTCTTAGAGCATTACTTTCTAAAGCAGGGTGAAATAGGAAACTACTTATTTTTATATGAAACTCTTGATCAAAATGATTTCATTGATAAGAATCAAGAAGAGGAACTTTATCCAAGTGAGAGTAGTTAAGAACTTAAAGAATTATCTCAAGGACAACTAATATGAAAAATCGTTGAAAGTTTACCAATCTTATCTAATATGAGTCAGAGTAATCAAAATGTTGATGAATTTGTTTCCCATGAACCATGTTTATGTCGAATTAATCATAGCATAATTTCTCGATGTTGTTTTAACATAAAAGGAGAACTTCATATGATTATCCTATGAGAACAAGATGAGAATGTACATGAGGCTCTTAATGGTCCTTCTAAAGAAGAATTGATGAAAGCAATGAAAAAAGAAATGACTTCTTTAAGTTCAAATCAAGTATGGGTCTTGGTTAATCTCCCTAATGGGAACAAAACTAATGAGAACAAATGGATTCTCAAAATAAAATGAAACGATAATGGTAGTATGAAATATACAAAGCATGCCTTGTGACAAAATGATATACATAAAAAAGGGAATCAATTATGATGAAACATTTTCACTTATTATGAGGTTTGCTTCAATTTGTTTAATCTTGGCTACAGTAGCTAACTTGGAACTTGAATTACATCAAATGGATATAAAGATTGCCTTTCTATATATATAATTAGAAGAACAAATCTATATGGAACAACCAATAGATTTCATTAAGATAAGTTAAGAATATAAAGTGTGTCGATTATTGAAATCGATTTATAGTCTGAAGCAGTCTTTAAGTTAGTGGTATATAATTTTTCATAACGTAATCCTTTAATATGATTTTCATATGTTTGATTAAGATCATTGTGTATATATTAAGAGATCCAAAAATAAATTTACAATTTTATCGTTATATTTGGATGTCATTTTGATTGCTTATAATGACTGTGAGATTGTCAGGCAAATAAAAGATTGGTTGTTACCTAAATTTGAGATGAAGGACATGGGTGAAGCTATATAATTCTTGAAGTTAAGATTTTAAGAGATCATTTGAAAAGATTATTATCACTTTCTTAAGTGACTTATATTGAAAAGATTTTAGAACAATTATGTATACAAGATTGCAAACCAACAGATAATAATATTGCTAAAGGAAAAGGTCTTAGCAAGAAGTTTTTCCCATCCATTCCATAAGAAAGGAAATAAATGAAGAAAATTTTGTATTCCAGTGCAGATGGAAGTCTTATATATTTCATGATATATACAAAGTAAGATATTTGTTGCACTGTTGGAATGATGAGGAGATATTAGTTAAATCTTGGACAAGCACATTGGAGAGTAGTCAAGAGGATATTGAGGTATCTAAAAGGTACTGTTAATTATGCATTTTGTTATTAAGGAAACGATATACGTATACAAGGGTATATAAGTGTATATTAGGGAGGATATCTAGATGAGAGAAAATCTACCTTTGGATATGTTTTCTTACTTAACAATGATATTATATTATGGAAACGTAAAAAACAAACATATGTTGCTTTATCCACAATGGAAGCTAAATTTGTAACATTTTCAACAGTAATATAAAAAGTTGTGAATATTAAACGATTCTTAGTTAAGTTAGGGGTCACTCAAAGCGAGACTGATCCAATAATAATCCACTATGAAATTCCAAGATACATATATTAGGCATGTGAAGTCATTAGGATTACATAGATATTGAAAAGAAATTGATTAACATTGCTCCATGTATATTCATTTAATGTATTATTATTTATAAATACATATATGAGTTGACATTATTTATCAAATAATAAAAATGATGTAATACTTGATTCTGAAATATGTTTACTTTATGTAACATATTTTTTATATGAATTAAAGAGTATTTCAAACAGATAAATGATTGGTCATCTGACATGAGCAATCGACTCTATTCTTTATGATGACTAAGGAAGAGGCAGGTTTTAAGTTGATTATCAAGGTGATAATTGAGAGATGAAGTAAAAAAATTAAACTACGAATGCCAAATTAGATGATAAGTTAAAACCTCTTAATAAATCTTTAGGACTCTTGTCTAATTCTTAAGAATTAAATTTTAGGTTTGCTACTTTAAAATGTTACTAATAGATTATGTTTCATACAATCTTATAGGACAATTATAGGAAAACAAATTCAATTAAATTCAAGAGAATTTAGAATAGAGCAATGTAATTTTGATTGGTAACTCGCATAAGAAAAAATCTATATTCAAAGGCAGCCACTAACTCTTAGTTAGAGTGTCAAATACATTTATAACACAATGAAATAAATCAGAACAAAAGAGATTAAATGCGAGATATGACTTAGGGTATAGCATACAAATCTACTCAAAGACTGATTTGTTAATCAAACTATCATATATTATGATATATGATTATAAGTTCTCGTCGTATACTAGTCACACGAGTTATTAGACAAGTGTGATATCACGCAAAAATCTTATTAAGTGAACTCATCATGTGTGAGTGGGAGATTATAATAAAAGGAAACACCTAATGAGTTTAACAGGTGTGACCTTTCATTATCACTAGCTATTAAATATAGTCATGTTAAACCTTTTATTATCACTAACTTTTGAACAACATTTAATAACATTATCTATAAATAGTAGATAATGATCAATTGATAAGGTTCATGTTGATTTTTTTAGGAAAAAAAAACTCAAAGGAGATAATTTTGCTAAAAGGAAACAAGTTTCTTAGAGGAGTCCTTTAACGTGTGGAATATAATCAAATCCATGTAGGTGGTTAATTAATTATGTATATAATTTAAAAGATTCCGTATTTATCTATATGTTAGATTTCTTTAAGTATTCATATTTTCTCATAATACTTTTCTCATTATCAGGGTCGTTCTTAACATTTTATAGGCTCTGGACAAAGTAAAAGACCCTATTTACCTTATTTTATTCTTTATAAAGGTAAAAAATGAGCTATATTTTGTTCTTCATACGAGTGGGCCTTAGGTAGGTGTCCTGCTTACCCTTGTTTAGGATCGAGCCTGCTCATTACCATAATTAATGGTAATTATATTATGATATTTTTAATACATATTGTGTGCACTAAATTTCTTATCAACTAGACCTTTCACCTTTACTTTTTTCACCTTCGAGGATGTAGTTATATGCATTAATATATTTTTTTTCAAATCTTTCCTATCTCATATTATCTATAATTCTACAAAATAGTTTTCAATAACTAGTATCTATATTCTTTTGTAGTTAAGTATTCCTTCTCTAATTCTTAAGTCATTGCAATCTTTTTTCATTCATAAGTAGTTATTGCTACAATGTCTTGTAATGTAAAATATGTTATATTATTATTAATGTAATTATATAAGAGTATTTAATTTAAACAATTATCCAATATCGTAAGATAATTAAAATATTTTAATTTTTGACTAAAAATTTATTGCCTAGCAGAGTAATTATTGCTATACATCTATAAACTATAGGATTATGATACTCTATAATATTAATTTTAAGAATATCTTCTCATATAATGGCAATCACATAAACTTTGATCAAATCATTTAATTAATTATAATTTATTCTAGATCATATGAAACACTTTGATTTAATTTCTACATATCTAATTCTTAATCTAATGTAAGACTTGATCTATAAATAAGAGTTGTATCATTCTTGTATAGAGAACACACAAATAAGATGTAAAATTCATAATTTATTCGTAGATTAGGCCTTTAAAGCCAAATCATATAAATCTCTTGTCTTCCTCGTTCAGTCCATCATGTTAGTGAAAGTAGCAATAATAATTAAAATGGAACAGCTTATCTGAAATGCAAGGCGTCATGAAAAATCACTACCCTAAGTTGAAAATCCTCCCTCTACGATGCAACAGGACAACGGGATCTGACCCCAAGGTTAATGCCTTTTCCACCAACTTCAGTGCACTCCAAAGGGTGGAGTATGAACTGTCTCTGAAATTAAAGGAAGGCAAATAAATGCAGAATTTGTGCGTAAGAAAAAATACATGTGTAAGATGTTTGTATGTAGAGGAAAATGCTTGAGTTAGATGGAGCAAATACAGATGCGTGACAGAAGAAAAACAGAGAAAATGAGCAGTGTTCAACGGTGGTGTCTTATTATTGAGTAGACGCATGACTCCTATATATAACAGAAACAATGTATACGTTGGTAATAAGAGAAATGAACATTGAAGCAGAATAATGGCTAAATATTATAACTGTTAAAGGATAATAATGAGGTTGACAACTGTAAGGTCCAAGTTATGGACCAATAACACCAATAATCCCCCACTAGGTCCAAAACTTGAGAAACAAACTGTAACAATTTAGGAGAAAATAGGTGAACAACCAAGTGAACTAAGTCTTGAATCTGTTGTCTAAAAAAAATCGGAGAAAGAACCTGCTAGAGAATTAACAGCCTCAAAATGCCCTGGTCTCATGATCACTCTAGAGAGATAGCCCAAATATTCTCATAGAAGGGTGTTAGACCCCACAATCACGTAGGTAAGTCCATCAAGTGTGTACTGCTCACACCATCCAAACTTGGGCTATGGAACTCATTTAAGGATTATACAATCCAACCTCATCAAACACAATAAAGTCATGCTAGGGATGCAATTCGACAACTGAATATATTTTAGTATTATTCCACAAACAAAGTACAAGTAAGTAGTCATCACATAACTTCGTTTGAACCATTGAACTTGGTTTCTCAAGTTGGGTGTCCATTATGAGGTTACTACACAATTGGGCTCAACCTTATCCCTTTAGCATGCTCTAAAACTAGTTTTCTACTCCAAGCTTTTGTAAACAGATCGCTAAGTTTCTCTCTAACTTGACATAGCCTGGAGACATTACACCATGTCTAATTAAAGTACATACAATTTTATGTCTCAATCTGATATATCTACTTTTTCTATTATATGCCTTGTTCTTAGCAATATGAATGGTAGCCTGCGAATCACAATGAAGGAAAACAGAAGGAATTGGTTTTTCCCAAAGTAGGATATCTACTAAGAGATTCCTTAGCCACTCAGCTTCTCGTCCTGCTAACTCCAAAGCTATAAACTCAACCTTCATTGTTAATCTCGCAATACATGTTTGCTTGGATGATTTCCAAGACACTACAGCTCCTGCCAAGGTAAAAACATAACCATTGGTAAAGTGTATATCATCACTCTCTATAACCTATTTAGCATCAGAATACCCCTCCAATATAGAAGGATGACCACCAAAAGATAATCCATAATGGATAATACCTTTCAAGTACCTCAAAAAACGAATCAATTCATTTCAATGCTCTTGACTAGGATTATGAGTATACCTACTAAGTCTACTCACACAATATGCAATATCAGGATAAGAATAGTTCATTAAGAACATCACACTACTAAGAATTTTAGCATACTCAGCTTAGTTTACACTGTCACTAAGATTTTTGTTTAAGGCAACACTAGCATCATTTAGAGTTTTGATTGGATCAACATTATAGTATTCGAATTTCTTCAAAATTTTCTCAACATAATGAGTTTGATTCAACCAAAAACCAAAGTCAGTTCTATCAACTTTGATTCCCAAAATAAAGTCCATAGGTCCAAGATCTTTCATATTAAAAGAAGACTTTAGCACACTTTTAGTAGTATCAATAACAAATAAACTAATACTAAAAATAAGCTATCATCCACATAAAGAGTTACAATTACACAACCATTGGCATCATATTTCACATACATGCAAGAATCAGCATCATAAGAGGTGAAACCATGTTTGAAAATCTCACTTTCAAATTTTTCATGCCATTGTTTGGGAGCTTGTTTAAGTCTATACGAAGACTTAACCAACTTACATACCTTTTGCTGTTGACCAGGCACTCTAAACCCCTTAGGCTGGACCATATAAAATTTCTCATCTTGATCACCATTTAAGAAAGCTATCTTAACATCCATTTGATGCACATAAAGCTTCAATACCAAGGCAATAGTAAATAATATCTTTATCGATGCAATTTTAGTAATAGGAAAGTAACTATCAAAAAAGTACTATCCTTCTTTTTGTTTAAAGACTTTAATCACAGGTCTTGCCTTGAACCTCTCAATGGTTCCTTCAGGTCTCAATTTGTTTTTAAAAATTCACTTACCCTCCAAAGACTTACACCCTCGAGGTAGATCAACTAAAACCTAAATTTTAATAGACATTATTGACTCTAATTCATTATCTATGGCTTCTTTCCAAAACGTAGCATCCATAAATCTCATTGCTTCCTCATAATTTTTGGAATCTTCCTTAATAATATAAGTTACCAGAAAAACATCATCTATCTCCTCAGGTTTTGTCACCATAAAGGAAGTAATAAAGTCAGAACCAAATCTAATGGGTACTCCAGCACTTTGTCTTACTCTTAATTCAACAATTTCCTCTTCCTCTATGTCATCATTGGTAAAAGAATTATGGACAAATTCTCTAGGGACTTACACACTCACTTTCATAGGAAATATAGCTTCGAAGAACATTGCATCTCTTGACTCTATAATTGATTTGTAAGTGCTAGACCCCTTTTCCTTAACCATAAATCTATAGGTAGCACTATTAAAGATATATCCCACCAAAATTGAATCAACGATCTTAGGCCTAATTTTCTTCCTCTTATGTTTAAGTAGAGCAACCTTAGCAAGACACTCCCACACTTTCAAAATACGTAAGTTAGGTGGATAACCTTTCCAAATTTCATACGGGGTTTGATCTAGTTTCTTATAGGGAACTCTATTTAGAGCCTACAAAGCTGAAAGACTCGCTTGGGGGGGGGGG